>RHPI01003389.1:322718-398858 GCA_009103225.1 Chlorokybus atmophyticus
GGACCGCGAGCATGCATGCTCACACGCCTGTGCGCTACAACTGTAGCATACCCTACTACACGGTATTTCGTGTACTTCGCGGAATGTTGAGTACAGCAGCTTGCTGAGCAGAATCCAATCAAAGAGGCCCATAATGTGACGACGGTCATTGCTGCTTTACAAATACTTACTCTCCCACATCTCCGTTGCAAACAGAACGTACAGCCCAACTGGGTGTCCCCACAGTTGCCGTGTGTCGTACACGCCGCTGCCGCTTGTTGAGCATGCCTCTCCCGGCTCCCCATCCACCTAAAAGCAGCGATTCAGGTCGAGCTCGTTGCACAACCAAGCAGCATTCCACAGCAGCAGCATCAAGCCAGCTGGCACAAGCAACGATCAATCACTGATTGGCAATTAAGCAACCAGCTTCACCTCCAGAGCGACCATCCGGGGTGACGGCAGCTGTTTCTTTCTGGAGTTCCTAGGAGTGCTGCCGGATCTCTCCTTCTCGGAAACAACCGCGTCGCTGTCCATGTCGCTGTTGAGGTCGTCGTCCTGCACCGCGGCCTCCACTAGCAAGTAGCTCATGCTGACCTGCCCGACTTGGCCTAACAAGGGTTAACGTAACCAACCTGCTCCGCAGTAGTACAAGAAACTAACCCTTGCTTTAACCACGCCAGCGGCGGCGGCGGCGGCGGCAAAGAAGCCGGACGCTGCTGCGGCGAAGGCGGTGCTGCACAAATCAGGCTCAACAGGGTAGCTTCAAGACGCACAAACGGAGTTGCTGTCAGCTCGAGCGCGGTTGTGCGGTGGCACTGGCGCCTGCCTCTGCTTCAGCAATGGCCAGCGAGGTGAGACTGTTGTTGGCAGTCACTCTGTAGCTGCACTCAATGCGTTGGATGTGATAGCAGCCTCAGGGCTGTCCGCATGAGAGTTGGTGGCTGGTTGGATGTCCTCGCCATGCATGTAGGGTAGAACACTGGACCTCCGTATGGAGACAGCATCCTTGCATTAGCAGCTGTCGTTGTCACAAATGCAGTGATTCAAGAGTGTTTGAGAAGCCTGTGTAAACTTACTGCGTTATGTACTCGTAAAGCCCTGCGCGTGATTCGCCATTAACATGCTAGAGTCTTGTTGCGGCTCGTTCAGCGGCTGCAGGACGCACAGCTGTAAGGTTGTTGCTAGGTTTTGTTTGCTTCGGATTTTCGGTGTGCTTTGCGTTTCACGCTACATGCATCGCATTGGGCCGGTACTAATGACCTAACTGCACAATACAACCACCCGCAGCATGGATGCGAACGCACATTGCGAAAGGACTACTCTTTGTTGGCAGTGATGGCACATCACTTGTGCCAAGGTCTAATATTCTCTTTACACTGCAGGATCATAAGAACACAGCACGCCGCGACTTGCTGCTGCAGCTGCAGGAGCGTGCGCAGCAGCGATGGGCTGAGGACAAGGTGTTTGAGTGCGATGCTCCAGAAGACGCAGCGGGCTCAGGACAGCCTGGAGAAAAGTTCTTCGCCAACTTTCCCTATCCTTACATGAACGGGATGCTTCACCTGGGCCATGCATTCTCCTTGTCCAAAGTTAGCTGGCCATTCATGCATTGTGGCTGCAAAGCAAGCATCATGCTGTGCGTCACGTGCCACGATGGCATGTAAACATGTTATTATTTGGCAGATGGAGTTTGCATGTGCATACCGACGACTGAAGGGCGAGCGCGTGCTCATGCCCTTTGCCTATCATTGTACTGGCATGCCTATCAAGGTGAGCTTTATCAGTTGCAACGTGGATGGACATGAGACTGACTGGGGCTCTACTAGGCCTGTGCATTGAACACAATCCGTGTTGTTTTGCAGCACTTTGTTGCTGGCTGTACTTTATTGACATTGTTGTGTCATCGTAGGCCTGTGCAGACAAGCTGAAGCGTGAGATTGCCACCTTTGGCAACCCACCCCAGTTTCCGTCAGCTGCTGATGCGGCCGAGGCTGCACTCGCTACTGCGGGAGAGCCGGCCTCAGCAAATGGTGCAACCGCAAATAACCAAGGAAATGAGGACAAAGATCCAACAAAATTTAGGGCAAAGAAGGTATGAGAAAAAGTTGAAGAGATCACGTCTTCTTCAAGCAAACGGTCTTGTCGCCAGTATTGATACTGTGACATTGTTTGCAGTCCAAAGCGGTTGCAAAAGCTGGGACAGCTGCTTATCAGGTTGGTAGCCTAATTCCCTGTTGGTGTGTACTATTAGTGCATACTTACCTCATAGCCTCTTGCTATGTGGACTTATTGTGCATTGGTGCTTCAGTGGCAAATCATGCAAATGAGTGGTATCCCAGAGGACACCATCGCTCAGTTTCAAGATCCTCAACATTGGTTGAATTACTTTCCACCGCTTGCTGAGGTAGGCGCCAACTAGTGCATTGCGTGTCACTGATGTCGTTAGCCTGCCTCTTTTCTTGAGTGTGCGCTGTGTGCAGCAAGACCTGAGAGCAATGGGCCTGGGTGCAGACTGGCGGCGGTCATTCATCACAACGGACATGAACCCATACTACGATGCGTTCATCCGATGGCAGTTCAACACTTTGCGCAAACTTGGCAAGGTTGGCGTGCTGCCCAATGACTGCGCAAGTCAATCTTATTGCATGGTTTGATAACACACTTGCGCATGGTGGCAGGTTGTCAAAGATAAGCGATATGCAGTGTACTCGCCCTTGGATGGCCAGGTACGCTGACTCTTGTTGTCAGACAAAGCTGACTTATATTCACAATTGTATAACTAGCCCAAGTGCATGCTAAACTTGTCCCTTGTCACCTTATACAGCCTTGTGCCGACCATGACCGTGCTTCCGGTGAAGGCGCTGGCCCGCAGGAGTATGTGCTGGTAAAGATGGAGGTGATCTCACCGTTCACAGGTCACAACCTGGGCTGGTGTACATCACCTGGACAGCATGTGCACCAGATGGTGTGAGCACTCACCACATGTTGCTTGGTGTGCAGGCAAGCTTGAAGGCTTGCAGGGCAAAAAGGTGTTTCTGGGCGCTGCAACATTGCGTCCAGAGACAATGTATGGCCAAACCAATGCTTGGGCCTTGCCCGAAGGTGACTATGGCGCCTTTCAGACGGTGGATGGGGATGTACTGGTCACTTCACATCGCGCAGCTCTGAATCTGAGCTACCAAGGTTATTTCAAGGTATGGACCAATGGCGAAGTTGTTGTCTCAATCGTGTGATGCACTGGTCGCATGGTGTTGGCGGATTACAGCAGGTTGGTTGCAGGTCGAGGGACGGCCTGACTGCCTCTGTGAGTTGAAGGGCACGGACCTGCTGGGGTTAAGCTTGAAATCCCCATTGACCTCCAACGATGTGATCTATGTGCTTCCAATGCTCAGCATCCTGATGGACAAAGGTTGCTTGAACACATGCCTACATTGTTTGCGGTCTGAAACTGGCACTTATATTAAGTGACCCACAGGTACTGGAGTGGTCACAAGCGTGCCCAGTGACTCTCCTGACGATTACATGGCTCTTATGGACCTGAAAAACAAGGCTGGTGAGTTCTTCTACGCTTGTTTGCAAGGTTTTGTGTGCTGTGTACTCAAGCTTACGGAGGGGTCGACAGCTTTCCGAGCAAAGTTTGGCTTGCATGATGAGTGGGTGATGCCGTTTGAGGTCCTACCTGTGCTGAACATCCCGGAGTTTGGAGACACTTCCGCCGTCAAGGTTTGCAGTAGTGATGTTACCATGTGGCGCAGCATTCTGTGTGGTTACCTGATACTTAGTTGGTTCTCAGGTGTGCAATGATTTGAAGATCAAGAGCCAGAATGACAAGGACAAGCTGGCTGAGGCAAAGAAGCTGACGTACCTGAAGGTTGGTGACCGCTGAAGTGTGTATACGCTGCGAGCTGTAGTATTCACTGCATCACCGTTGTTGGAGGTTTTGATCTTACGTTTGGGTTGCAGGGTTTTGTGGAGGGTGTGATGGTTGTCGGACCGTACAAGGGCCAGAAGGTGGCTGACGCAAAACCCCTTATTCGCAAAGACTTGCTTGATGCAAAGGAGGCCATCATCTACTGCGAACCCGAGAAGAAGGTGATGTCCAGGTCTGGGGATGAGTGCGTTGTCGCACTCACAGACCAGTGGTACGTGACATATGGTGAAGAGGAGTGGCGCGATCTGGCAATGAAGGCCCTATCAAAGGTGGATGCATGCATTGTATGTGTCCATACTGAGTACCTCTCAGCAAGCATAGTTGACGAAAATGCTGCCGTTGTAATTACAGATGGAGCTGTATCATGAAGAGGCCCGCAATCAGTTCGAGCATACTCTCGGTTGGCTTAATCAATGGGCATGCTCGCGCTCATTTGGCCTTGGCACACGCCTGCCCTGGGACCCGCAGTACCTGATTGAGTCGCTGTCAGACTCCACTATCTACATGGCATATTACACCATTGCGCACACTCTGCAAGTATGAGGTGCACTGCGTTGGACTTCTGTTATCAGCTCAAACTCCTGATACCTAATCTGTTCATCCAGAGGGGGGACATTTATGGCCAGCCAGATGGCAAGTCGATACGCCCTGAGCAGCTCACAGATGAAGTATTTGAGCATATCTTCCGTGACGGACCAGCTCCAAACACAGACATACCAGAAGACGTTATCGCAAAGATGAGGCGGGAGTTCAACTATTGGTATCCGTTTGATTTGAGGGTTTCAGGAAAGGATCTCATACAGAACCACCTGACATTTTCCATCTACAACCACACTGCTCTTTTCCCTGAGGTAAGCGCAAAGACTGTGAGTATCTGACATATGTGTACTTGACGCAGGTTGTTGTATGTACTGACAACATGCCTCCTGAGTACAGGAGAAGTGGCCGCGCGCGTTTCGCTGCAACGGTCACCTGTTGTTGAACTCTGAGAAGATGTCCAAGTCAACTGGTAACTTCAAGACCCTCAGGGAGGCCATTGCAGAGTACTCTGCAGATGCGATGCGCTTTGCCCTGGCCGATGCTGGTGACAACATGGATGATGCCAACTTTGTGGAGCTGACAGCCAATGCTGCCATCCTGAAGTTGACAAAGTAAGCCCGTAGTAGCAGTGTAGGCCATGGCGCACACATGTCAGGCTTGGCCTTATGCATGCTTGGCTCTTTGGCAGGGAACTTGCTTGGATGGAGGAGAATGTTGCTGCCAATGCAGGTTTACGGGAAGGCGGCAACGACACATTTGCAGATCGAGTGTTTGCAAACGAGCTCAACATTGCCGTGTCCACAACAGTTGACGCCTATGAGCACATGATGTTTCGAGAGGCTTTGAAAGCAGGCTTCTACGACTTGCAGGTGAGTCAAGCATGCCTTGCTGAGCGGTCTCGTTTGCCACACATGCCGACAGTTAGTTTGGTGAATGCAGAATGCTCGAGATGAGTACAGGATATCATGTGGTAGTGCCGGCATGCGCCAAGATCTTGTGCTGCGCTTCATTGAGGTCCAAACCCTGCTGCTGGTACCGCTCACCCCGCACTTCTGCGAGCACGTCTGGGGTTCTGTTCTCAACAAGTCAGGCACAGTGTTGAGAGCAGGCTTGCCGAGTGCCGCTTCCCCAGATTACACGCTTCAGCACGCAAACAAGTACTTGCAGGACACCATCACGGCGTTCAGGAAGGCTCTGATAAAGCAGCAGGCTCCCAAGAAAGGTGCCAAGAAGCCAGCTGCTGCGCCAGAGCCCATCACTACGTGTCGCGTTTTTGTGGCTGAGCGATTCATAGGCTGGCAAGAGCAGTGCTTGAACATCTTGTCTTCGCACTATGATATAAAGGCGAAGCAGTTTGCACCTGATGCTGAAATCATGGAGGCGATCAAAAGCAGTCCGCTGTCTCAGCAAGCAGACTTCAAGAACATTCTGAAGATGTGCATGCCATTTGTTAAGTTCAAGAAGGATGAAGCCCTGGCTGTCGGCGCTCACGCATTGGACACTAAATTGCCGTTTGAGGAGCAGGCGATTTTGCTGGAAAACGCAGACTATGTGCGACGCGCACTGGGGCTGGAAAACTTGCACATTGCGTCCGCGAGCAATTCTGATGCATTGTCGGCTGCTGGTGTTGACGCTGCAAAGGTTGCGGCTGGTACACCTGGCTCACCTGTTGCTATTTTTTCATAGACAGCTTTCCTAGGGGGTGTAGGCGTTAAGCGGGCTCTTGATGAGTTGAATGCTGCACTCCAGTATGCAAAAACTTTTGCATTGCTTCATGATCTCCACTACAACGGCACCATCAGTGTCATTCCTTTGTGTTTATGATATGCGCAGTATGAATGTGTTCAGCATCATTGCCTGCTGGTCAATGCATTGAATGATGCAATCTATTTGCAGTTTTCATAGCCCAACTGATGGCGCAAAGCATGTGATGGTGAACAAGATGTTCATGTGAATTACGTCGTTTATTATTGAACGAATTTGCACAAGTGTAGTTGATTGTTGCATCGAATGCTTCCATTTGCAAGTACGAGTAATGCCTATCATGCAGCTCCTCGGCAACCAAAGTTAAAGGTACTGCTATACGTGTTCATATATGAAATTATGCCCGTTGTTGAGAGTGCATGCAGCTTCGTGTTACCCACCATGTCCTTGTTATGCTTAAAGCAAAGGAAGCGAAGGTGGTGGCGTCAAGGGCTCCGATGAAAGTGGTAATTTTCAATACAATGTTACATATCAGAGCTTGGTTATTAAAGAAACGGTTTCATGCAAGTCAATCTATCTATGTACATTATACTGCAAACAACGCATCCATGACATCGCCCGTCTTATGATTCATATTTTATGGTTTGATTTGCGTGTAAAAAGGCGTAGACCTGCTAATCACCGTAAGCTTCACCTTATTTTACTTGTTGATAGCCCAATTTATTTGATGTACTTTGTTAATCAAGCATTTCAACTTTCATTACAAACGTGCACAAAAATATGATGCAAGCTCGATACGATGAGTAAAACAGAAGCTAGCTCTTACTTAACCATAAGCTTGCGGTTGTCAATTCATCTCCACCTCCCCCCTCTTCATTCATTCCCCCTTATTGTTGCGCGCATTGCTGTTGGTAACCAAATCAAACCACTTTTGTTTGTTTGTTTCGTTTCTGCTCAGCATCAAATAGATTGATATCGTATATAATGCGGATTTTGATTTAATGAATATTCAAAGTTTTGTGGTGTTCAACATTACTTGTGTGGTGTTTGCACTGCTGCAGGGTTGGTGCATGCACATGTATCTACAACGTTCATGCATTCAATCCAAGTTGGTGCAACAGAGCACATAGCACGGCCGCTCTGCAGCAGACGTTAGCGTAGGCGATTGGTCGGGAGAGGGCTGGTCGCGACTCGTGGTGCCGCGCACTGCGGAGTGTATGGCAAAATCCGCAGCCGGGCATTGCTCGGAATCAACAATCTCCCAGATTCTCGCTCTGTCCCTTCGCGCATTGGCGACGGCGGCGGCGGCGGCGGTGGGGGTGGAGGTGGTTGTGGCCGAGGTCGTGGTCGTGGTGGAGGCGTGGGTGGCTGAGGCTTAGGAGGCGGAGAGGAGGGGTGGCCAGAAGGGGTGGGGCGGAGCTGAAGCGTGCTGGGCTTGGACAGCTGTTGAGGCCAGCGCAAGTGGGCGGTGGGTGTGGCCAGGGCGTGAGCCTGCTTCGTGGCTGGCCGCTGTCGCCGCCGCAGCAGCCTCATTGGCTCCGCCGTGGTTGTTGTGAAAAGGCCTCCTATCGGCCGGCTGCCTTTGCTGGTGCGGTTTCATCTTACGCCGAATGCATGCGCTGTCCGTCTCGGCTTGTGTGCCCCGCATTCGCCGGTTGCTCCTGGCATGGCTGACCACGCTGTCAAGTGGCTTATGCCATTGCTTGCAATATTGGACGGCTACTCATATTGCATGCAGCAGTTGCTTCTGCAATCTGTATGCAAGTTAGGCAAGGCCAGCACCGCATTGGTGTAGCTAGCAGCCTTACAGTGGCTCAGAGTCACTGTAAGGCGCCAACAAACCCTTCGAGCTGTCACAGTCAGTGTTATGACGGCGTCATGCCGGTAGATTAAGTTTCAAACGTGCACAACCGTATAGCCTTTTCTCATTTAGCGCATCGCAATGCAGGAGTCTGTGGCGTTAGTTCTCTGCTTCTCGTGCATGCCCTTAACTGGCAAACGCTTTATGTCATGCGCAAATGCACAGCAGTTGCTAGCACTTGGCTTGATGGGTGCAGCTGTCATGTCAATCAAGCATGGGCATCTGTCAACATTGACGCATTGCTTTGCAGGATTTGGAGGTGAATTACGACCATGACGGACCTCGCGCAGCATCCGGACTTCCACTTCACCAAAGAGTACCCCATGCAGGCTTTGCTCGATGACTGTCGCATGCTTCAGCAGCTGCTGGACGACTGTCTGCGCATGGAAGTTGGGGAGGATATGATGGGAAAGCTCGAGCAGATTCGAGCGCTTGCATTGGTATGTTTCAATGTGATATGCAGTGGCTTACAACGAGATTTTGTGCAGTACATGTCACAGACATGCATTTCCTGTGACTGCAGTCAAGCCACGATCTCCTTGCTACTGGTGCAAATGAAGCCGTGAACATCCTTAATGATGTACTGGAGAAGAAGCTGATCAATTTGCCGCTCAACGAAATTGTGCCGCTTGCAAGGGCCTTCTCGCACTATCTGAACCTCACGAGCATCGCAGAGACACACCACCAGTACGTTGCTCAGTCTCTACTGTCACCTGTTGCATCACTTCTGGAGTGCGCAGCATTGTGCAATCATCATATTTTGCTGCACCATACCGGGTGCAGCCAAGCTTCTTGTTTGCACCAAAGCCATTGTAATGTTTTACACCCTGGTGCGTTGTGGTAACCTGATGGGGCTGAGATAGGTGATAGCACTGAACGTTACAAACAAGTACGTGCTTCATATAGGGTACGCCGGACCCGGGCTCCGGACTCAGCATTTAAGTCATGCGACGAAGTATTTGAAAAGCTTCTGCAAGATGGGTACTCCGCACAGGACTTGCACGATGCTGTGTCAAAGACGGTAGGTGTTGGTCATGTGACCGTTGACCTGCATTGATGATATCAAGTTGCGTCGTCGAGCTCAGACAGGGCGTTCTTTTTCCCCGCGCAGTGTGTGGAGATAGTTCTCACAGCTCACCCAACACAAGTCAATCGGCGTACATTACAGTACAAGCACACACGCATTGCGGTGAGTGCAAGGGGTGGGTTATTGTAATGCATTGTGCTTTTGCATATAATTCCAGTTTGCGTGATGGCAATCTCTTTATCTGGGTGGATGTGTGGTGCGCATTGGTTTGCAGGCGTGTCTTGAGCATCATGACCGTCCTGACCTCACCCAAGCAGAGCGTGATCTGGTTATTGATGAGCTGGTGAGTCCCCCTCCCCCCCTTCCCCCCCAACACACACACCAAAAAATAAAAACTTGGACACTTGGACCCTCAATGTAAGGCTCCTTCAGCAGAGCTTGTCGCATGGGTTGGGTAGGCGTTGATACTGCTGCCACAGGTGCGCGAGATTACAGCATTGTGGCAGACAGATGAACTCAGGCGCAGAAAACCCACACCTTTAGATGAGGCTCGCGGTGGCCTGCACCTTGTGGAGCAGTCACTCTGGACAGCAGTTCCAACCTACCTACGCAACCTGAGCATCTCACTGTTGAAGTTCACTGGCAAGCCCCTCCCTGTCAATGTGTCCCCGCTGCGGTTTGGGTCGTGGATTGGTGGTGATCGTGATGGCAACCCGAATGTGACAGCCAAGGCATGTAGTTACTGTCCCTCCTGCAAGCGTGTACCCACACACACACATGAACACAACAGCATGTGCTGAAGCTGATGCCTGCGATGTAGGTCACAAGCGATGTGTCACATCTGGCGCGCTGGCTGGCGGCTGATTTATACCTGCGCGAGATTGATACATTGCGGTTTGAACTGTCAATGAGCTTTTGCAATGAGGAGCTGGGACGTCTGAGCGACGAGCTTTTAGCCAAGGACTTGGAACACCAGGAAGATAATGCGCAGCTGCATCGAGCCACAAGCTCTGCCCATGATCATGATGATCATGGCGTAGCCGGAATGATTATTGGCACTCGTCCTGTAGGTGGGTGCACACACGTCAGTAATGCGTTGGCTTCTCTAATCAGCTAGGTGAACGGGTTGAAAGATGATGTTGTCTGCAACCGCTCGCAACTGCTGCCATCCATATATAAACGTGACGCAAGGCTGTGTTCTGCAGAAATGAGCCTGGATCATTTTGTGAATATTCCTGAGATGCCCATTCCTGGGAGCGTGGACACGCGCGCCGACGGTTCAAGCCCAAGTTTCTCGGCGGTATGCATTACAAGCTGGGTGTGGAGTCATGCCACGTGAATGGGTTGGTTGCTGCCAGGAGCGTGCAAAGCTTGTGCGGTCAGGACACAACACCATGCCATAACTGATGTGTTGTAACAACAAGGCCAAAGTTGTATGCATAGTTGAATGCGAGTCGTTTGTGCCCGGGGTTAGTCTTTAACTGCTTCCTGTGCAGTTGCCATCGCCTCATGAGTCTGTGCCCCCATCACCCCTGGGTAGACCTGCACATCAGTTTCCTCCATACGAGATTCGGCCTGTGGAGACCAAAGCGCCCACAACAGCTGTCAGTGCCAGCAGCACACCAACTGCAGGCGGGGTCAACACGGCTTCTGGCATGGCACGCAGGAAGTCGTTCACTTCAACTGTCAGCCGCAACATCGACGCTCTTCTCAATCCCAAGCGAAGCTTCGTAACCCCGTATCGTGTGGTGCTCACCGATGTCCGCCAAAAGGTGCGAAGCTTGGTTCTGTTGTTGTGCACGGTGGCCTCAAGGCAATAAAGATGTGCCTGCTTACCATCCTAAGCACTACTCCCATGCTTGGTTAGCGAGTAGAGGGTGTCAGGCTGTCAGCATATGGTGTTCAAGCAATGTCCACTGGCATTTGACGCTGGAGTCTTGATAGTGGGGCATGTAAACTAGTTCTATGCTGATTGATGTCGCTCCAAACTGCAGTTGCTCAACACTCGACGGCGCATGGAGGACCTTTTGGCTGGCAATCCTGTGGCTGATGAGGAGTGCTATGAGACAACCGAGGAACTAGCACAGCCTTTGCTCATGTGTTATCGCTCGCTGCATGAGTGCGGGTCAGGCGCGATTGCTGATGGGCGACTGCTTGATATCCTGCGCCGGCTCTACACGTTCGGCCTCACCTTGTGCAAGCTAGACATACGCCAAGAGAAGGACCGCCATACGGAGGCACTGACGACACTGACAGAGTACCTCGGCCTCGGGTCGTATGGTGAATGGGATGAGGACGCCAAAATCAAGTTCTTGGTCACTGAGCTGCAGGTATGGCATGTGCAGCGCTGGTGACTTGTCTTTGGGTTGGGTTAACTTGTGACTCGATGCTGGTCGTATGAGGTGCATGCAGTCTGTTTAAGCCGTTAGCTGTACATATGTCGCTGTCTGCCAACTGTTTGCCAATGGCAGGGACGTCGCCCGCTCATCCCATCTGATATGCCTGTGTCGGAGAATGTGAAAGAGGTGTTTGACACATTCAAGGTAGCAGCAGCCCTGGGCTCAAACAACCTCGGTGCATACGTGATCTCAATGGCAGAAGCTGCCAGCGATGTCCTGGCGGTTGAGCTGTTGCAGCGCGAAGCTCGCATCATTGTCGCTGGTGAGCAAGGTCGTCCCCCACCGGGTACAACTCTGAGAGTTGTTCCTCTCTTTGAAACACTCAAGGATCTGCGCGCTGCTGGCGGCATCATCAGGCAGCTGCTTGCTGTACCATGGTACAAGGAGCACTTGATCCGGAACCATGGCGCTCATCAAGAGGTATGGAAAACATGGAACGGATGGTGGTGGGTGTAGTCCTTGGTAGATCAATAGTATATTTTGCGATCATAATGCATCTGTTATTTACATGGAGTGGCTACAGGTTATGATTGGGTATTCCGACTCTGGAAAGGATGCTGGACGCTTTGCCGCAGCGTGGGAGTTGTACAAGGTGCAAGAGGACGTCACATGTGTGTGTGCGGAGTCTGGTATTCAGGTCACCCTGTTCCATGGACGGGGTGGGTCAGTGGGAAGAGGCGGTGGGCCCATGTACTTGGCTATCCAAGTAAGCTGCACTGGATAGTTGCCTTTTGTGCCACACTGTTGCAGTGTAGTTGATATGGTGTTGCGTTTCTCGTTGTGTGAGCGCACGCGCCTGTGTCATGTATACCAGTGTTGGTTGGATGAGGCACTTGACATGTGCATGCTTGCTCGGCAAGACGTTTGCGTTGATGGTCTACACAACACAGCTCTCACCCAGCATGTGCTCTAACCACACCTTCCCCTTTGTGCAGTCACAACCGCCCGGCTCAGTCCAAGGAAGCCTTCGCATCACCGAGCAGGGTGAGATGGTTCAGGCCAAGTTCGGCATACCTGCTGTGGGTTTGAGGCAACTGGAGATCTACACCACTGCCGTTGTGCGCGCAACGCTGCATCCCCCATCTACGGCAAAGAATTTGGCATGGCGTGAGATGATGGACAGGCTGTCGGACATCAGTTGCAAGTCTTATCGAGGGTACGAGTTGTCTGACAATCTCCATGGTGTAACTTGACAATGGGACTGAGTTTCAGCATGGACACTGTGCGAATAACCCTTACTGATATGCAGCATGGTGTATGAGACTCCCAACTTCGGGCCATACTTCCATGAAGCGACACCCGAAGCAGAGCTCGGCAATCTAAACATTGGCAGCCGCCCCGCGCGCAGAAAGGCTGCGAAGCCTGGAGATGTCCGCTCCCTGCGCGCCATTCCCTGGATTTTCGCCTGGACCCAAACCAGGCTGATCTTGCCAGCCTGGCTGGGCATAGGTAAGGAGATGCGTTCTTGAGTGTCGTGATGACAGCCACATGGGCTCTTCCAAGCGGTGCTGACCTCTATGCATGCTTAGGTGATGCCCTCAGTGAGGCCATTCAGGACGGGCACAAGAGCACTCTGCAGGAGATGTACCAGCAGTGGCCTTTCTTCCAGTCCACCATTGACCTGATTGAGATGATTCTGGCCAAGGTGCGGTTGTGTTGGTAGCGTGCACTTCCTAATGAACGCTGCTGTTCTGTGCCTCAAATGAGCCGCTCAAGCACATGCTGAGAGTAAGTGAATTGCAGGTTGACCTTCGCATAGCCGGTTTGTACGATGCCGTGCTTGTGTCACCTGAGAACAAGGAACTTGGTGAACTGCTGCGAAACAAGTTCAAGCAGGTAGGCATCGTCCCTCGCGTCCAACCACCTTGTCTTGCTTCACTGGTCCCTCCATGTGCTTGTCCTAAACACAATGGCGTTGCAGACAGTGCGCACAGTGCTGGAAGTAAGTGGTCACAAGACGTTGCTTGAGAATAACAAGGTGTTGAAGCAGTTGATTGCACTGCGCAATCCCTTCCTTGAGCCCATCAACATACTTCAGGTCAGCCAGCAGATATGTCCTATGGTTTAGTACGCAGGTTGCACGATTCGGTGTTCATTGCGCTCTTCAGTAGGCATGGGCACCCATGCTGTCATGGTTCTGATGTGTGCATGCTGCCAGGTTGAAATCTTGCGGCGCCTGCGACAAGAACCCAACAACCAGCGGCTGCGCGATGCGCTGCTCATCACCATCAACGGCATTGCTGCTGGCATGCGCAACACCGGGTGAAGGCGGAGACAGCATCAAGTGTTGGTGTGCTGCCTGATTGTGTGCTTTCGTATCTGTCAGTGTGCCAGCCTGATGTCGCATGATGCAGTAAGGTAGTCGTGTTGTTAATCTAGTGCAGGCCTCAACGCCTCAATGTATGTGCAGTGGTAGGTACTGATTGCTATGTATCTGTCTATTGAACGTGTGTGCTTGGCTGTGCCCATCTTGTGCCATTCAACCACATAAGCACCTAATCACATAAGATTTGCGCTCAGCACGCTCTCAGAAGGTGTGCAACAATGCAAGATGCAAGCACACCGCCAGGCAATAATAGCAGTACAACACAAAGACAATAATTAGAATGGGGGCCAAGACAGAGCTTTACACTTACAACTAAGGCAAAGCACCTTAGGACCAGCCAGCACACTAGACCTTCATGCAGGCAAGGCAGTAGCAGTCAATGATGCAGAGGGGTACCATCTGCAGAGTACAGGGACGGAGTAGAGGGAGAGGAGTGAGCCCCAAGGTCCGCGAAGGGTGCAGCCAGCATAGACAACTGCCACGCTGACGACGACAACTGCTTGGCCCCCGCTCAGAAGGTTGCGCCGCCAAGGGTGAAGTATGGTCCTCTGGTCTTACCAATACCTGCCAACAGCAGCCTTGGCACCTTGTTAAGTTAAGACCCGCAGCCTTTTGTTAGGTTACCGTTACCGATTACGACTGTTAGGCACATGACAGAAACCAAGCAAGCCGCATGGCTTATGAGTCAGCAGTGAGTCAGCAAGCAAATTGTCACCAACATTGTCATGACACAATGACCCAATGACATGTGGGCAGTACAAACTGTTCCCCACACTTGCTCACCTGTACTTATCTGACTTACATGTTGTCGAAGTCGGCTATGCCCTTGCAATCGTAGCACGCCATCTAGAACACACGAGGTTGAAGAGGTGTGGGTATGTTGTATGCAACACCCGTCCTGTCCTGTTGTACATCCACCTAAGCAGCTTTGCTGACAGGGCACTTTTAGCATAACCCTCTCGTTGCATGGCAGTCAGAAGTGCTGCCATATCAGATAGGAAATGTGCTGCGTATGTGCTCAATCATTAGAAGCGGAGACATTGTGACACCAACACTCCCAACTTGGCCTGTGTAGCAACATTAGTGGCTGGGTGTGGCGCTTTGCGTCTAGGTATTCCCGCAAACTGTAGCTTATTCAACTTACATTAGGCTCTCGAGCACAAACCCACATCATGTCTTTGGAGCAATGTAACATCTAAGAAAGCAATGGAAGTGCTAGCAGCGGACTGAGTGAGAGTTAGTTTTTGCTGCGGATAGATGCCCCCTCCCAAAGCAGCAACTCCCGCATACATCGTCCTCAAACTCCTGCAAGTCTACCGTTAAGACATCATCCACATACCTCGGCACGGACACTCACCGTTTGCGCAGTAGGTCCAAGTGGCCTGAGCTTGCGGACACATGTTAACTCAATCTTACTCAAAGTAAAAATTTGCCAAGTAGACACCCGCATTGTTGCCTCCGGATTTTAATGGCTTGTTTGTGCAAGCGGTCCCCTGCAGTGCTCACATACAGATTACACAACAAGTACTCTAGCAAGTAAGTCAAAGCAGCTGCAGTGTAAAACTTGATAGTAGCAGTATTCGTCTGTGTTGCTCTGTATCTCACCCATTGTTGCTGCAGTGCCCTTTTCAGCCAAGTGAGTTGTAAATACAGTAGCACCTTTGTTTTGCAAGGCAGTAAAAGCAAATAGATCGTGTACTAGTTGTGACAAACATGCGAGACGATCTGCATGGCTGATGTTTGTCTACAACTGTGCAAAATTATATGATGCCAACAAGACTGGCACGAGCTTATCTGCTGCTGTACGATTGGTGTTCCAGTGTTGTAATAAAGGTTACACCCCCAAAAAGTCTTGTGATATCCAACTTGTCATTATGCCAAGCACTGCAACATCACTTGCCCACATGTTGTTAAACACTGGCATCAAAACTTTATACGCATGCGCCAACCATACGCTCACAACCGACAAGGAGGTACCATGCGTCGCAGCGATGAAGCGTGGTTTCGGTGAATCTTTATGTAACTTAAGCGTCATGTATAGGTGGGGAAGACGCGTTGCAGCCTGGAATTGTTTTGTAGCCCATGCTGCGACAAAACTGAGCATGCTGTTGTAGCACCTATTATCGCGGCTCATGCACAAGATCATACGTAGCAGTGTCTAATTCTGTTTGCATGAGGAATATATAGTAGTGCTTGCACAAATTAGCAATACCCCGCTACATTTATCCACCTTATTAAACACCAAAGAATCATGCAATTTTATGAACCAAGTGGCGATTGGATGCGGTGTATGTTGGCGCTGTGATGTCAGCCGCTAATACTGCTACGTTGATGGCAATAGTATCTGCTTTGACTCTGGCTTTAAATCATCTGTCTACGCATTGACAGCTCATCACAATTCTGAGTTTCTGCATACGAATCATAATCATAAACGCCGCGGCTGATGGCAACCACACAAGTCAACACACGCAGTAGCTGGTGGGCAATACTTTGTGCCTACAGTCAACAAAGGGCGTAAAGTCGCTGATTGCAGCATGGAATAACCACAAGTCACAACATGGCCAAGACCCGCATGCACATAAGATGCCATGTGCACATCATGACAAACGCAGGCAGCAGACACAAAAGCGGACGGCTCCTGTGCCATCATTCTCGGCGCTACAGATGAGCCGTTGCACAACAATTGACCAACAATCTCTGTAGCGCCAGCGCACAGCTGGAGGTTGCCAAGCTTGTTGCAGAACTGGGGGCAGCAGTGGATTATTGAGGATGTGTGACAGGCTGATGAGATCAGCTACCATGTTTTAACATTCGCAATGCACCACTAAGGCTCGATTGTCCCCCGCTCGTGGTCTCCGCGCATACGTGGTTTGAATCTTGAGTTTCAACATCCCACGCTGTGCTTTCACATGGGCTAGGCTGATCGGTAACTCAGCTGGGGTCCTATTGTTCAGCAAATTTAACATGCGGTACAGGTTTCTCTGTGTGTAGGCACGCAATTGCTGAGCATACACACTGCCAACTTGCATGCATCGTGTCAAATAGCGCAATCGTCGGCCGTGATCTGTATATGTGAAAGCGCGCTAGCCCACATGCACATAATCTCAATGCACACGCATGACACGCGTGCAGATATCCATGCGTGCACGCCTGCATTAGGCGTGACCTTTTGAAGCGGTTACGTTCTTTGTTGTAGCCTAGGGGTTGGTGTGAGCGCATGATCTGAATCCATCTTTGCTCCAGCCCCCGTGCTCGCCGCTTTCAAAGTCTAAATGTCGCGCATTCAAGCATTTATTCCATGGGCACAATAGACCATTTGTCAAATTCTATCATAACCATAGCCTTTTCTACCACTGTTGCCCGTCGCCTAATGCGGCTTTTGCATGTGTACTCCACTTATTAAATGCCGTTTTGCTAGTCACCCTGGTAGCATTTGCTACCAATGGTTGTAAGCATAACATATATTACAACTACAATATCAGCCAAGCACACAACATCCGTAAGGGATGCAAACATCAGGGCCTTGGCCCGTATCTTTCGCAAGATAGGCAAGTCCCAGTGGGTGTTCACTTGCCGAATCCGCTGCTGGTGTAACGGTGTGCTACCTCCATAGAGGTTCCCCGCCCTTATTTAAGATTAGATAAGGGTCCCAACGGGATTATGTAGCCTGTTAAGCCTTGTTAAGGCCGTTAACCTAGTGTTAACGGCCTAATGCAGTGTGACTTAACTGTGACACTGATATCGGCGTGAGACATGAGTCTCACGCCGATATCAGCCGCATGGCGGCACTGCTAACGCAGTGGCCGCCATAGCCAGAGCATCTTTTGCTCTGGCAGCTGCCCCGGCAGCGGCGGCGGCGGTGGCGGTGGCTGGCTGGTAGTGGTGTTGGGGTAGGGGATTAAAGGGGGCGGTAGCACCCCTCCTCCTTACAGTTGGTATCGGAGCACGGGCGGCAAGGGGCCTGTGGGAGGGGCGGCGGCAGGCGGCAGGCGGCGGCAGGCGGCAGCGACGTTAAACTAGTGGTAGTTAAAGTGTTTTATGTTTTAACTATAGTTAAATGCTGCTGCTGGTGCCTAGCCTAGCCTAGCCTAGCCTAGCTTGCCATGCCATACATGCCATGCCTAGCCTAGCATGCCTGTCCTAGTCTAGTTTGTTATTGTGTGAAGGGAGCCGGCCATTCAGGCCTATCCCTGAAGCATTGCATTGCAGCACAACACATAGTAAACATACATTGATTGTATTATATTGTGTGTGTACCACCACGTGGATTCGTGGTGTAAGGGTTTTTCTATTAATTTGGAAATTCCCTTGGGGGGGGCCGTTGGGTGGCAACATCGACTGTCTCATTGCCGCCATTTTGTGCGGTGAGGCCGCCAGAATTTCTTGAGCGGCCGATATCAAACTCACCATTCACAACTTGTCGATATCGGCCTGTAAAGTCGATTTGACGAGATTTTGGCACCCTGTGTGTCAATCACAGTTGTGAATTGTGCTGGGTTGTAAAGTGAAAACTTTGAGAAATCATAACTCGTGAACCGTCGTGTGGATTCGCGCACGGGTTGTTGCAGAGTGAGTGTCTAGTTGAGAGGTGTGTGGAGAGCTCTTTTGGGGCTGTATACTCCATCGTAACGCCTCAAAACTTGACGAGACAAAATCATTAGATTTTGCCTGTTTTGCAGTGCACAATCTGAGTACTTGTGCACTTGCTAACGGCTGTCTTTGGGCAGATGTCTGACCAAGGAGAGGGAGGTGAGAAGTACTTTACCGTCCCTGACTCGTCGTCATCATACGAACCATCAAGTGATGACAAAATGAGAGACTCGGACACGAGTGAGAGCTACAAGCTCACTGAGAGTGACAAGGAGGAAGCCGCGCAGGATAGCGAAGCTTCTCCCGATCAATCTACTCAGAGTGGGCCAGCTACAATGGACACACAGTCTGTCATTGGTGGGGCTATTGAGAAGTATGCGCGAGATCGCAAAGCCTTGATCGATGCTCACCCACAGCTTCGTCAGGAAGTGTGGGATGCATGGGCACAAAAGGTTCGTGATGGCTATGCAACAGATTTTGCCACTCTCCCTCGCGCAAGCAAGGAGATGGTGATCCGCATGATTGAGCACGAGTTGACGAACAACGTTCCGCCACTCGTGCGCGGTGATCCGAAGGTGGCTGCTCTTATGGCTGTTTACGATAGGCCGCTCCCATACGAAGGGAAGCGGATGGCGTTTGAGGCCTTGGCCAATTTGATGGTTAAAACGCAGCAGCGTTGCAAGGACGTGTTCTGGTATTTGGGACCTAACTTGGAAGACAAGTTGACTGGCCGAGTGCAGTTGACGGCACGCCTTGATGCTATGCAGTCTGAGTTGGTGGCGCTGCGCCAACAGGTGGCGGGTGCTACTTCAGCAGCTGGTGCATCAGCGAGGCTGCCGGTTACAGCACTGAACAAGCCTGAGAAGTTCAAGCCCAACGGCAGTGTCAGCATCCATGATTGGGTGGTCACTGTTGAGCACTATTTGACAGCACTAAAGCGCCCAATGAGTGAGCACGTTGCGGTTGCTGAGTTGCTGATGCCATCTGATGCTCTCGCCGAGTGGGCGAGACATACAGAGAACGGTGCTGCCAAGACAGTCGAAACACTGTTCCAGTTTCTGACGGAACGTTATGGTGGCATGGATCCGGCTACTCAAGCTCGCAACAAGCTCATGAAGTTGCGACAGAATGGTCGGGCAGCTTCAGCCTATCTGCAGGAGTTTCAGGCGTTGGTGGGTCATGCTAACAGCGGCCTCATGCCCATGGACAAGGCCGAGCAGTTTGAGTTGTACAAGCGCGGCTTTTATGCGCGTGTGCGCGATATGCTGCAATACGACACTGTGATGGGGCTTCCTTGGGTTCCTGACAACTTGGCACAACTACAGAAGTTGAGCGTGTATCTGTTTGGTGATGACGCAACAGTGCAGGACAAGTCACAGGTGACAGAAACTGCCAAGTCGCAGCGGGTGGGAGGAAAGCGTTACTCTCAGCCAAGTGCGCATGTGGCGAAGAAAGCAAAGATGTTCGCGCCTCGTACTGGTGCTACGTCTACTGGTGGTGCAGCTACTGCGGCTCGCACCTGTTTCATCTGTCATCAACCTGGCCATATCGCAAAGAACTGCCCGACCAAGGGGAAGGGCAAGGCCAAGAAGGTTGAATAGGATTACGCCGTGACTGATGTAGATGTGGTTGATAGCCAGTTGCTTGTATTAGTAGCAAACTGGTTTGCTGAGTTGTCTCAGGTGCATGTAATGACACATGCATGGCAAGCACATAGCGAATTGCCGCTTTTTAAATATTGAAAAAGTGGAAGAGAATGCTTGTGTGTTGGTACATGTTGAGTTTAACATGCTTACTTAAGTGTTGCACACTTTAACTAAGTTGCAAAGTAAGCACAGAACCTTGAGTGTTGTGGTAATGGTGCCTAAGTATCATGGCCCATGGTTAAAACACACTCGAGGGGGGATTGTGTTGAAGCAATTTAGCAAGCGTGAAACAGGGACAGTGCGATTGTCAGCAATATTGACCAACTCTTGCGTTAGTCACGGACTCTTGGCTACGTTTCAAGGACGGGTAGTACCTCTATTGTGGACATTTAAGGGTACAATGCATGGGATTACTAGTTCGTTCTTGGTTGACACTGGTGCGACACACAACTTTGTTGAGAAACAATGGGTTGTTCGCAATAAAGTATCATGTAAACCCTCAGCATTTTCAGCTGCCGGTGCAGGGGGTGCGTTGCCAGTAAGAGGACAAATAAAAATGAAGGTAAAAATTGGTGATTATCATGCCAACCTCACCTTCAGAATGGTGTCCATTAACATAACTGGTGTTGATGTGGTGCTAGCACAGGAATGGCAGGATAATGTCAAAATGACATTGGATACTGGTGCACGATTGTGCACAGTGAAAAAGGGTCGTAAGCGTGTAGCGCTGTCTGTGAGAGGGTCACATAGCTTGGAACAAGTGCAAGTTGATCCTGCGCTCCTGACTGCACTCCCAGTGAAGCGTGCTTTGCGTAAAAACACACCAGCTTTCTTGGTGCACTTAACGTCATCCGATGACTTTGTGCAAGGCAGCACGGAAGGTGTTGCAGACATTATTGAGAAGTATCAGGAGATATTCTCAGATGAGTTACCAGGCTTACCTCCTGATCGAGGTGTCGGGCACACAATACCTTGTATTCCTGATAGTGAGCCTTCATTTCGGCCTATATATAGGTTGAGCCCTCGTGAAAAGGGGGAAATGGAAACACAGATAAAGGAGTTACTGAAAAAGGGATTGATTAAACCAAGTTCTTCACCCTTTGGCGCACCCATCTTGTTTGTTATGAAAGAGAATGGCAAGTTACGCATGTGTGTAGATTATCGTGCTCTAAACAAAATCACGGTAAAGAATCGATACCCGTTGCCAAGGATTGATGATATGTTTGACAAGTTGTCGGGGAATGCGTACTTTAGTACATTGGACTTAACAAGTGGATATCATCAAATCCGGATTCATCCTTTAGAAGTCTATAAGACTGCGTTTAGAACACGAACAGGTCATTATCAATACAAAGTGTTACCTTATGGATTGACTAATGCACCCGCCGTGTTTCAGAAGGAAATGAACAAAATATTTGACGATATGCTTGGCAAGCATGTCATGATTTACTTGGATGACATTATTGTCTTCAGTAAAACAAAGGATGAGCATAGGCAACACTTGGAAGCGGTGTTTGCAAGGTTGCGCAAACACCGTCTGTTTGCAAATCTCACAAAGTGTTTTGCAAAATAGCGTTGCATTTCCTTGGCCACATTGTGAGTGGTGCAGGCATCAAGCCTGACCCCCGCAAAGTGCAAATTGTGAAAGAATGGCCACAACCTAAAAATGTCCATCAACTAAGGTCGTTTAAAGGGTTGGCAAACTACTTTCGCAAGTCCATGATGGGGTACTCTACGGTTGTCATGCCTATGACCAAACTGTTGCGTAAACATTCCCCGTTCACGTGGACGACAGCACAAGAAGCTGCTATGCAACAAGTGAAGTTGGCTTTGACATCAGCACCGGTGTTAGCATTGCCAAATTGGGAAAAACACTTCACAGTGGTCGGTGACGCATCAACACTTGGGTGTGGTGCGGTACTATTGCAAGATGGCAGACCTTGTGCTTATGAGAGTAAGAAGTTCATTCCTGCAGAGGTGAATTATACTACGTCTGAGCAAGATATATTGGGTATAGTTCATGCTCTTGAGACATGGAGATGTTACTTAGAGGGTGTTCTGTAACGGGAGCAATAATACCCCTATTATTATTGCTCTTGTTACATTATTGCTCCCGTTACACCACACCAAGCCTTTTGTGGTGATCAGTGATGC
The DNA here is from genome assembly GCA_009103225.1 of Chlorokybus atmophyticus. Classification (NCBI taxonomy): domain Eukaryota; kingdom Viridiplantae; phylum Streptophyta; class Chlorokybophyceae; order Chlorokybales; family Chlorokybaceae; genus Chlorokybus; species Chlorokybus atmophyticus. Next base: position 344,876 of record RHPI01003389.1, read on the forward strand.
TTCCACCATTGGGTGTGGGCAGTCCTTCTACAGGATGACAGACCATGTGCATATGAAAGCAGAAAGTTCATTCCTGCTGAACGTAATTACACAACCACTAAGCAGGAATTGCTCGGGGTGGTGCACGCGCTGCGCACATGGCGTTGCTACTTGGAAGGGGTGGAGTTTTCAGTGATTACTGATCACAACCCGCTCACATTCTTTCATACGCAACAAAATCTGTCAAGGCGGCAAGCTAGGTGGAATGAATTCATTTCTCGTTTCACTTTTTCTTGGCAATACCGTCCAGGTCGCACCAATGTGGCGGATCCACTAAGTCGCAGCCCTGCTCTTTTGGCACTTACGCGCTCTCGAAGTACGCGTATTGTACAACAGCCTGAAGATCCTTTCTTAAAGGAAGTGTCCACAGGTTATAACTCAGGTGATTGGTTTAGCAGTCAAACCAACTTGCAACAGCTTACTGCTGTTAGCAATCTGTGGTATAAAGGGGAGCAGTTGGCAATTCCCAACTCGGGCGACTTACGTAAGCAATGCTTACATTCAGTGCATGACCCGCCGTATGCTGGGCATTTGGGGAAACACAAAACACTCAAATCTGCGCAACAGTTATACTGGTGGCCGTCAATGTCAGCTGACGTGGATCAATATGTTCGCACATGTGACGTGTGTCAACGCAATAAGCCACTACGACAAAAACAAGCGGGATTGCTTAAACCATTGGCAATTCCAGAACAAAAGTGGGATAGTGTCAGTATGGATTTAATTACTGACCTACCTGAAACAGCAGCTAAATACACTGCTATTGTGGTTTTTGTCGACCGTTTGACTAAAATGGTGCATTTTGCCCCGTGTTGCACAACTGCAAGTGCACGGGACTTGGCACACTTATTTGTGTCCACGGTTTTTCGCGTTCACGGTGTACCGCGTGAACTTGTCACAGATCGTGATCTTCGGTTTGTCTCCAAGTTTTGGCGAGAAGTGTGTGAATTGTTGGGGGCAAAACAAAGCATGTCAACTGCTTTCCACCCGCAAACGGACGGTCAAACTGAGCGAGCAAATCAAATACCGGAAGAAATGCTTCGCCACTATGTGGCTCCTAATCATGCTGATTGGGACAGGTACTTGCCAATGGCAGAGTTCGCTGTGAACAACGCGTGGCAGGAAAGTGTGAAGGAAACCCCATTTTTCTTGAATTATGGGATTCGCCCGAACACACCAGCGTCATTGCGTGTACCTCGCAATGCCCTGTCTGTACCAGCGGCAAAGGAATTTGCCACTAATATGCAAGAAAATTTGGCTCGAGCCAAGCTGTGTCTGTCAGAAGCACAGGACAGGCAAAAAGCTTATGCTGATACACATCGAAAAATGGCCACTTTCGATGTTGACGATAAAGTTTTGCTTAATGCAAAAAACATAACCATCAAAGGTACGGGTGCTCGCAAGTTGCTGCCCCGATGGTTAGGTCCTTTCTCTATCACTGATAGAGTTGGTACGCACGCTTATCGACTGCAATTGCCCCCAAGTGTGCGTATACACAACGTGTTTCATGTAAACTTGTTGAAACCTTACCGCTCAGACGGTAGAACACAGCCTCCACCACCGCCAGTTGAGGTGGACAGCGAGCTCGAATATGAGGTGGAAGCTATATTGAACCATAAGCTAGATAGTCGAGGACGCGCAACTCGCTATTTGATGAAATGGAAAGGGTATGGCCCGGAACATAACAGTTGGGAGCCCGACAGGCATCTTACGCACTGCCGCGAGTTGCTTCGAGCTTATTGGGATTCATGTCCTGTCCCATAAACTGTGGGCTTGGTTTTATGACAGACTGGCAGTGCAGTTTCATTACCACCCTGTCATTTCCTGCTATCTCACTGGTTACAATTACTCGAAATCAAGCCTGATCAACTTGAGTTCAACGAGGACGTTGAAAACCTAAGTGGGGGGGAATGTAACGGGAGCAATAATAATAGGGGTATTATTGCTACCTAAATAACACATTTTGTATGAATAAGTGTTTAAATATGCTTAATTATACCTCTTTCCTACGGTTCCGCGCTTATTTAAGGCTATGATGCTTTATCATAGCTTAAATAAGTCCCAATGGGTGTAGAACCGCTTATTCAAGCCTATTTAGTGTCACATTTGATATAATGTGATCACCATCTCGTTAGGTACCTTACGTATAGGTATCTTTGGATAGGTACCTTATCGATAAGTACCTTATCTGAGCTGTGATTGGCTCACGCTAGATTTCCTAACTACCCTATCTGTAGGGTCGATGTCTAGTTGTGAGTTAATTATCGAGAGGTATATAGTTGATATACTCTTGATATAAAAGGTCACATCAGTCTGATGTGGGGACTTTCAGTTCTCTGCTCAGTGGTGGCCACGCCGTTGAAAGGCTTGTCATAGGCGGTGTGGGTGTTGGGGTAGAGGATTGAAGGGGCATCACCGGCGACGGTGGTGCTGTTATATGTTCAGTTCACTGTTGTGACTGATCACAACCCGTTGGTGTATTTCTCAACACAGCAAAACTTGTCGAGACGACAAGCGCGCTGGAATGAGTTTTTGTCCAGGTTTACCTTTGATTGGGTATATCGGCCGGGCAGAACCAATGTGGCGGACCCTTTAAGTCGTTGCCCGTCATTATTGGCGGTGATGCCTGCGCAATTACTCGCAACACGCAGCACATTGTCTCCTGATGATAAGTTTGTGCAAGCTGTTGTACAGGGGTACACTTCGGACCCATGGTTTTCGGTTGCAGAAAACTTACAAAAGCTTGACAAACGGGACAATCTGTATTACATGAACAGCAGTTTGGCAATACCAAACCATGCTGATTTACGCATGAAATGCATAACGGATGTTCACGATCCACCGTATGCTGGGCACTTTGGGGGTCGCAAGACTACCAAGGCAGCGCAACAGTTGTACTGGTGGCCATCGTTGCCTGTTGACGTGAAGCGCTATGTTGACACGTGTGATAAATGTCAGCGTGACAAACCTTTACGTCAGAAACCCGTTGAGTTGCTGCAACCTTTGCCTGTTCCTGATGGCAAGTGGGAAAGTGTGAGTATGGATTTAATCACTGAGCTCCCTGAGACAATGTTAGGACACACTGCGGTTGCAGTTTTTGTGGACCGTTTGACAAAAATGGTTCACATTGTCCCTTGTTGCACGGAAATAGGCTCCCGTAAATGAGCGATGGTTTTTGTCGCCTCTGTATTTAAGTTGCATGGCTTGCCTCGCGACTTTGTGTCTGTTCGCAATCCGCGATTTGTGGCTCAATTCTGGAAGTCGCTATGCAGCTTCTTACATATTCAGCAGAATATGAGCACAGCTTATCATCCACAAACGGATGGTCAAACAGAGCGCGTCGTATCAAGTGATTGAAGAAACTTTTCGGCATTATGTGAGTCCGAACCAGTCTGATTGGGATATCTATCTTTCAATGGCTGAGTTTGCGATTAACAATGCATGGCAAGAGAGTGTGCAGGAAGCTCCATTTTTCTTGAATTATGGTATGCATCCACTAAGTCCTGCGAGTATTATAAGTTGCCCGCTACCGACATAACTCGCGTACCTGCAGCACGCGAGATGGCTTCGGCCATGCAGGATAGGTTAGCGTTGGCAAAGGCCTGTCTGCGCGCAGCGCAAGACAAACAAAAAGCCCATGCTGATGCACATCGCAGAGAGGCCAACTACGATGTGCGCTGTTCAGTGCTTTTGCGCACTAAAACATATCCATCAAGGGAGTGGGTACCCGTAAGTTTTTCCCTCGCTGGATAGGCCTTTCAAAGTGACTGATCGGATCGGCACTCACGCGTATCGGTTGGACTTGCCAAAATCCATACGCATTCATAATGTGTTTCATGTGAGTGTACTAAAACCGTATCGTTCCGACGGTCGGGTTCAACCTCCTCCACCCCCGGTCGCAGTGGATGGCGACGATACTTTCGTATATGAGGTGGAAGCAATCCTAAGTCACCGTAAGCCTCGACGCGGACGCGCGCCGTTTTACTTGGTGAAATGGAAAGGGTATGGTGTTACAAGAACACAATACATGGGAGCCCGAAAGGAATCTTACCAACTGCCAAGAGATTCTTCGGGGGTACTGGAGTACTGTGTAAGATGTCTGCCAGCACCCTTTTACCGTCCGCACGCGGACGGTAAAAGGGTGCTGGCAGACATCTTTATCGCTTCGGCCCTTATTCTCTCGCTGCTTTTGTTTCGCAACTCGTGGTGGGGCTTTGCTAACCCTTCAACGAGGACATTGAAACCTAAGTGGGGGGGAATGTAACGGTGTGCTACCTCCATAGAGGTTCCCCGCCCTTATTTAGGATTAAATAAGGGTCCCAACGGGCTTATGTAGCTTATTAAGCCTTATTAAGGCCGTTAACCTAGTGTTAACGGCCTAATGCAGTGTGACTTAACTGTGACACTGATATCGGCGTGAGACATGAGTCTCACGCCGATATCAGCCGCATGGCGGCACTGCTAACGCAGTGGCCGCCATAGCCAGAGCATCTTTTGCTCTGGCAGCTGCCCCGGCAACGGCGGCGGCGGTGGCGTTGGCTGGCTGGTGGTGGTGTTGGGGTAGGGGATTAAAGGGGGCGGTAGCACCCCTCCTCCTTACAGCTGGGGCTGCAACCAATTGTCTCAGCTCTGCATCTCAGACTGGCCGCCTTTATAAACTCACACGCTACTACCAACATATGTAATAACTATACTAATTCTACTTGACCCACGCAAACAATGCCAACATACGTGCACGCACCCATGCACAACCAGGCTATCGTCCCTGCCATGGTCGAGGGTCACGCCGTCTCGGGCACACTGCAGAGCGCTCATGCCGTGGGCATGCTGGTGCTGCGCGCAGCATTAGAGCAACACAAAGACAACCGCCCAGACATAGGCATAGGCTCGGGGATGAACCTATGTGAGGATCTGATTAGTAGTAGAGGTGGTGACGCTCTCCTTCTTACTGTCCCTACTTTGCTGTAGTACACACAGTTAATAAGCCCCCCCTAAGGTTCTGCGGTAGCCTCCTACTCTAGGACTCAGCTTTTACTGACTGTGTGGGGAACCGTTGATGCGGCAGTCATCGCACCAATACTCCCACAACGGCACCTTATCCAATGGAGGGTCAAGGCAGTAACAGTGCATGCCTTGGTTGCAGCCTTCGCATAGCAGTATTACGGGATCGTTGTCGGCGCTGCCACAATTCTTGTAGCGGGTGCTTCGCAGCGATCGCGGGTGCTGGATCTTACCAAAGCCAGCAATGTGGGGTAGATGACAGGGCGCGCAGTTCACCATGTTGTCCTTCATGCGCTCGCCTTGTTGTCTCAGAAGGTCCAATACCCCTGTGGGATACACCTTCAATACCTTATAGACAGCGCGCCCGACGGAGGTGTCGAGGGTGTCGTGTGTGGCCGCCATACGGTAGACAAAGTCTCTTGGCTGGAAGCGGCGTTGTCGCTTTCTGTAAAAACCGCTGCGCACACGCTCGTAGCGAAGCGTGTTGCAATGCTGAGCAATGCACAGGTTGTTAAAGGCCATGGGGACAGTGTGCTCGAACAGCGCGTGAGCATCGGGACAGTGTGCTCGAACAGCGCATTGCGCACTGTCAGATCATACAGCATTTCGTCGAGGTTGTCGAGATTGTCCGCCACTCTGTTGAGGTCCTCCTGCTGTGCGTGGAAAGGGAGCAATGGCTGCCTTTCAAACAGCAAACAGTATAGGCTGTACTCCCGCAGTGCTGCCTACTTGGACAGCCGGTATCCCAAACCGGCTACCCATGGGAGGTGGTCATCCCATGTGCTCTTCGAAGTCGAAGTAGTACTTGCGCAAAGCCTTCTTGATGGTCCGCACGATACCCTCAGCGTCACCATCGGCTTGTGGATGGTCGCGTCAAGTTTGGCGATGGTCGATGAAGCATCGGTCGATGAGCTTGTCGAAGGCTCCTCTGAACTCCGTACCTTAGTCGGTGATGACTTCAGCACAGATGCCGAAGCGTCCGAGTACATGGGAGAGGAAAGCCTGGGCTACTCCCTCGCTGCTCTTGTCGGGCAGGGGGGCACTAGCTCCACCCACTTGGAGAAGTGCTCAATCATGACGAGGATGTAGCGGTTGCCTCGTGATGAGGGCAATAACCCCCAAAGATGTCCAGTGCCCAGCGATAGAACAGTCCCGAGATGGGGAGGGGATGCAAGGTGGCGTTGCGTGTGTTGAGGCTCACGCGGACCATGTCACACTGCTGATAGTCGCTGACCAACTTGCGCACCTGTTTGTGCACCCCATACAACCAGTATTGAGTCCTAACCAAACTGGCCGTGCGCTTAACAACGAAGTGTCCGAGCTCGGTGTGAAGGGCAGCGATGATGCCTTTTTGCGCAGCTGGTGTTAGGACCTCCTTGTCCTCATTCTGTATCCGTCAATATGGTTTGTCGTCGGCCTAGCGATAGAGCTGAGTGCATAAACTGACGCGGTCTTTCTCGCACGTGCTCATACCTGCTGAAAATTGTCCAGTCCGGAGTGCGAGGGATGGCTTGTCAGGCCAAATGTCCTGTCGTGTGTCGGTGGGTGCCAACTCCTCATCGTCCACCTCAGGGTCGACGGCGAGCGCTTCTCTGATAAGAGGTCGGTGACGGTGACGATGGGCCCGAAAGAAGGCACGTCCTTGTCTGCTGATGCCTCCGTGGCCTGGGTGTTGCGTCCTGCACGTAGCGCAGCGACAGCGAACATGGCCGCTAGGTGTAGCGACATAGAGGTGCGGCTGCAGGACCCAACTCGTGTCGGGCTCCTGTCGCATCGCTGGTGCTGAGGTGGGGGTTGCGTTGCGACTAAGGCCGTCTGCGTTTTGATTGGACAGGCCTGCCCAATGCTCCACCTCACAGTTGTACTCCTGCAGCAGTGGTGCCCACCGTGCCAGCTTGCCTGTCAGGTGCTGGTTGGTCATCAATAACTTCAGTGGTTGGTGGTCAGTGATCAGTTGAAACTGCCGTTTAAATAGAAAGAGGCAAATGAAGAAGATGGCCCATACCGCTGCGAGACACTCCCCCTCGTAGCTGCTGTAATTGGCCTCAGCGCTTTTGTTGCTGCGGCTAGCATACAATACTACGCGCTCCTTCTTGTTGTCATCGTGCTGCACGAGCACTGCTCCCATGCCGAGCTTGCTGTAATCCGTGTGCAGGATAAATGACCTGCCGTAGTCAGGTCGCTAAAAAATGGAAACTGTGGTAAGTCGGAGCTTCGACTCCTTGAAGGCCTCTTATTGTGCCTCTTTCCACGAGAACTTCGTGTCCTTCCTCGGCAATTTGTTGAGTGGCCGCGCAATCTTCGTGAAGTCCTTGACGAACCATTTGCGCCCACCGTACGTACACATCGTGGGGCACAATCATGTGCCCTAAGTAAGGTACTTTGTGGGTAAAGAAGGTGCACTTGTCGGGGTGCACCGTCATCCCTACTTCATACAATCTCTGCAGCACCTCCTCGATGAGCCTGAGATGCTCCTCACTGCAACTGAAAATGAGGATGTCATCGATGTAGCAGCGTGCAAAGTCAAATTCCTTGAGGGCTTTGTCCATGACGCGCTGGAACTTGGCAGGAGCATTCTTAAGTCCGAACAGCATGACTTTCCACTGGTACAGCTGCCGGTCGCCCCAGAAGGAGGTCTTGTGCTTGTCCTCCTCCTTGATGGCGTTGTACCCTTGGCGCAGGATGTCCATGTCCAGGATATTGAAGACTGTACAGTCTCCTACATCATCAAAGATACCTTGCGCAGTTGGCATTGGATACCTGTCGTGCTTGTTGTTGAGGGGGTGGTAGTCACCGCACATACGCCGGTCCGTCCAATTGCCTGTTGAATACTTCTTCAGGGGTATGACAATTGCGGCCGCAAAGTCCAATGTGGACTCCTCGATCAGGCCTGCATCTAGCAGAGCCTTGCACCTCTGCTCCACCAAGTTTTCTTCCAACTTGGGGTGTCTGTACTATCGTCGGCACACCGGTTCGGTGTCCACCAACTTGATGTCCATCTGGTAAATTGAACAGCTGCCCAACGCCTTCACGCTGAAGCTGAGCTGACTCGTCCACTTGTTGAAGAGAGCCTCAAGTTGTTCTAATGGCTGGCTACTAGCGAGCGGTCCGATGGCATGCGAACAGGAGGTAGCGTTGGCGACCACCGGAATGTCCTCCACAATGACTGCTGCCTGCTCTTCCATGTGGGCGATCTCAAGGGCGGTGTGTGACGCTTTAGTCTCTCGAACGCGATCAGCCCACCCCCACGCCAGGTGTTTGAGCATTTGGAAGGACACATGGCGGTGCTGGAGAGCAAAGCACATCTCTCACAACCACACCATGCTATTCTGATGCATTGCGCGCCCCAACAACTGACATTGCTGACTGTCGGTCAGCATAAAACCTGCGATACTGCTTGAAGAGAATCCCACGGCGCGTGCGCGCTTGCGAGTGCTGGGTTCCTCCAGCCAGCCTGTGTTGGAATTTAACACAGTGCCGTCACCTCCGTTGCGGAAGGCGTATGAACCTGGGCAAGACACCAGAGAGGGGAGCGCACGGCGCGGTTGACCAGGTTGGATGCAGTGGTAGATGTGCTGGCAATCGTGTCGCGTAACCGTTTGTGCTGTGCGCCTAGGGTCCAGGATGATGTCGACGGTGAGATTGCGTGGACAACCGCTGTGCACATATTCAGCAGCGAGCGATCCTCCACTGTGGCCAGGTTGGTCCATTTAACGTGGCCGCGATGAGCATCGGGATCCATGACGCGCTGCGTTAATATTGAGAGGATGCCCCAGCAAGGAGCACACCTGTAAAAGGCTGTTGGCCACGTGATGACGCTTATCGTCCTCGGAGTGCACGTTCTCGATGCTGTACCCCAGGGGCCTGAAGATCTAGTTGGTCTGCAGGAATTTGATGACACACATCAGCTCCCGGAACAGTTGTGAGCGAGGATCAGAAAGTCCTTGGCCTCTGCCTGCTCTGGAGTATCCTTGACACTCCCATTGTAACGGGAGCAATAATAATAGGGGTATTATTGCTACCTAAATAACACATTTTGTATGAATAAGTTTTTAAATATGCTTATTTATACCTCTTTTCTACGGTTCCTCGCTTATTAAAGGCTATGATGCTTTATCATAGCTTAAATAAATCCCATTGGGTGTAGATCCGCTTATTCAAGCCTATTTAGTGTCACTTTTGATATAATGTGATCACTATCTCGTTAGGTACCTTACGATAGGTATCTTTGAATAGATACCTTATCGATAGGTACCTTATCTAAGCTGTGATTGGCTCACGCTTGAATTCCTAACTACCCTATCTGTAGGGTCGATGTCTAGTTGTGAGTTAATTATCAAGAGGTATATAGTTGATATACTCTTGATATAAAAGGTCACATCAATCTGGTGTGGGGACTTTTCAGTTCTCTGCTCAGTGGCGGCCACGCCGTTGAAAGGCTTGTCATAGGCGGTGTGGGTGTTGGGGTAGAGGATTGAAGGGTTGTTGGCGGCGACGCCGGCATCTGTTACACCCATCCTGTCATTAACAAGTCAATGTTGCCCACAGCCAGGAGGTGATTGGCAGTGCTTAAGCGGATGTCCTGTGGTAGTGCCTTCAGACTGCCTTCAGTGCTGATGGTGGCAGCTGCTGCGGGTAGCACTCATATAGGCGGCGCAAATGGTGGCTAAGGGCAATCCGTGCGTGTGGATCAGGGTCGCAGTAAAGGTACTTGGTGACCATTGCGCCGGTGTTGAGGACAGCGGCGAGGCCACTACCTATACCTCCAAACAGTTCCAACATAGTGATGCTTTGTTGTCGGCGAAACACGTCGAACTCCACTACTCTAGTGGCTACTTGATATTGCTCCTGGACTGCAGCTTGGTCCTTATGGAGAGGACACCGTGCAGTGAGCCGTAGCCTGGTTAGTAATAGATGTGCGACCACTTGTGCGCACCAACGGCGTTCAAATGGTTTCTGTTGGGCCACTTCTTCAGTGGCATCCTCCTGGGACTCATCGTATGGGATAGGAGAGTCTTGGTTAGGGTTGTGGGTGACTACCGATACTGACCTGTCAGTGGTTGTCGAAGCCGACCAGTAGGTTGCTATTGCAGCTGACCTTTGGTGAGAGCGAGTGCGAGCCACCAACTCGAGAGGCCAATATTCTTGAACCTTTCCATCCTTGTCAACCCAATGGGGACGAAACCATGCCTTCTCCGTGTAGCAGTGCAGCCCCATGTCAACAGAAAAGTTGAAGTTGCATCCCAACAGCAGGTCCAAGGATCCTGCGTCGGTGACCACACACTTTTGTATGACCTTGGTGCTGCGGGAAGAGTCCAACCCTGTCAAGCGAATGCGAGAGGGCCTGCTTGGTGATGCCAATCACCTTATCACGGCTGCAGGTTGATGTGTCAAGCACGTTTGGGCAGGTCATCAGCTCAGCGCTGGTGATTCCGAGGTCGCGTGCGAGGTAACGTCCGATGATGACAGGCTGGGCTCCAGAGTCCAGCACCACGCGCTTGGGTGCTCGACTGTTGATGGTAACATGCTTGCCTTGCCTTTGTTAGTGATTATGGCTGCACTGGCGTTGATGCGCAGACGCTTGAATCGTCAATAGCGTGTGCGTGGGGTGACTGCTGCTACAGTCTCATACGGTGGTGTCGAGCGCAGTGCGTAAAGAGCCCCTCGATCGGCTGGGTCTTGAGAACCTTTTTGTCCGCGGCCTGGCCCGAACTATCTGTCTTGGCTGTTGGTACACTCGCTGCGGTCTGGGTGCTGGCGGTGCTGCCTGTGGCTGCCCTGACTGTGGAGTAGGGGGATTGCGCCTCGGTGTGGTCGGGGTTATACCTGGCGGTGAGGCCATTGGCTGTGGGGGGAACCCTGGAGGACTGGGTGGTTGTAAACCCGCCTCGCGTGCAGCCTGTTCTTCTACATAGGTCCAGTGTACAGCATGAGCCGCCTCCCTGATCAATGTACCTTCCCATGTGGCTGTTGATTGTTGACCACGTCACTGCAGCGATGGTTCTAAGGCATGGGCTGAAGATACACTGCGCGCAAGAGCCGCGCTCGTATGTCGCGGGCTAAGGTGGAATCCCTTAGGATCCCTGCCATGTAGGCATCCCATCTGCCATTAACCACCCCCAATTCTAGCACCGTTGTTACTCGTGCATGCACAGTGCGGTAAATCTTTGGCTGTTAAACGTGCTGCTCATAATCAGCTGCGATGCGTCCGCGTGGTCGCGCTGCTTTCACTCTTGGCAACCTCAGTATGGCCTCTTGAGCTCCTTCCAAGGTGTCAGTGGCTGCCGAGGCCACCTCATCATATATATAGGCTATATAGGCTATATAAGCTTGCCGTAGCGAGCGAAGCAAGGCGTCCAACCATAAGAATCTGGTGCCAATCGCGAACAAAGGGACTGCGGGGTGACTAGTGACTAGATAAGTCACTAGTCTCACTCGCGCTGCATTGCAACCTTGTCGCATCCCCATCATCTGTCTCAGACCGATGCCTTCTTGTCGATGTAGTATGGTTGCTTGTCGCAACAGGGCAATGCGAACTTGCTGTTTTCCAACTAGGCCTGCTCCATCCCGCCGTGTACACCCTTGTGGTGTAAGGTAGCCTCTCCCTGGGTCTCGTTGACCGTCAGGCAAATTTTCCATTAAAGCGGGTAGCAGCGGGGCGATCACCCCCCTGGTTTGTTGGGCCAGCGCCCTCGCTTGGTCACTGTCGGTCTCAATGGCGAGAGGTGTAGTGCTAGACGAAAGGATTGTTGGTTGAGGAACGGAAGCGCGAGCAGCGGCAAGGGCTTGCGCTCGTGCATTGATGGCTGCAGTTTGGTCCTGTCGCCAGGTGAACGCTTGTTCCAGAGCGGTGTAGCGCTCGTGAAGCCGAATAATACTGAGGGGCCTCAGTGCTTTGTCGTTACCCAAAGGCATGTCAGCTGCATCACTGGTGTGCTGCACATTGGGTTGCCGGTCTCGATACGTGTCCAGCGGACTTGGCTCGAAAAGCTCGTAACAAACTCGTACGGGCTGGCGTGGCGCGGTCTACATGTTGTCATGCAGAGAACAGTTGCCGGGCCAACTCCAGCACAACAGGTTCCAACCACAAAGATGTGGTCTCGTATGGGAGGCGCCGTGTCGGCGAGATTTTTATCCTCCAGTTGCCGCTGGGTTTGCTCTGGCAGGGTGTGATGTTCAGGCAACGCGATCACTGCGTTCAACGCGCGTGGTGCGCTGTCCTCCTTTCTCATAAGCATTGGTGGTGAGATCTGCTCCACGCACGATGGTGTCCCATGAGCGCTCAGCTTGCTGACCTTGCGGGACAGCCTGAGTGGCGTCGAGGGCGGAATGTAGCTGCCCGCGTCGCTGCAGTGGCAGCGGACTCGACGATGACACTGGCAGTGGTTGCAATAGTGCCGGTCAGTGGCGCGAGAATGGTCTCAACGCTCGTTGACACAGGTGGTCCTGCAACTGGAGCGGGACCGGTGCGATTTTCTGCTGCAAAATAGGTGACAACAGCGGCTGTCGCCATTGCGCTCACCAGTATTAGCGTCACGGTGCCCACTGATGTATTAACTCCTTGTGCAACTGGAGTAGTTGCACAAGGACGTTGACAGAGTCGACGTCGTAGCCGGTGTGGCTATTGCTGCTGATGCAGCACCACTGGTGGCTTTTGAGGAAGTAACTGCTGACGATGTTGCGGCTTCCCCTTGTGCTCGTTGGGATGGTTAAACACGTGACGGAGTGCTCGAGTCTCGCGTGCGCTTTGGAGCCATCAATGCCCATCGGGCAAAGTAGCGGGCGCGGTAGTCCTGCTCCGAACAGGACAGGAGTGATCTTCCTCCAAGCGTGCCATACGCGCCACGAGGGCAGCAATATGGTCATCAGCTGGTGGGTTGGCTGGAGCCTTGGCGGCAACAGCAGCAGCGCGCGGACGTCCTTCCAGTCCCTTGCGCTAAGGAGGACAATCCTTCCCCCTGTAGCCTTGCGAGCGTTGGCGTAGTTGTTGTTGTTGATATGGCCTCCGGTGTGGTTGCTATTGTAGCCACCAGTTGTTGCCGTTGTGGCCTCCAATGTTGTTGCTGTTGTAGCCACCAGAGTTGTTGCCGTTGTAGCTGTTGATAGGTCTCAACTCAAGGAACTTGAGCCTGCAAACTGACTTCAAGTGACCCGTCTTGTGACAATAATTGCAGACCAGGGTTGAGTACTCTTCGGTGCACTCGTTGTGGTAGTGACCATGCCGTCCACAGCAATGACACAGCATAGGGGCAGGCAAAGTAGTATGAGCTGACCGTTTCCCTGTGTCGCGTGCTGATAGAGCGTCTCGGCCACGTTCGCAGCGAGGAGGCTCAGTAGTTGTGCTGGCTACATGCCGTGAGGCGCTACGGTTGGTGTCCACAATGGCCTTCTCGTACACCAAGCGCTTGTGGATAGCTTGTGCAGTCGCGAAAGCTTCCTTGAGTGTGTAGCTAAGGGGCTTGCTGTAGTTCAGGGTCGGGCGCGTCGACTCGCTTTGGGTGGCATCTAACTCATTAACATACACCACTGCAGCAGCCTCGTCACTAACGATCGTGTAGTCAATGTCCTTCAGCAGCCCTTCCTGTCTGGAGTACAGGCGCAGAGGGTCCTCGTTAAACTTGCGTCGAAACCGTCTCAGCTCCTCTACTTTGCTGGTGGTCTGAAGTGGGAAGGTACGAAGTGCAGCGTATAGATTCTTGAGTGGAGAGTTAAAGTTGGCAGCACCTACAGTGATGGCTGGTGCGCGCAGTGCAACTGTCCTAAGGGTAAAAGCACTGCCTCCCGCACGAGAGCTATGTGTTGTCAAGGTAGAGGCGTGCCCACCTCAACGGCTGCAGCTCATTGTTCTGCAAAGATAGCAGTAGAACGGTCCAGGATCCGAGCCCGTTGTGCGACCACTTTGATCTCAACTTCTGCAGGGGTCAGGTTGACGATCACCAACTCAGGCTCCTCCTCTGCCCTCCCGATGGCTGCAGCTATGCACACGCTAATGACTGCAGCTGGAGTGGCAGGTGGAGCGACGGCTGCTTCATTGTGCAATAATGCAGATGCTATGGTGCTGACGAGCTCGCCATAGCCAACAACTTGATGCAAATCAGCATCAGACTTCCAGACATCGTGTGCTTCACGGTTCAGATTTTGAGCAGCAATGTGGGAAGAAATTTCATCGAACCACTTTTTGTTCTTCAGAGCTTGCTGTCGCATCTTGGAATGGAACTTGATGATGATTTCGTCCAGCGAGGTGGTGCCAGCACGTCCGAAGAAGCGCAGGGTTGTGGTTGAGCTGGAAGACTCCATCTCGTAGTCATCGCTGTCGGACGATAGTGGGGAAGCTTGATGGCGAAGAGTGGACCGGACCAGAGTGAAGCCAGAGACAGAACGCGAGCCTCTGCTGATGCGATCGCTGCTCCCGTCGCTGGTCCGCGCGTAGGTGAGATTGGAGGTTGGGCTCCAGCTGCTGAGGTCGTTCTCGTCTATTGGAGAGAACGGGGTGGGCTTGCTCATACAGCTAGTCCACAGGTGAAAGTGTATGTAGGGTAGAGTGTTGTGCTCTACCGTCTGTCTTGATGCTGCTACCACTCACCACACTAGTGCTTGTGTGCGCACTATGTGATGATAGTGACAATGCATGCACAGGGATGTAAGCTACAAATTGCGCTATCTGATGCAAAATGCGACGCACTCACTTAAGCAAAGAGGGTGACACTGTGAGTAAACAAGCCACTACGATCGATAGTGCTGTATACACAGTTCTTTGCATGAGTGGATGATGTATTACACTGTTAAACGAGGTGAATGAACAAGCAACTCAGAGATGCTATGTTCTGACTGACGCAGCAAACACACCATCGCCAAGCTCAGCAATGACAATGCATAGCGCACAAGAGCATATACTGTGTCTCACGTGGTAAGGCAGTCCTTGGCAACCGGGACGGTGTGTTTCCAGTTCAAGTCGCTTCACAAGCTCTTAAAGTCAGAGTTTCTACTCTTAGTACTCACTCACATTGTCACCAGCGAGTCTAGTGACATGACATCCTACTTATACATGTCAAATCATGACTGTGCAGTGCCACGCGAGCACTAGGCCAACGGTCACATCAAGGCCGTATGCTATTACGGAAATCCCCTAAAACTCGATTTAGCACCTGAGCTGATAATAGATTCCCAACTGATCAGCTACGCGCAGTTTCTACAGAGAGGTCTATAGAGTAGCCCTAGCTACATGCTACATGTAGTACGAAGTAGCTAGCAGTAGGCTGGGGCGCGCGCGGTCTTCATGCTGGTAGCCCGGGCGTGGGGCTGGATGTAAGCATGCTCGGGGAGAACTGGCATGCGAGGATATTTGGCATGACAAGGCAAACTTAAACATGCGGTGGCGCTAGGTGACTTGCCCCAGGCTAGCCCTGGCAAGGGGATCATTGAACCAGCGCAAGGCCGGCAGCAACGGCTCAACCAGAATCCAGGGCTTATCACATAAAGCACAGAAGAGCTGCGCTCAGCACGCTCTCAGAAGGTGTGCAACAATGCAAGATGCAAGCACACCGCCAGGCACTAGTAGCAGTACAACACAAGCAGAATACTAGAATGAGGACCAAGACAGAGCTTTACACTTACAATTGAAGCAAATTACCTTAGGACTAGCTAACACACTAGACCCTCTTGCAGGCAAGGCAGCGGCAGTCAACGACGCAGAGGTATCACCTGCAGAGTGCAGTATAATGACGGAGCAGAGGGAGAGGTTAGCCCTAAGGTCTGCAAAGGGTGCAGCAAGCATAGACGACTGCAACGCTGACGACGACAACTGCTTGGCCCCCGCTCAGGAGGTTGCGCCGCCAAGGGTGAACTATGGTCCCATGTTAACCACTTCATGCACTCGTGCAGGCTTTTAAATGCTTCATTGCGTGTCTTCGAGCCATCTCTGTTATGGTACTCTGGTCTTGACTGTCCTAGAGCCAGGTCAGAGCATGTTCATCAGAGGGTTTCATGGGGCCATATGACATGAATACTGGTCTCACGCACCATTGCTTGGCGCAACCTTGGCATCAGCATGTGCGCGCCTAGCTGAAAGCAGACCTTTTCCTTATCACTCAAACTGGCTCAAGGGCTGGGCTAAGAGCAGACACAACCATGCGGTTGCTAGCATCTTGCTGCACTAGTACATTCGTGTTGACGTTTGCTGCATAACCAAGACCTTGACTGGAGTCACACGCACTGAGCACAACATGGGGTGGCGCCATCCTTGGCGATAAGCCCAACGGATGCAAGCTCACACATCCAGATCTAAATTTGTGAGCTTGCTTGCTCTACATGAGACTCTCAGCTGGGTAAAGCATGCAGATTTGCTTCGTTGGTGATGTTATCAACCCACTCCACCACGTCACATGAAAGATGACACTTGCTCAAGACAACCCATATTGTCTCCTTAGTGCATCCTCCAGCTTCTCGTCAGCAGACAGGCTAGTCCTTTGCAACAAACCACTCGCCAGCTGGCGCACAACCACCGTGCTGTCCTCGTAGACTAGCGTTACGGAATGGTTGTCGCCTTGATTATACTTACTTCTATTGTCTGAAGGCGAAACTCTGCATGCGGCAAGCCGAACTGGCTTGCCAACATCAGACACACGGCCCAAGTTCTCCGACAGCACCATTGGTGACAATCCATTGATATCGAGCAAACTGACGCAGTGTAGAGCGCCGTTGGCATCCGCTGCAAACCCGATATCAGCTCTGCTGGGCAGAAAGCAGGCACCGACGATAGCTTCGGACGATAGCGGCATGGTGAGCAGTGGTGTCGAGCTCTGCTGGGAAAATATCGACACCCTCCCGCTCTCATCGCCAACCAGGAAAATATCACTCAAAGCAGGACAGGTATCTATCGCGCGCACTACTGCCAGGTATGGAGACTCACTGTGGACGTATTTTTTGTGTGTGTTTTTGGAGTCGTACTGCGCGACGCGGTAGCAAACACCAATATCCGTCCCAACCAAAGCGTGCCCCGCAGACGAGTCCGATATACGCATGGCACTGGCAGTTGGGCCGAGATCAGAACTGGAGCCGCCCACACCCCTTTTGAAAGCAGACACCGATGACGTGTACATCAGACGCACGCGCGCACCATACCTCAAGCCCATATCCGCCTGTGCATTTGAACCCGAGACTGACTCCACCGACCACACGAGCAGCTTTCCTTCCACATCAAGCGAGGTGAGCCTATACCCGTGATCGCTTAGGGCGAGCCTATCACCGCGTCGCTGGGAGTCCACTCTCGTCGCACACACGCACACAACTTTTGCTCTGTGGTTGCGGTCTGTATCGAAGTCGCTGGAGTATGTTGGCCTCCCATGGCCAACATCGGCGGGCTCTCTGATATCCCACACGCTCACACTGCCCTCCTCCATGCCAGCAAAGGCGTAGTTGTCACATGCGCAGCAGCAAGAGGGCTCTCCCTCTGATATCAACACCGTCGGGGTTGACATCTGCGCCAGGTTGTAGACCAACAGACAGCCGTGCGATATCGCCTCTGTAAGTGTGCGCGAGTAGGCCACCAACAGCGTTTTTGAGTTTACATATGCCACATCGCGCACAACACGCCCAAGAACGTGGAGAGTGTTGTTTGGAAGCTCCATGAAGCCTCCACTGCATATTGCCCCGGCAGAACTTGTACTTGACGTATAAGGTATACCCTGCATGAAGGCATGCTCAGCATAGAACCTGATGAGTTGAACAACCAACTGCTTGTTTGTTGTTGCAGTGTACATGCGCACGCGCACGCACGCATATGCTCGCACACATACGCATGCCCAGGCATATGCGCACGTTCACACACTCCCGTCACACAGGTGTGGGCGTACAGGCCATGCATGCACAATCCATGCATATCACACCTGTGGTTGTCTGCTAGCAAAAGTCGTTTCTAGGTTGGCAGCAGCTCGTTGGAGGAAAGCTGCCAGGCCGGATGGATATCGGCCGACCTCCTCCTTCCTCTTGATAATTGATGTTGCTGCAGCAGCAACTCCATTCGATATCGGCGGTCGCTTCATACCCGCTGTTGATATCGGCATTGCAACTGCACCAGTGTCGGCATCCGGACACTGCGCGTGCGTGCTGCGCGTATTGATATCGTCCGTTTGCACCTCAATCGTCCTGGCATCATCCTGTCCTGGGCAGACAAACAAGAAAGCATGCTGAGAGTCACATCACACATGTGTGCTGTTCAGTTCATGCCATCAGTGTATACGTGTGTTTGCGTTGAAGCCACGGCTGTGTTGGCGTACGGCCCGCGCCCACTCTCGTAAAGCTCGCGCACGGTTGCGGGCGGCACGTCAATGAGGTCGCACCCAACCTCGCTCATGCTCACCATCTGCACATGCATGTTGGAGACCCTTCAGCCACACACGCTTACACTCACACAACGCACATGCACGCAAGCGCATGCATAAGCGCGACCGTGCGTTGTCACAGCCCTTGACTATTACCTCGCAGACCGCGCGCCAGCGCTCAAGACGTCTGGCGGCCACCGCGAGTTGCTCGGTTGTCATGATCGGGACCCTGTGCTTCGTCATTATCATCCGCCGCTCGCCAACCTGGTCAAGTTGCACACAATCGGTGCCACACCACCAGCATGGCAAGAAACTCCAGGCCAGATCACTTGCGCTGTTCATATCAACCCTCTTATTCATCCCTCCATCCAATCAGGCATTCTTTCACCTTCGATCTCAATAGTCGCTCAATGTCCCATTCAAACTCTATATAAGCAACCACTCATATACAAAACTCCTTGTTGTTACCGGTTGTAGAAATATTTGTCGCGGCTGCGAGTAGTTTTCTTTACGTTCCTCTGCTGATGTTGATGGCGCATTGCTCTGTTGCGCCTGCCATGCCAAACACGTCGTCAACACGTGCGCACCAACCAACAGACATGCACAAGTATTTTGATTACGTCTGACTCCAGCACCACACCTGCAGTGTGCCATTGACAACATCTTCCGCATCGTCCCCCTCCCCCTCCTTTCCCTCTTGCTCTTGCTCGAAGTCGTCGTCGTCGTAAAAGTCCTCATCGGCGTAGTCATCCTCCTCTTGCTGCTGCTCCTGCTCCTGCTCCTGGCGCTGCTTAGGGCCCATCTTCTGCAAGTCGCCGTCCACTGTGGGTCTCT
This sequence comes from Chlorokybus atmophyticus, assembly GCA_009103225.1. Taxonomy (NCBI): domain Eukaryota; kingdom Viridiplantae; phylum Streptophyta; class Chlorokybophyceae; order Chlorokybales; family Chlorokybaceae; genus Chlorokybus; species Chlorokybus atmophyticus. The sequence continues at coordinate 364,069 of RHPI01003389.1, forward strand.
AACGGCGACGATGCTGTGGAGACGGAGTGCAGCGACTACAGCCGCCTGGATGTAGTGGCCAATTGCACCGCCGCCGCCCACGGCGCCGCTTGGCAGGCGTTCGTTGAGGCGAGCGTGCTCATGTGAGCTGCTGCGCTTGATTGCTTTACCTCGACCACAGGCAGGTTAATCGACGTTGTTGTTGGCATGTTTGGCTTTTCGTTCGGTTTGTGTGCACTGTTTTCATCTAAAGCAGCTCAAAGCAGGCTGCTTTCTTGCTTTTCACGCTCTCTTTGGATGTATCTGTGCGCTTGAGCAGCAACAGCAACAGCAACAGCACAATTGCAACAACGAACACTACAACCACGCTTCTCCTACCCACCCTACCCTTACACCACTACCCAAGGGCCACGGCAATTGGGTACAAAAGGAAAAGCAACAACCATACAACTATGTGCAGCAGCAGTGGGAGGGGTGGCAGTAGTTAATGATGATACTTGCAAGGGAGGGAGCACGTGGGTGTGTTGATTCTTATACGAAGGCAGAGAGGAAGAGAGGAGGCGNGATATCATGTGTGTGTCGTATTTTATGATGAAAGCATTACTCTTTACAATCCTTTTATTTTTGCAATTTGTCATTTATGAGAAACGGTTTTTTGTGCAATATAAAAGATTTGTCCCTTTGTATGTGATTGCCTATATTATCACTTTTTAGATCACTTGTGAAATCTCACATAACATTCCTCTGCAATGTGATCATTATTGCAATGTACTTTAACGTGATATGCAACTAACAAGCTTGCTCGAGCAATCACCTACAGACATCACTTGATACAAATAACTATAACTCTTGTGGGAATTGCTTTTTGAAAACCTCATTCATTGGAAAAAACTTTTTCATAATATTTAGCATCGTTTATGTTCAAAATTGTATTGCTCTGCATAACACCAAACTTACTCATGCTTAATTGTATGTGATGCATATGGAGTCTACACCATGCCACTCTTTGAGAAGTGAGTTTACTGTATGTGTTTTACGACTATTAGCAATGCCGAAGTACGAACAAATACTCCACATTGGTAGAAATGCATACTCTACAATTTCAAAATAAGGGTAATTTTTACGTGGCCATAAGCGACGGGCCTGCATTTGCTGAGCCCTCAAGTGCATGCGTGTGTACATATCCAGGTACGCACGCGCGCACATAGGCTCACAAAGTATTTCTTTATGTTCCGTCTGCCAGTTATATGCAAGCAAAAGCCAAAAGTATCATTTCTCCTTTACGCGTTGCAAACATGGGGCAACAAGGAGCGCAGAAGCCATGTACCCTTACGATGGAGCCCGTTGTATGGATGCAGCAGACACGTCTTGCAATGTTGAGTCTTAGCGTACTACACATAATACACATACGTGCGTCTCACGCCATTCCGGTCACACTTCCATCCAGGAAAGTGCATAGGATATGTAAAGTGCTGTTTTTGAACATGCAGAGGCATGCATAGGCATGCAACATGCACATCTAATCCTGGCAACACCACAGCATGGCTATACAAGGTTGTGCGCTCACATGATGTGGGACACACCATCAACACGTAGGTTTGCGTGCGACTATCGTACACAACCTTCTGCTTGGTCTTGACACTTATGTACACATGGCTGCGTGCATGCATACTGATAATCCAGCAACAGAGTGCGCATAACCACTTTGATTAGGTATGTCCGAGCACCCCGTACACAAGCTGCAGGCTGCATCATTGATTGGCATATGTTTGGGAGGCATGGTTGGCGACTTCCACATCATGTTGTGACATCTTTTGCCGGCTCGGTTGCATACACGTCAGCTCCTCGAGCGCAAGGGCTCTTACGGCACCGTTTGCCTTCTATGTTCGCTTCCTTGCGCAACCGGCCGCGTGCATGCAAGCGACGCTGCTGTGGGGGCATACACACACTCGCCTTTGTATTATGCAGCCACATCAGACTATAAACCTTACCGCCCAAGGGAGCAGCATTGGTGCTAGCAGACAACTTCGAAGCTGAGAGTATGTACATGCGTGGCCCTGACAATGGCATGACACACCGTCTCCTAACACACCATTGGCTGCCTTCTCATTAGAGTGGCTCATCATTGAAACGATTGCGTCGGCTACAACAAATCAGCAACCTGTGTGCATATGCACTTGTCTGCCTGTCCCAGGTGACAGGTGCTGGTGCACAGCACATCGGATATGAAATATTGGTTATATAATACAAGACTCTACCATCAACATTGTATATCACTCGGTGAACGGGCGGCCAGATTGACCGTTGCTAACCAAATGTTGTGATAATGTGCTTCGTTACGAGCGGCGCTGCAAGGATACAGAGCACTCAGCATCCTACCATGTGCCAATGATAGGTGTCACGTTATGCATAGACTCATTTGACTGTTCAGCAACAACACGCACCATCTGCAGTACATTACAGGTAGTATAGTACCATGCTATAACTGGTAAAAGCGCATCGCCTTTAGTAACAGCACCACAGCACATGTGTCAGGTTAAGATGCAAAGGTCAGACTCACCCACATAGGAGGCTGTACTGTTTGAGTGCAGCTAAGCCGCTGAACTTCAGCGGCTTATATACTGAACACACTTCACTTGAAGTAAAGTGTGTTCAATATGCGAAGTGTCCCATATCCTTCACATCTCTCACAGTGATAACAATGGCTTTGTTGGGGCGCATACAATGCAAGCCACATAGTACTCATCATAGTCATCTTCATAGTCTGGAGTTCGATTTGTAGAGGTATGTACGGTCGCAATGGATTAGATTCCATGTAGGTCAGCAACACTTTTCAAGCTTGGGTGGCATTAAAGTACTTTTTGTGAGAGGCAGACCAGTCGGCCTTTTTACAGTGCTGGTTGAAATAGAAGACAGTCTGGCATGCTGCGCATGTAGAGAACTTTTGTTTTTGGCGTCTCGGCCTTGCCGTATGACGTGCATGCCTTGATAGTCTGCTTTCTGAGTGATTTAAGCTTGATATTAATCTTTTCATTGTCCGCCAACGACGCTAGGATGACAGACGTGCTCCCAGTGTCGTCTTCACGTATACCCTCTATCATGTCCAAAAAGTGCTTTCCGATGGCTTTAAAGGTGACAACCGTGTTGCCAATATTGAACTGTTTGGTAATATCTGCCATTTTGCCTTGCTCGGGTCCAACATTGTCCAGCTACCATGCTACAACAATGTTGTTGCCGTCTTTGCGATCTTTCACTATGGTGCGATAGAAGTCAAATGATGTTGTGCTGGTTTCGACGATCTCGCCAAAGAAAGCCCATTTGTCTCCAAAGTCCATATGGAAACCCTTTCATTCATGTGCGAGCATATCAAAGGGGAAAGTGATGTCTATGTGGCGGGACTTGACTTGGGATGCAGGGGGCTGGTTGGTGCTGGCAGACATGGCGCAAGAATGTTGATCAAGTCCGTCAATCAATGAGTGGTAAGAAAATGGTGTGCTGAAGCAGTCTCACATATTGCTGGGGTTGCAAAACCCAGGAGTAGGTTCCTGGGTTATGTACAGGAATCAACATGACCTTGATGTGGACCTTGCAAGTGTGACCATAGCATATTGTATAACAACCCAAGCAATTGTGTTACCAGCATGGACACGAAGATGGCTTGCCCTTTTGAGCTTGAGACGAGCCTCAACTTCTATGTGCAGACCTTCAGCGTGTCACTGTCCAGCTGCAACCAAACGACCGTTCACTACACTTCAAGCAAATCGCAGTCTCAACCCAAACAGCATGTTCGCGCTCCAGCACAAGGGTAACCACAACTGTACTGCAGAGCGATGCACGCAACAGCCACGTTGCGCTGTGAATGCAAGATGGGCACTACATCATTTGCGCTTATGAACAGCCTTGATGATGGTGCAACACTTGGCAGCTAGCAAGAATGCGTCATTGCAAGCGAGCATCCACAGCATCATACAGCAAGCGTCTTGCTGTACGTGCTGTAGACTTACACTGGGCAACACAAGTTGTACTTGACAACAACCAACACAAGCAATGCTTGACGAACCAGAGCTTCAGCAGCACAGCTTACATCAACACCGCATGTTGCCAGGCGTATGGGGCCAATTTCATCTTCGCAGCACCACTTGCTAGCAACCATCTAGAGCCTGAGTCAATCACCAGCACACCAAGCTCAGCTCCACACACACACGACTCACTTGGCGTGCCGTGCTGTTCGGCTGCGCATGTTGCATGTCCGGAAGATATGCATGCGTGCAATTAGCCTACGCCGTCAACGGACTTGCATGCAATCCTACATTGATGCTAGCTAGGAGCACATTGACCAGTTAGTTCAGAAGCTTGCTTACAGAAGCAGCTGCCGCACCTGTAGCAAGCAAGCAGTAACCAAAGCACCGCAGCGCAGCTCACCAAAGCACCTGCAGCCCTGTGAGCCGCCTGGGCTGCACCCTTGCCAACGACCACCTTGCCTGGACTCTCTCTCGCCGTCGAGGGAGCCGCTCCCGTAACCAACCCTCTCTCGCTGTCCCTTCCCTAAAAGCCAGCAGCTCACACGCCAAGGCTTGAGGCAACACCCTTTGACAACTTCACCAAGGGTGAGGAGGAAAGCCTTGCCGCCACGTTCTCCTCTCTTCACTTCCCCCTCCACCTCTGCCGCCGCTGGCCCCGCAAGCGTCTGTGTTGCGCACTGCGCTATGAAAACATACTTCTGCTCTGTGCCCGGCAAGCTTGGTGGCATTGGGCAGCCAAAAAATGACCTCGTCAAAGAAAAACAGGGGGAGGGGGAAAAGGAGAACCAACATAGGGGAGGGGGAACAGGGAAGAACCATGAGTATAATCGTGTTCAACACCAACACTTGTCAGCGTTGGTTGATTTCTTGCAGCTGCTGTTAAAAGTTACTTCACTTACTAGCCTAGCTTACTCCTTCATGGCTGTGGTTTGAGCATGGTGCTCATTCGCTGCAACTTTTGCATGCACCCCAGAATCGCCTGCGAGCCACTTGCAATGGATCCACAAAACGGCTGAAGCAATGCGCATTGCAAAGTTGAGCATCCGACCTCCACAAGCAGCCAATTTGCTCTGCATCAATGTCGATATGCTTGCATGGCAGCTGTGCATGTTGTTCGCACACACCCTGCATCACAGTGCAGTACACGCTGACCTCTGCAAGCACACAAATAATCTTCCGACCGACCACAAGCAACAATCTGTCACATGTCAAATCCTGAAGTGAAGGGTCTGCAAAGTGTACTGTACAGCTGGAAGGCAAGTAGGCGAGAGCGCGAACAGGTGACCCAACAACCAGCGCCTGCCTTAAGATATTGAGAGCAGCGAAAAGCTGTCGTCAATCACAGATGCCCATTGCAACTGCTACTTCTTGAAGCGCGCCTGAAATTCCGATAGTCTTGCAGATACGCCAGGCTGGCGCACCGCAACAAACACACCGACACCGACCACAGCCACGACTGCTGTTGCTCCCAACCAGAAGTAAGACGACTTCACTTGAACCTTCTGTGTCTGAGGCTCCTCCATTGGCTGCTCGGGCTCAACAGTCAATGGAGGAGCCTGACCAGCAGGAGGCTTGGCTTCGGCTACGTCCATTTCAGCAGTTCTGCAGGGTGCATAGAACAACCAGGCATGTACATGCGTGTTAACATATGTGCAACAGCACAGCAATTGGACACAGGAGCAAGGGTGGGAGCGCTCTACGGGAGCTCACCACCACATACCGTGTGGGCTTCTTGAAAACTTGAAGGCGCAAGATCTTAGAACTAAGCGATCTTGCCAGTGCCACAGCGGCAGTCAAATCAGCATCACATGATATTGACACCTCATCACCTTCATCATCAACATACTGCACACAATCAACTGCCTCAGCACCGCAGATAGCAATGAGCCCTCCATCCAAGGACCTGCGGACCATATAACGACATTCTGATGCAAACCTTAAGGTGTCTGCGAACTTCATCTTCTGACACCTCCAGTCGTTGCGTAACAGCGCCCACCACTTCCTCATAATCATTTGCAGCTGCATCAAAGAAGTGTCAGCAAGTTCAAGAGCTAGACCGTACCCAGGAGTATGCTCGCTCAACAGCTAACCTGCTTGAAAGCGGTGCACTCGACCAACACTGTCTTCAATCTTGTATGTGAACCTTTCTGAGGCCATCACATCAGCAGCTGCAGGAACAAGAATAGAGTGCCAAGTAAGTTTGCAAACGTGCCCACTCAAGATTTGGCTGTGGTGAGTTCCATTGCTGTTGTTCGCACTGCACCTTCTGACGGCGGGGCTGAATGAAGAACCTGCTGGGGCAAGTCTTGAATATGCGGGAGATCGCTATGCAGAGATGACATGGACACCCTGCACAGACGCAACCGAAAGCATTGGCTGCCGTTTGAGAGGCCTTGCTAGCAGTTTTATATGGTCGCATTGAAGCATGCAGAGCAGGTGCGTTACTTGTCGTCATCATCAGCCTGCTCGGCTAGTGTTGAGTCCCAGAACTTCTGCAGCAGGATGCCACCATCAGGGGCATCCCTCCCAGAGCCAGCACGCCCTTCCAACTGCACACTCAGGTGTAAGCATATCTGGAAATCGCAGGCCGCCGAGCCCTTCCCTCAATGACTTGTTTACACCAGCACTGTCGCAAGAGCGGATACCTGAGACAGAGCGGCTTGCACCAGCATCAACACATCGACTACAGCAGAAACTTTGCCACCTGCAGCACAAAGCCATGATTGACTGGGCTGCACATGCTTGCACGTTCTTGGACAGGGGCAGTGCAGGTGCCATGATATGCGACAAAGGCATCACTGAAAACTGTGAACCAAGTGCTTACCTTTGCCAACTACCGGAAGATGCAGAAAACGCCCATCATGCATGATGTGTAGAGCATCCACAATGGTCGTTTCAGCAGAAGCACACTCAGGGTTCGGTGTCATGACCTGCACAAAGGACACGGACACATGAGGTGAGCTACTGGCGTGCCAATCACACATAACGGTGTAGCATCACATCACAAGCTTAGGGGCAACAGAACAACGAAGCCCAAGTGTTGCGACTGCAAACAGACATCCATTGCAGCAACGGCAGACCGCACACCTGTGTGACGCAAGTTACATCTGGTGACATCCCTTGAGCGACAACTCTCAGCAAGATATCTTTTGAACTGCACGATGTACAACAAGATCAATTTCATGCAATTGCCAGTTGAGGCTGCCTTGATACAGTAACGATGCCTGGACAATTTCCAGTGGCTGCTAACACCATCTTGGCGAATAGTACCATGGCAATCACAGCACACATACGTGAGAATGCCGCGAATGCCGTGTTCATGCGATGCATCACCCTTCACCACCACAGCTGAGGACTTCTTCTCTTTCATGATTTTTGCTGCATCTGAAACACTGGCACTGGATGGCACCTCCAAACTGCAGTCAACGGTCAAACCAATCAGCAATGGCGGAGTAAGTTCTACAGCTTGATATACAAGATCCCCCATGCAACGTCACCTTGCCATGTCTTGAATCGCAACCTTCAGTGTCGGGCGGAATACCAACTCACGCATGGTCTCAAGGAAGCTGATGGGTGCTGGTCATGCGCACAAAACAACAAGCCATCAAGGTCAAAAGATGGCCAATGAGAATAACAGTCTTCACTGTTGCACACATCTGTAAACTCCAGCAATCAGCACCTGGCATATCGTGAGTGTCAGCCCACTCGCGCTCCACTTCACTCACGGCGGCTGCAAGCGCGTCAGACTTGTCTGCAGCTCGTTCCAGTCGCGCAATGGCGTCATACATGACCTTCGTAATGTCCAGCAGAGCCACGACCTCCCCTTTGTCTACAACTGGTAGATGCCGGAACTTGCCTGCATGGCCATGGTCATTTGCTTGAACGTATCAAACACTGGTACTGGACAACACCGGGTGGCTGAAGCCAAACTTGCAGTTTAGACACACATGCGCTACTATGCGCTGTTTTGCAGTGACGCAAGCTCATTGAGGTCACTTAATAGAGGAGCAGAGCTCAGTCAGCATGACTGAACGCCCCTTCGTTGTACCTTCCACCATCTTGCGAAGAGCTTCAACTGCACTAGAGTCCTTCATGCAGAAGCTGGGGTTACGCGTCATGACTTGTGCAACAGGGACAGCAGAGGCTGACAGACCTTCCGCAACAACCCGAAATGTGACATCCTGTTGCAGACATTGTTGTCAACACACCGGCTGTGAAAGTAAAAATGCAATAGAGTACACTATGTCACTGCACTCGTTTTGCAACACGTCACAATGACAGGTTCTTGCAATTCACTGTTAGAACAACGCACTTTGTCCGTGATGATGCCTGTCAGCATGCCCTTGGAGTCTGTGAGCAGAGCTGCGTCTGCTCTAGCTGAAGCCAAACGCTTTGCAGCCTCAGCAACAGGGGTCTCCTCGGGTAGCGTGACGCACTTGCTCAATCGCAAACGCCCAACTGATCGATCAGTTTGCCTGCAACAACGCACATATGGTTGTGTTCTGATGAGCACGTCGCAAACATGAAGCCATTGACCCACGCATGCACCATAGGGGCTAATGTCATGACGTAGAGTGTGAAGTGTTGTTAGCACCGACATCATGCACTGACGCTGTTGACAGCAACATTGATAGTTTCACCAGCACGGTCAATTTGCAACGCAAATTGCGTTGCAAATTGACATGTCCCTATCAAGATCCATGCAATCGCTTGTCCTGCAACGCGCAACTCCACAACTTCCCCTTCATGCACCGTTGTTGCCGGACTCTCCACCTGGACGGAGTTATATCAACTGCCGATTATCACTGTGCATATATACACGGACACCCGCCTGGCAACTGCATGCCAGAAGGAAACACTGTAGGCCGTGGCGAGCAAACGACGATGAGCAGATAACGTGCGACCACCACACAGCCCTTAGTCAGTTTGCAAAGCAGGATGCGTACCTAGCCTGCTTGCTGTTAGAACCGCTGCTGTCAGGCCGTCTCATGGACGACCTGCGCTGCGGAGGATTGGCTGCGCCGTTATTGTTGCTGGCCCGCTGCATGGCGCCCGCCGACGTGGGGCTGCGCTTTGGCAACTGCGGCAGACCCTCAGGCGCGTAGTCCTCGCTCATGACAGACCAGCTCACCCCTAGCAATCCACACCTCCCCTCCTCCAACCTGCCTCCACCGCCTCCGCCGCCCACCTCAACCACGTTCCCAGCGACAAGCTCTCGCAGCTGCTGGCAAGATTGTGATGCTGCCGTGCCCCAAAGCAAGCTTCTGCACGTTTGCGCCCACTGCATCAGGTAACGTGAAGGTTACTGGTAATGAGAGTGCCATATAGGGTTCAACGCCTTGAGCTAACGTTACGTTGAGGATTTTGAACTGGGTTGCATTTTCCCGCCAAGTTGGGGGCTAGGGTTTGTTGGGGCATGGCGTCGGCGTCGGCGGTGGTGGTGGACGTGGTGGTGGCAGGGTCGGGAGTGGGGTTTGGGGGCAATGCTGCTGTCATATCTGGGTCACGGCCTGGCCAGGCCGCTGCCGTCCCTGCCAAAAGGCCAGCTCCAAGGAGGAGCAGGGTTCGCTCGGTGGTTTGCCTGGCAGAGGAATGTGACAGCGCTGGCCACAGCGCGAGCCAGCTTGGCAATGCGGGCGCGACACCAACTAGGAGAGGTGCGATCCTGGCTTCCGCTGCTGGTGGGATAGCCCTCGCCGCCGCAGCAGCCGGCGCAGCCCAAGCAGGACCTGCAGCCGTGCAAGCTGAGCCTTCTTCCTCTGTCCCTGCAGCGTACAGCTTTAAGGTGTCCGTCTGCAGCTAAATCATGAGTCCTTAGCCCTCAGCATGTCACGTGACCATGTCCGACTAAACTGTGTTAGGTGCCACTGCGCATTGTGGCTTTGCGTGGTTCCCTGCCTCCAACATGGCAATCGGATTTCAAGGCCACTCAGGTGAGCGTGCATGTTATTGACCCCATTCGAATACTGCAGCTGCTAGTGTGACTTCGTACGCTGTTGCCAAACCAAGTAGCGCATGCATGCATGCATGCATGCATGGGACGTTCAGTGCCTATTCTCAGAGCCGTCATTCAGGGTCCGGGTGCGGATGTCACCGTGGCTGCACGAGAACAGCTCAGTGACATCTTCAATGAGGTAGGTGTGTAAGCGAGCTAAGCGCACACCAATACAACCAGTCTGCAATCGCATTCATGGTGCCCTGTTGTGCTGTCCCCAATGTGAGCGCTGTGTAGCTTACACAAGCAAAAGAAAAGAAACAAAAAGGGAAAGGGAAAAAGTCTGCCGCAGCAGCGGATGCGGTTACTCTGGGCGATGCATGGCTGCCCTCTGCAATACAGCGCGGAGTGATCGCCCCCATTGCGAATGCGCAACAGTCATATTGGTGGAGGAGGTTACCTCCCAAGCTGCAGCAGCTGATGCGGCGCAACAATTCAGGCACGTATCTTGGGCTGTTTATTTGCTATGGCTGGGACTAGTGTTACAATGCTTGCACAAACATGCAATGGGGCACCTTGAAACTCGACTCGCATGTGTAACGGCATCACATGTCACTTCCTCTTGATGATGTCCTGGCATGCAGGACAGCTGGACCCACATGGACAAATCTGGGGTTGTCCATACCGATGTGGTTGCACGTTGATTGCATATGATTCCAGCAAGGTGAATAAGGGATAACTAATCACAGATAGTCACTGCAGTTTGGGCATCTTGGCGGCAAACGCTAATGACGATGTCTTTTTCAGGTGGATCAGATGGGGGGAGATATCACTGACTGGTCCGATCTTTGGAGACCGCAACTGGCAGGGCGTGTTGCCATGTATCATTCCCCTCGTGAGGTGCAAGTTGTGACACTTATTAGCTTGCAATGCAGGGCGCAATTACACTGTGCGCAATTGTTGGTCGCATACAGATCAGTGTTGCTCAACAGAGTAATGTGCAGGTCATGGGCATAGTGCTCAAGTCGCTAGGTGGATACTACAACGCAACTGACTTAGACCGCGCGGTCGGAGGTGGCATGCGTGTTGTTGCCAGCCGTTATCACGCCCTCAATAAGCAGGTTTGCCGCAACTTGCATTGCGCAGTGTTGTGGTCCTCAAGGTAACCTGTGCTATTTGCAGCAATGATCAACGAGCCATGAATTGCAGGTACGGGCTTACGACAGCCAGTACAGCCTGAAAGCCCTGGCAGCTGGTGATGTTTGGGTTGCTGTTGGCTGGTGCGCAAGCTTGGCAGTTTGGGATTCATGGTTGTAGCTTATTGTTGGAGTGCGTTTAGAAACACTGCTCGTTCCTTTTGTGGTTGCAGGAGCAATGACGTGCTTCCATTTGCGCAGCGTACACCACAGATGCGTGTGGTGGCACCAATGTCTGGCACAAGCCTGTTTGCTGATGTCTGGGTAAGCCGTGTTTGGTAACTGTCAACAGTTGTTGCAAGCAGCTGTAGTCGCAGTGCGTTCAACAGCACAAGGCTGTACTGACTCCGCGTGGCAGGCTGTGCCAACAAACATGCCACCAGATATTCGAGGCAAAGATAATCCTGTGCCGTCACCGCTCCTGGACCAGTGGTTCACCTTCTCACTACAACCTGCGCGATCGCAGGTATAGAATGCTTTCATGCATGCCTCTGTTGCTGCAACTGACTCAAGCTGATTTTATGGCCAATGTACAGGCTTTGCTTACATCCAAGGCTGGCTTTTCTGCAGCCACCAGCGAAGCGCAAGGTGTTGAGTTTCGTTATGGACGAAATAAGGTTGTTCCAGTATCTGCTGAGGTTTTGAGAAGGTCGGAGTTCCTGCAACCGTTGCCAGAAAGAACTAAGGAGCAGTACAAAAAGGTAGCAGCCCTTGCCAAGGAGATATGACGCCTGCCAGCTGCACATGGCAGGCTTGTCATACTTGGTTGCGACAGCACTGATTAGATAGGTGGAAGCTTGGCAATACTGACAATGCCTTTGACTGGGAAGAAAGTGTCCCGTTTGAATCTGATTGTGGATGGAGTGAGGTACAATCAGCAGAGGCTTGGAGCTTGGAGTTGCACGAGGTCATCAGTCAACAGGGGTGGATGTGCTGTTGACATCAGCTTGGTGCAGTCTGTAAGACTTGACATAAAGGTCAGTCTTTCAGTCTAAGCTCTATGCATCTGCCTTGGGTTATAGTCAGTCCGTACTTAGCTGCTTGTATATCACACAGTACCCCAACGTTAGCATCTAGCGACACAACATGCATAAGGTATGGGTGGTAGGGCAAAGAAGCTATGCATGGCATGGTTTTGTACAATGTATGCGCATGCTGTCTTAAGGTGTTGAGGGATCGTAGGACAATCACAATTAGAACACAACATCACAATTAGAACATTCCCGAGCTTTACCTGATTAACAAGGTATTCAAGCATGGACGTCACCTTAGTAGTCCCAGTTTTCTCGAACATTGTAATCATCATGTTACACATATCATCACCGCCTACACTTCAACCACACAGACCTTGTTGCTGATGTCAACAACGTCTGACGCGAGTCTTAAAACTTGAACAACTTTAACTTTCACAGGAGTTGCTAAAAGCAAACTCCCCAAGTGGAAAGGGGGCCATGCAAAGAGCACGCTTCACAAACCCGTGCATAACCACAACCAGCACTGCAATAAAATAGACGGGGCGCCAAGTAGAGCTTCTACGTAGCTAGACTGGTGAACACTTTGACCCTGGCAGCAGCAACGCGTAGGGCAAAGGCAGGCCGATGGCAAGGGACGAGGTACCACATGCAGAGCGCAGGAGAGGAGAGGAGGGGAAGGAGTCAGCCGGAGTCCAAGCACGACGACGACGACGTATGGATGACAACTGCTTGGGCCCCGCGCCCAGCAGCGCCGCCGCCAAATGATCTAGCGCCCTCTGGTGTAACAACGCAAACTGCTGTTTGGCCTGCGGCTGCAGCTTAGGACCCCAGTCAAGGTTAGGTTGCGCGCAGGCCATTGCACAGTCAGCCCAACGTAACATGCAGTGTCTCGGATGGCAGTTAACCGAGTAACGAAAATGACACATGACAACAACCAGCAGCACCAGCAGCCACATCAACAGCAATTGCAACATTAACAGCAATTGCAACATCAACAGCAAGAGCCACAGCGATTAGACCCTGACTTACATGCGGGAAGTTGCCTGCTCCCCACACTCACTCACCTTCACCTGACCTGCACTCACCTGTTTATTAAAGTAAGATGCTGCTTGCTGTCTGTTGCACACCAGCTGGAAGAAATACTTGTATGAGACATCAAATACCATGCCCCGCTGTGCATGCATCCACCTGCGCGGCTTGACAAAGAGTGCCTTCTTTGCAGATCCCTCTCTCTGCATGGTTGTTGGTAGGTTTGTCATTTCCAGCAAAAAGTGAGAGCAGTACGTACGCAACAAACCTCTCTCACATTGTGAAATGACAACACCAAGGTTGGCTTGTTTAAAATGTTAGTACCCAGATGTGGTGCACGCCTTTGTGGGATGTTGGCAAACACACTGTCACATGTAGACGTTCCAATGAGGCGGATGTAACCCCATTGATTGTGATAAATCTTAGCTTCCAGGAAAATAAAACTGCTTTTGGACATTGCCGATAGTTGCCTATGGATAGACTGTTATTCCCACTATACAGCAGGCGCAACTGGTAACTCCGATGTGTTGCATTACAATCCGACCAAACCCTCCATCTATGTGGTTGGCTAACATCGACAATGACAACTCAATTGCTCTGGGAATTGACTATGCAGTCGGCTCTCTACAAAGAGTACAAGATCCCGGCTACAAAATCAGAATGGCATTACTTACAGAGCTGTAGTGATGCAATTGCTATGTGCCATGGATGGTAGCAGACGCAGCTAGCAAACAGCTAGCAGTAGTGTGGGCATTTTGATGCTGTGCTCAGGACCAAACATAACCCTGACCCAACCGGCTATTGCATTGGTAACCTGCTTATGGTACATAGGACTCCATGCATGGCAGCAGAGCTCACATGTCAAGCGCAGTAACGTGCAAGCTGAGGGGCTTTCAACACCCTTGCTGACTACACTACAAACCAAGATCAATGCCCTGGCCTGCAACTGGCCAAGGTCACAAGTAAATGTGCTGTTGCAAAAGGGCCTCATGCAACAATCAAAGCGTTCTTACTTGTTACAGCGCGAGCAATACAATTACTACTGTGGATTGGTGTACGACTATCAATGAGCGGGCTCCAGCATGGGCCAGTCGCACGTTGGACCCATGGCCGCGGGTCGTTGCTGCTGCTGGGCTTTACCCCAAATGGAGCCCAAGCTCAGACCCATCATGGACATGACAACCTGTGAGGCGACCATGAGTTGAGGGGATCAACACTCTAGCTGGCAAGGACAGGAAGGACATGTGCACAGCCCGTATCATGCATACTGTGAAATCCAGGACCACTGCACACCAAGCACATACCACAGATATGGAGGGCGCAATGCTGGCGGCAGGGCCGAAGAATTTGCCAGCAAGCAATACAGCGAGGGAGCTGCTCTGCATTCCCGTGCAGAGCGCCAGCGTGCGGCTTGTGCGATCATCGAGTTTGAAAAAGGGCAACTTGGCAAACCACATGCCAATGACAAAGGCAGCAGCATGGAATGCGACCACTGGTGCCACAACCCATCTGCCCGCTGGTGACAAGAGGTGCGACACATTGGTTGCCAGAGGGCTACCAATGCAAAGGGAGGTGCAGCTCATGGCAACCAGCGGCATGACAGGGCGAATGCGCTTCACAACGCCCTTGCAGTACTTATTGAGAAAAAGGCCGGTGCAAATGGGCACCACCACAACCTGCAGGATCGATTTACTCATCGCGACCATGTCCACTGGCACAACGCTGCCCAGCAGAAACCTCGTAAGCAGCGGGGTCATAGCTACAGATGAAATGGTCGTGAGCGCTGTCAAGAGGACCGCCAGTGCCACATCGCCAGACATAAGATGCGTGGCGTAGCTCGAAAGCTGCGCATCAACAGTAGTTGTTGAAGAACTGCAATAGTATCACCACTAGCCCGTTCAAACAGGACCACAGGATGCGCAACTACTTGGCACCATACCTGGGCTCCCGAGACACATGCTGTAACCAACAGACCAGCAGCAAACTCCATGGGAAGGTTGAATAGCTTGATTGCCAGCAGACCAAGAAGGGGCTTGATGGCGTACTGTGCCAAAACCCTGCTCACAGGACAAGCTGGTCATGATGTTGTCATGGGTGATTCTCGCTGACAAGGCATCCAAAGATGAACACTCACCCAACAGCTACGGGCATGGGCTTGCTCATGACCAACACAAAGTCTTGGATACTTAGCTGGATGCCAATGCTGAGCATGATGCCACCAAGAGCGGGAGCGTAATATTCAGACGTGAACCAGGTGAATGTAGAGGGAACCATCACTGCAGAACAGGCGGTCGCAAGGATGGCAAATGGGAACATTGCGCCAACAAGTTTGCCTATGTCCAGTGCGGGTGGCGGCTCAGGAACTGTCACAACCTCAGAGGGCCAGACTGGAACCGCCATCTGCATTTGTAGCTGCACCACCACAGGCCCATTCAACATGCTCATATGGGAACATACGCAGATAATGTACATCTACAATGCCGTGCATAAATATCCTAACGCCATACCTCTTGCTGTCGTTGTGCGCGTGCAAGTTGTATATCGTGGAGATCTTTGTCAAACAGTCCGCTCTGCCGGTAAAGTCTCTCGTAACGGTCTCTTAAAGAACGCTGCCCATCATGGTAGCCTGCACACAAGTGCGTTGACCACAGCGATCGCATAGAACAGAATTGTGACAACCAAAGCAGAAAGACAAAATTGAAAACGCCATCATCATAGCAGCCATGACACACATACCTGTAAATGCATTTGCCTGTTTATGTTATGCATTGCGCTGCAACCAGCATGTCAGCTGTGCTATTTGCTCTCTCGTGGTATAGCTTACCACTAGTATGCAGCCAGTCACTGGTGCGGCCGCCGCTAACGGAAGCCACTGTGCATTGCCTTCGGGTTGGCAAAACTCTTGTGCGAGCAGCGAAGCGCAATGTGTGCTGGAAAGACCTAACATGTGCAGTGATTGCCTGCTGCTGCTGTGCGCTGCAGCAAGGCCGCTCTGGCTCGCATGGTGTGCAAATAACTGAAGACGATGACGCCACCACTGACGACATCAGGGTCCACCTGCTGCTATTGGGAGGAGCCAAACACGCATAACCACACGTCAATTGCTAGCCAGCACAGCCCAGACAGGCCAAGCGCACATTGACAGCAGTGGGCGGAACGTTGTGACTCATACAACGCTACACACTGGTATAGCTGTCCAATACACCCAAAACGCGCAAAACGTATGAAGACAGTCAAACCGACACTTCTAACTGGACAGAGCGAACAACTTTATGGCCCTGCATGCAAATCACATAACACATACAAAGCGCAGCGGCAGCTCCAGATCACGCTGAGTGCAAATGATTATTGGTATGCAACGGGCTGTAGTTACAACTATCTGACACATACCGCAATAAGAAAAGACGAATGTAACTCAAAGAGAGTAACCTTAGGTAAGGTGAGACTCAAGCAAGCCGCGTGGCCAACCACTGTACAGTGTGTCAGTCGGCTAAGCAGAACAACACACAAGAACACCTCTCGACCACTTCCTACAGCCGCCCCGAGCCTGACCTACTACTTACAATGCAAGGAGATGTCACAGACTTATGTGAATCGTGGACCACGACGACCGCAACGTCCCCGCCGCCGCCACCGCCACTTCTGCCGCCGCCGTTAAACGCCAAGCTGAGTCAAAAGGCTTACCCCTAGCGACAACAGCCAGTGGCGCAAACCCTCAAAGTGCGCCTGCACAGGTGGCCTGTCCCATCACCGTGCGATCCTAAGTCTGCGTCAGGACCAACGGTGTCGATGGCGTCATTGACAGGCAGCAGAGGCGAGTTTTTTCTGTCTGCAGTTGTTTGCCGCCAAATGCTGCCAACGGACCTAGGCTGTGGCTCACTTACTGACCAATGGGTGTTGAGGCTTTGCAGATGTCTCAATTTCAAATCATGACTGCCCGCTCAGGCCACGGTGGCATGCTTCTGCTACGTGGCTCGATCACGCATCAATTGCAAATTTCAACCTTCAATCGCGGTTGAGTCGTGATTGCTGAAGCGGGATCCATTAACCAAGGTCAGTGTGGCTGGTTGAGTGCATGACCGTTTAGCTGACGGCGATCTCGCGGCAGTGGCGGCGTGGGCGTGGGGCTTGTGGGCGGCGGCGTTGGCGGCGGCGTGGGTGTTGTGGCGGTTGGAGCGGAAGCTGGGTCGGGTTGTAGTAATTGTCTGCTTCATGTTACGCTGCATTGCCGGTCGGGAGCTGTGCAGTGTTGCGTTGGGAAGGGACCTCAGCTGAGGCGGGGTGGGTGAAACCCTAAGTTGCTGTCGTGTGCAAAATGCCTGCCAGAGATGGGCGATCCGGCAGCGGCAGTGGGGCCGATGGTGCTCATTCCAGAAGCACCTCAGCTGGGGATAGTCCTGGCGGATCACAGATTTCTGCTGAGGAGCTGGAGCAGGTGTGCACTTGCTCACAATGCGAGAGATTCCACCAATGTGTGCGAGCCTATCAAAGGACGCTCTTGCATTCGACTTTCTTGGTTTGACACATAAGTCATTGTGTCCCTAGCGCGTCCTTGCAAATCACAACAGGACCAGGACCCTCATGCATCAACGCTCGTTTCTTGTAGCTTGCAAGGTAATGAAGACATGCAGGAAGGCATCAATGCGAGTGCATATAGGCATGTGGCATTGGTTCAAGGATTGCCTGCTTGGAAAATCCTTTCATATCCAGGCATGTACACTCTTGAGTAGCGACCACATCAATGCTGCAGCAGTCAGTGCCATTCACAGCAATCCTAATGCAGCACCTTTGCAGCAGCTGTTTACGCTGCGTCTTGCAGACACTTGTGCGTGCAAGACGTGGATGTCTCTACAAAGTTTAGTAACTGGGGTACTCATCTAACAGCATGCACAGTCTCGGTGTGTCCGTGCTGTGGTGGCATGCAGATTGCGGCATACGTGAAGAAGAGTTGGCCATGGTAGGGATTCCAATCCGTGTTTACTGCGCATTGGTTTCCTGCGTCAATAGTGTATGTGTTCAGGGTCTGCTATAGTACAAAGTGACAGTTGAATCCGGAATCACCAAACAGGCTTCATGCATTGCTGTGAGGGCCTAAATGCATTGGAGATTGCTTTCACAGAGTAGTGCATTCCATGGAGCATGTCTTGGGAGCAATCTTATGTGCCTCCACACAGCAGAGCTCTCATGACTGCGAGTACGGAGTGTATCCTTTCTGTTTAGAGTTATTTTGTTTGCTTGACACATGTTGTCTGCAGGTGTCTGGCAGCATGTCCACGCTTGCATTGGCACCGTCCGGCCCGCGTACCATTGCAGACGAGGGGACCATTTGGGTTCAAGTTGTCGGTGGGGAGGTGCTTGAGATAGATGCTGCTTGCGCTCTGTTGTCGCCACTCCTTCAAACAGGGCAACTGCGAGGCGCTGGCAAGAGCAGAGAACGACCGCTGGTGTTGCCGAAACAGGTGCCACGCTGTGGTGATCGCTTGTGCATTGTATGTCTTTTGGCTTGTCTTGTTCTCACATGCGTTGGTAACTATCATAGGTGGGCACAGACATACTGCAACTCATTCTGACCTACTGCACATATCACCGCGCTCCTGGGCGCTCAGACAAGGTGCGCACTTGCCAGCAGCTTGTACGAGTAGCTGAGTTTCTCGGCGACTCTTCATCATGTTCTGGTGGCAGGAGCGCAAGATTTTTGACGAGAAGTTGGTGCGAGGCTGTGACACACGAAGGCTGTGCGAGTTGACCGGCGCCGCAGACGCATTGGGGATGCGACCACTGGTTGAGCTTGCATCACGAGCATTGGCGCGTATGATTGAAGGTCGCACACCGGAAGAGATTCGAGCTACATTTCATCTCCCTGACGACCTGACCGAGGCAGGCTCTGCTGCATGTTAGTCAAGTAGTAGCCCAGTTGTTTCAGGATATGCTTGCAATGGATCATATGCAGGTATTGTCCCGCCTGCTATATTGTCCAGCCTTGCCTTCTAACATTGTCCTTGTGATGATTTAGGAAGAGAAGTTGGAGCCATTAAGAAACACTGGAGATGACCCGCGAATACGTCTCTTGAACCGCTTGTATGCGAAGAAGCGGAAAGAACTGCAGGAGCGCAAAGGTCCCAAGGTATGCCATCATGCAGACACCTACCATGATCAACACGTAATTGGCATGTCACGTGTCATGAACTTGACATCACATGCTGGGAACATGATGCCAAGCCTGCAATACTTGCAACAAAGCACGTATGTTTGATTTGCCAACATGGCTCTCATGCATAGGAGGAGATACCCAAGGAACCAGATGCACACAAGACACTAACAGATGAGCGGTCCGTGGACGACCTGCTGTCCTTCATTGACGGTACAGGTAAGTCCACGTAATCTCCTATGCGTGGATGCATGGATGTTGTATTGCTATGAACCTGCGTGTTGGCATGGTGTTGGCAGGATTGTTGTTAGTTAACATAGGTTAGAGCATGTAAGTCAGTAGGCAATGATGCATGTAGTGCCTGAGGCTTGGTATGCAGGCAAAAGTCAAAATGGTAAAGCGAAGGGCAAGAAGCGCGGCAAGAAAAAGAATGAGAGTGACCGAGGAGGTGGCAAAAAGGGTGCCAGCAGCGGTTCTCAATCCGCTCATCACTTCCTTGACAACGACGGTGATGACTATGATGGGCTTGACCCAGAAATCAAAGAGAAGTTGGACAGGTAGAGTTCAGACCCAACAGCTGGGTGTTGCTGGTGTGTTGCTGCTAACACATGCTTTTGTGTAACAGAGAGGTTGCGGACTTCGCAAGGCGGTTGAATGCAGATTGGAGGGAACGAATGCGAGAAATGCTAGAAGAAAGCATGGATGGATCGCAAGCAAGCTCGCCAACAGCGCTCCTGCGATCGGACTCGCCAACTTCCGCCACCTTTGCGGGTTCAGATGGTGAGGGCCACGACGCAAGCCCTGGGGAAGGGAGGTTCTATGAACAGATCGGCAATGGATCGCATGAAGTGCGCAGTAAGGGTTTGGCAACGAGCATAGCCAACTGCGTGTCCGAGTTGCAGTTGCAATCTACCTCCAATCACACCAGCAGCAGGCACAAGGCAAATGGTGTGCACTCTGTGCTGACTGAGGCTGATGCAATTCCGTCTGGAAGCTCATGGCAATCTGACAGCTCGGCTTCAAGCCGGAAAAGGTCGGCACCCTTAGCGAGCTGTTCGTTCTTGAAGCTGGGGCTGGGAGACCCTGCCTTCAATGACCTGGATCTAGATCTGGCAGACTCCCTTACATCCTCCGCTTGCGAACACCCGCCCAGCATGGCCTGGTTACAAACTGCCGAAGCTGCATCGGGTCTCGAGTTGTTTGACCACTTTCCAGATGACTTGCCCAGCACGCTTGCGGAGCATCACCATTACAATGGCTCAAGGCCACAACTTTCACCATTGCTGCTAAGCCCTTTCCAAACCAACAGGTTTCCCGCTGAGCTGCGCACAGATCCACACCTAAGGCCTGAAGACATAGAGCAGATATCATGTTTCCTCAATGGGTTTCTGGAGCATATGGGCCTAGGGAACAAGCTGATGGTGGTGAAGACGGACTCTTCGTGCAGCACTGATGCATCAGAGCAGAGGTTCACTCGCCAGCTTTACCCTGCTGTGAATACACGCACTATCGCAAGCAATGGCAGCGGGTGGTCGATGTCACTGCCTCTTTCGACTGCGTCAGTAACATTGGCAGTGACAAGGACTCCGCAAGATTAGACTCAGCGCAAAGTGCTTTGATTGATGTCACTTAGACTGCAGTATAATGTGTACAGATTGCATCTATTGCCTTCACATTGTTTCTAGTGAGGTTGGGCTTTGTAAACATGTCGACATGCGAGGATCTTGGCAAAACGATTGCACGCAAGGCTACTTGGCCCCTACTGGTACATGGCTTGAGATTTATGCACTATGTTCAAGTTTCATAGAGGCACATCCTCGCGCATGCAAGGTCCTCCTTGTGGGTGGGCCTGATTGTGTTATTGTGGTTATTTATTGTGGTAGAGCGACGCCGCCAGCAAGCCACCAGGCCGCTAGCAGCGCCGCCGTTCATATCCTTCAGGTCAGAAGCCTGTGCGACGCAGGTTGCGTCGCAGCAGGTACCATTGTATCGACCGCCGGACTGACTGCCACGCGCGTCAGTTCCTGCCCCGTGCGGTCGACCGCCGCCAGGCCAGCGACAACCAAAGCCTGGAAAGTCGCCGCGACCAGTCAGACTTTCAACCTAAACAAGTAAATAATTAGCTTGTATAGGTTGTTTGGTGCTAATCTGGCCCCTCTTCCTTGTGGAAAGGTGGATGTGCGTGAGTGTTTGCTGGCTCGTGTGCATTGTTTGCGTATTTGTGCACAATTATTAGCAAAGAGAGCCTCTCGAGATAATGCCCTCGTTAATTGAGGGAGCCCTTCGAATATTTCTTTGCGGTGCAGTAGAGCACTTAGTCACTAAATTGCTTTGCTTTGCATCGCAATAAGTGACAGCACTCACTCACATGTTAACACCATTCTTTGAGTGGCATTAAACTCAATTTTACAACACGAGCAGCCCCAGGCATAAAACTTGTTGATGGTTGTTGTTGCAATCTTTGCTTGCACAACTCTTTTGGCTTACACAGCTTTTGTTCTTACAAGCTATATTGCTGTGTTCAGACATGGCAAAAGGCACGTAAACAAAGACATTTCAAGGCACTGAGAATCCCCCGCTTACCGCTACGCAAGTAAAGGGGCAAAAGGAAGATACAGTTGACCCACATGATGAAATTGAAGGGGCCATTCTCCTTGAGCTCACCAAGCAAGAACGCTTTCTCTGCAGTCAACCCTACTCTGTGGGGGAGGAGAAGCGTTTTGCAGGTGATGTACGAAGGCACCTTCTTGCTGGTTAACAGTTCGACAAACTTAAACCCGCTAGGCAACAGAGCCTAATAATTGATGTAGAGAAGCGGTTGAAAGATGTTGAACTGGGGGCAACCCCATTGAAGTTGCCTGCAGGCCCTGCTCAGATTGTGCATGTTGATGTCAATGAGCCTGGGGAGAAAACTACACAGCAACAACCGGCACCAGCAGCTACTCGCACCACTTCAAAGGGAGCTCAACAGAGCCAACCTTTTGTTGCAACCCACTCAGATCAGTGATGAATACATTCAAAATTTACTGTGCGTCTTTGACGCAACTTCAAATGGCCCGCAATCTTTGGCATGTTATTGTTGCCATCATGAAGCGTTGGCGCGAGGCGTTGCTTTCAGATTGAAGAATGCAGAGTCATTGATCTCTCGCCTGTCTCAGCAAGTGACGGCCTTGCGCTCTGCACCCGCCACAAGCAGTCTGTCTGCTAGTGCCAAGATGGCATTGTCAAGCCATCCAAGTTTGATCCCACTGACAGGAACTTCCTATTAGTGTGATCAAGTAGTCTTGAAGAATACTGTTACGTGCATCGTGTCTGTCAACAACTGGTTGGCCTTAGCCAATGACATGTCAGAGGAGGACAAGTTCAATGTTCTCAATTTTGCACCAGCTGAGGTGCAGCATAAAAAGGGCAAGTTTGCCAGTACCATGCAAGCATTGTACCGGAGTGTTGCGCCTTGGGTGGAAGCAGATTCGAAGTTGGCCCAACTTCGAATGGGCAACAAGAGTGCTGATGTGTATGCGCGCGAGTGGCGCCTGTTGGTTGATGAAGTCAACCAAAGACCACTTCCGTACGATGCAGCTGCACATATGCGCTCCTTTTGCCGTGGATTACGCAAGGATCTCGTCACCAGCTTGCAGCTGAGAGGGGACAACACTGTGTCGGGGCCTGGGGATCTGGATGAGTACATCAAGGCGATCATTAGTCTCGACCACTCTTTGCGATCTACCAAAGCAACTCATCCTAAGGATACAGTAGCAGTGTCAGTGCAGAAGAAGAGAGAGCACACGGACGGCAAACATGGAGCACCTCAGCAATCCAAGAGGTCCCGCTTTGATAAGCTAAAGGTGACTTGTGCTTCTTGCAGGAAGCCTAGTTACACAGCAGATTGTTGTTGGCAGCTGCACCCTGAGCTCAAGGCCTCTGCGTCTGAAAAGATGGGCAAGGGCATAGGCCAGAAGACTCAGCAGCAGCCGTAGGGATTAGCCATGGCCACTGTGCCAAGAGACGTTGGTTTAAACATTATATCTGTTTTACGTACACATGATGTTACACATGCTTGGTTTGATCATGCTACGTTGCCTGTATTGCGGTGAATTGAACCAGTGCATGATGCGCGTGTGTTACTTTCGTGCAAACCAACTGACTTAGCAACTAATTTAGCAAAGTTTGCTATGTTTCAAAAGAACAGCATCCTGCTATTACAAGGTATGTCCTCATGCCATGCTATCATGGCTCATGGTCCAAATGGACATCACATGGACACCTTGTGGCTGAGTTCAAGCGGACAAACGACATGCCTTTTTCCATGAAGTTTGTGGTGCTTCCGCCGCACAGTGACTATGCGCTTGTGGCTGCATTTGATGGTCATCTTATTCCCTTACTATGGACCTTTCAGGGTTCTTTAGCAGGTTATCATGCTTCATTTGTGTTGGACACCGCTGCTACGCATAACTTCATCAATCATTTTGTAGTGAAACGCTTATCGTTGGCTACGTCACTAGCAAACATGCTGTTGCATGCCGCAAGGCGTAACGCTTTGCTTCTATATGGCGTGGTCAATGCACGCATGCGCATTGGCGCATACTTGGGCGTGTAAAAGCTGTTAATAACAAATCTCGGGATTGACAATTGTGATGTCATATTGGGGCTTGATTGGCAACAAGCTGTGCGTCTAACTCTAGACACATATGCGAAAACATGTTCTGTACGAAAAGGTAAGCGTAAAGTTACGCTCACCACGCAATTGCGATGAACTTTGCCTGATCCTGCAGGGGTTTTGAATGCTCTGCAAGCCAAATGTGTGTATCGCAAGCACAAGTCAATGGCCAATTTGGCTCATGTACGCGCTTCTTCCGATGCCCACAACGCTGCCATAAATGGCATTCCTAATATGCAACAAGTGGTGAACACATTCAGCGATGTCTTTGTTGACGCTTTGCCGGAACTACCACCGGATAGAGGTATTGGTCATACCATTCCTATTGAACCACGCCCCTCCTTCACGACCTACCTATGGGCTAGTCCTGTAGAGAGGGTAGAAATGGAACTGCAGATCACTGAGTTATTGGCACAAGGTTTGATTCAACCGAGTAGATCCCCATACGGCTCTCCCATTCTCTTTGTGAGAAAGAAAATTGGGAAGCTATGCATGTGTGTAGATTATCGTGCATTGAACCACTACGGTGAAAAATAAGTACCCTTTACTACGCATTAATGACATGCTGGACTCGTTATCGGGGAGTAAGTACTTTACATCACTCGACTTGACCAGTGGTTATCATCAAATCTCGGTTGCATGTTGATCATGTACATAAGACTGCTTTTAGAAAGCCGATTGGCCGTTATGCATACAAGGTGTTGCCGTTTGGTTTGACCAACGCACCCGCAGTCTTTCAAGCCAAAATGAATGCTGTGTTTGGCGACTTGGTTAGCAAGTTTGCAAACCTACCTGGATGACATCATTGTTCAGTAGTAATGACCTGGATGAACATCAACAACATGTGGCAATCGTTTTTGAGCGGTTGCGAAAGCACAAGTTGTTTGCCAACCTCAGCAAATGCAATTGTGGTAAGCAGGAGTTGCCATACTTGGGGCGCATTGTTGGTGCTAATGGCATCAAGCCTGATCCTACCAAAGTTAAGGTCGTGGAAGATTGGCCTAAGCCTCGCAATCAGCATGAGCTGATGTCATTTATTTAGCCTGGCTACCTACTTTCGACGTTTTATACTCGTTTACAGTTCATGGACTTTACCGTTGACGACATTGTTGCGGAAAGGACAATGCCTTACATGTGATGCAAACATGACGAATCCATACGCATGATCAAGCGTGCATCAACATCAGCATCTGTATCGGCAATGCTGGATTGGAAAAAACAATTCACTGTGATAAGGGATGCTTCCAAGTGGGGGTGTGGGGCGGTGCTTGCAAGACGATCGTGTGTGTGCGTATGAGTCTCGCAAGTTCATTCCGGCTGAGGTCAACTATACCACTACTGAGCAAGAACTATTGGGGGTGGTGCATGCACTGAAAACGTGGCGTTGCTATCTCGAGGGCGTACACTTTACAGTGATAATAACAAACCACAACCCTCTCGTGTTCTTGTCACATGTCAAGACGCGGTACAAGTGTGACTCTTGGTTTAACAACCATGAACACGTGACGGGCTTTACGTTGCGGGATGGACTATGGTATGAGGGCAATGCTCTTGTCACACCTGATAATGATGGCTTGCGCATTGAGTGTATCACTACTGTGCATGACCCCCCGCATGCTGCTCATTTTGTGGCGGTTTAAGACTGCTGCTGCAACTCAAAGACACTTTTATTGGCCCGGGTTGACATCGGATGTCGATCGGTATATTGCAACATGCGATGCATGTCAGCGCAACAAGCCGAAAGCGGCAAAAAATGTCCGGCCTTTTGTAGCCATTGCCTATCCCATCGCTCAGTTGGGAGAGTGTCAGTATGGACCTCATCACTGCATTGCCTGAGACTACCTCATGTCATACAGCGATTGTAGTTGTTGGTGGATCGTCTGACTGAGATGGTTCACCTAGCTCCTTGCCGTTCGGACACGGGTGCTCGAGAATTAGCTATGCTGTTCCTCTTCTCGGTGTTCCGTTTGCATGGTTGCCACGCAATATGGTATCGGATAGAGATCCGAGATTTACGTCTCAGTTTTGGAGATCAGTGTGTGACTCTTGCACATTGACCAACACATGAGCACTGCGTTTCATCCTCACACGGATGGGCAAACTAAACGTGCTTACTAGATTGTAGAAGAGACTTTGCGACATTATGTTGCATCGAATCAAACCGATTGGGATGTCTACTTACCAATGGCAGAGTTTGCAATCAATAATGCTTTGCAAGCGAGCATCCACGACACGCCCTTTTTTACGAATTATGGCAAACACCCATTTGGGGTGGCTGATCTAAAGTTGCCACCTAGTTATAAGGTGCTAGTCGCATGCGATCTTGCACTTGAATTGCAATCACGCACGCAACGAGCACGTGAGTGCATGCGTGCGGCGCAAGATTGATACACAGCGTATGCTGATAAGCATCGGCGTTATGTTGAGTTAAATTGGTGACATGGTGTTGCTAAACACCAATAACTTGTCAATCGAAGCAAAGGGTACCCGCAAACTCATTCCACGCTTTGTAGGACCGTTTGCAGTACGCGAGCGACTTAGCAAACTTGTATACCGGTTGGAGTTGCCAGCATCGATGGGAAAGATACATGATGTATTTCCTGTGAGCCTCCTTATAGCCTATCGTGCTGATAGACGGACTCAACCACCTCCTGTTGTTGTCTTGAATGATAGTGCGGGCCCGGAATATAGGGTGGAGAATATACTTGATCATAGAAAGGATAAGCGTGGACGCACATGTTATCTGGTCAAGTGGAAAGGGTATGGTGTTTAGCACAACACGTGGGAGCCCGAAAGGAACTTGACAAACTGCCAGCAGCTTCTTCGGGAGGACAACTCTCGCTAACGCGTGTGCCCATTGCACTACTGACAAGGCATGAGGCAGCATGTCTTTAGTGTGCAACCCTTGTCCCTCTTCGAAATCAGATCCAGCTGTTAGAGTGATTAACAACGGCATCGGGAGCCGCCTTCTTTGAGGGGGGGCAATGTCAAGGGCTTTCCCCTTACTTAAGGTTTTCACCTTGACATCATTTTATATGACTTTAATTGGTCAATTATATGCCAAGCTCCATTGATTCCTCGTTCATGCTTAATTAAGACCCTTATATGAGTCTTATTTAAGTTATGAGTCCCAACAGGTGATATGGCGCGATTCTTACCCTATTTGCTTGATATCAGCCAAAGCTACGGCTGATAGTGGGTGGGGGAACGGGGGTTCTTAACACGACAGTCACGGCGGCGGCATGGGTAGGGTCGTTGGCGTGAGTGTTGGGGTAGAGGATTTAAGGGGAGTTGGCATTTCTCCCTTTACAACACACGTCAGTGTCAAAATTGTAGCTCCCCTGTACAGCGTGCCAGCAAACGCAAACAATTCCGCCACCAAGGTGGTCATGCAGGCTAGCAGGTCCGTGTGAATTAAAATTGTGTTCAAGACACTGAAGTCACCTGATGCCATGCAAACTGGCATCACCTTATATGTACTGGAGCGTGTTGTATTCCAACAATGCAGCATCTTTTGCACTCCCATTAAATCTTGTAGCACCCAGCTCTGCGTTATCCCATTCATTGCAATGTTGCTGGTCCGCATCCTATCAAATACTGGCAGCAAGACTTTATATCATTTCGTTAGCTAGATGCTCACAGATGATGTTGAGGTATTGCATGCAGCAGCAATAAAACGTGGGGCAGGTGGTTGTTTGTGGAGTTTAAGGGTGAGGTAGAGATGCGGAAGTCTCTTGGCTGAGTGTTGGCAAAACCATTCACATTTCCCCAAGCACGGTGTCGTGCCAACACCTGTTCTTTTAAATCTTGCACCCGTTGGTGGGTCTCAGTTTGTAACTCCGCAAGCAGCAAAGACAGATAGTATTGTTTGCAAAGTATAGTATAGTGAATACACCACTGCAGTTGTCCACCTTAATTAGTACAAACCCATTCTGCAATGCTCTTATCAATTGACGGTCAGAAGCTTTGTAAGTTGGGGGCAGCAATGCTAGTGGCTGTGGCCAAGTTGGGATTGAGTGTTGCTGCCATAACACGAACTTTTGTTAGAACA
The DNA here is from genome assembly GCA_009103225.1 of Chlorokybus atmophyticus. NCBI lineage: Eukaryota > Viridiplantae > Streptophyta > Chlorokybophyceae > Chlorokybales > Chlorokybaceae > Chlorokybus > Chlorokybus atmophyticus. Next base: position 392,060 of record RHPI01003389.1, read on the forward strand.
GCATCTGTCGAAGTTTGCATGTTACAACAACCCTGCTGCTCTGCCCACGCATTAACATAATCATACATCCCTTGCGTGACAGCTGCCATGCACAATCGCACACTCGTCGTAGCAGGTGGTCTGAACACGCAGACTTATACATATATATAAAAGCAATTGAATTACACATTACAAAATACAATCAGGTTTTTGCAAGGGCTGGTGACGTTTATTGCAAGCACTAGACTGGACAAGTTTTATTTAACGCGAGGTAAATAGTAACCGTTTCACACGCACAAAATTTCGTCAGGACAACTTAAAGCTTTCAACAGCAAGCACAATTTAAACTCAATAAAACAGAATGTCACAACCTTATGACGTAAATGCCTTGGCTAGATGGATCAATTGTATTCAACCGGTACATGACATCACACGTGTATGATGTCATGACATGACACATGACCTTGTCAAGCATGCAAGCTGTACGTCATGGACAACTTGGGGTGCACTGTATTGAGAACTTTTGCACAATGTCATATTCTTATACCGCTGGTGAAGCCGTGCTCTTACAGAGGGCGGGCAACGTGATCCGAACGCCGTAACGCACGCTGTCATTGACGACGTGCTCGTGATGAGCATGGCCACGTCCATGACGACCTCGAACTCCGCGTATCTGGTCTGGTGTTCCGCTGCGACGAGTTACGCTAATGCTCGCGCACACGCACGCCACGTCGGCCAAGTGACGATCGCAGCGTACTTGTCGGAAGCTTGGAACGTTCGGGGACTGGAAAGAACGTGCTTGTTGACACTGAAGTTGTCCTGTATAGCGCGCCCGGAAGCTATCTACAAGGGAACGGCTGCTGCAAAAGCACGGGTCCACTGCGCAGTAACCCGCTCCCTGCGCTTTTGCCAGAAACACGTAGAGCAGGCCAAAAACCCTAGCGGCGGCGGCTGAGGCGGTCGGGGCGGCGTCGGTGTTGTGCTCCTCCGCCGGGGAGCGGGGAGTGTTGTCGTGGGAAGGGGCCTACCGGCAGCATGGCGGCCTCTCTGGGCTCCGCCGTTGCGGTGCCCTCAGCGGTGCTGAGCAAGTCCGCCGTCTCAGCTTCCTCCTTCAGGGGCTGCAAGAAGAGCCGCCGCGCTCAGGCGCAGCTTGCGACGCGGGCTACTTTGGGACACCGGGCGACGACAAGGACAGCCAGCGCCACTCTGTCCACATACGATGGCTTTAGGAGATCAACTGCGCCAGCGCTTGGGCGCGATGCTTTCGCCGCAGCACGTCTGAGCAGCAGCAAAACCAGCGGAAGCAACCGACGGCAGCCTGTCGTGATGATGTTTGAGCGTTTCACCGAGAAGGCCATCAAGGTTATCATGCTTGCCCAGGAGGAGGCCCGCCGACTGGGCCACAACTTCGTGGGAACTGAGCAGGTGCTGCTCGGTCTCATTGGCGAGGGCACCGGCATCGCCGCCAAGGTAATAGTGGTGTAGTCGTACGTTTGTAGCGGAAGGCAAAAGTGGTGCAAGCATTGCACTTCGCTGCTTCTCAGTGCGCCGCATGCTTTTTGCTGCATGTCTTGGTGGTTCCCTGTGTCTGCGCTCCTGTGTCTGCAAGTGCAGTGCCATCTGCGTGGCTTCTGCAAAGTTGTTGATATAGCCCAATCCAAAGACATGTTGTCGTTTTGCAGGTGCTCAAGTCGATGGGCGTCAACCTGAAGGAGGCTCGCGTTGAGGTTGAGAAGATTATTGGCCGTGGCTCTGGCTTTGTCGCCGTTGAAATCCCCTTCACACCCCGTGCAAAGCGCGTGCTCGAGCTCAGTCTGGAAGAGGCGCGCCAGCTGGGTACGTTCTCTTGCTGCCGATCAACAGTAGCATCGACAATCCATATATCTCATGCAGCTGTGCATCATATCATGTTGGACTGTTTCGTGGTTTGCCATTGTACATGGTTGACAGGATCTGTCAATAGTTCAGTGCTTGTAGTTGTCTTGGTTGGCGAGTCGCTTGCTGAATACATATGTCTATCAGAAGGCACTCAATTTGACATACATATGTGTCTTATCACTTGAGCTTTGTTTCTAACATGTCCGGTCACTCTCTCAGGACACAACTACATTGGCACGGAGCATCTGCTGCTGGGCTTGTTGAAGGAGGGTGAGGGTGTGGCAGCGCGTGTTCTGGAGACACTTGGCGCTGACCCTGGCAAGATCCGCACACAAGTCATACGCATGGTGGGTGAGAATTCCGAAGCCGTTGGTGCTGGTGTCGGCGGCGGTTCCAGCGCAACCAAGATGCCGACTTTGGAGGAGTTCGGTACCAACCTTACCAAGATGGCTGAAGAGGTATGCCAGTGTTCCAGACAGTGCAGGTGCATTGTCCTCTTTTGCGTGATTGTGTGCTGATTAACACACTAATGAATTGCAGGGCAAGCTTGATCCCGTTGTGGGCCGCAAGCCTCAGATTGAGCGCGTCATCCAGATCTTGGGTCGGCGCACCAAGAACAACCCTTGCCTCATTGGCGAGCCTGGTGTTGGAAAGACAGCTATTGCTGAGGGTCTTGCTCAGATGATCGCCCGCGGAGATGTACCAGAGACCATTGAGGGCAAGAAAGTTATCACCCTGGACATGGGTCTGCTAGTTGCTGGTACCAAGTATCGTGGTGAGTTTGAGGAGCGGTTGAAGAAGCTCATGCAGGAGATCAAGGATGCGGATGACATCATCCTTGTCATTGATGAGGTTCATACCCTTATCGGTGCTGGTGCCGCTGAGGGCGCCATTGATGCAGCCAACATCCTGAAGCCAGCCCTGGCTCGTGGTGAGCTGCAGTGCATTGGTGCGACCACCGTTGATGAGTACCGTAAGCATATTGAGAAGGATCCCGCGCTGGAGCGCCGATTCCAGCCTGTGCAAGTGCCAGAGCCCACTGTTGAGGAGACCATTGCCATCCTCAAGGGCCTGCGTGAAAGATATGAGGTCCATCACAAGCTGAGGTACACCGACGAGGCTCTGGAGGCAGCAGCGCACCTGTCCAGCCAGTACATCTCCGACCGCTTCCTTCCTGACAAGGCCATTGATCTAATTGATGAGGCCGGTTCTCGCGTGCGCTTGAGACATGCTCAGCTGCCCCCTGAGGCCAGGGAGCTGGACATCGAGCTGCGCGGTATTACCAAGGAAAAGAATGAGGCTGTGCGAGGACAGGACTTTGAGAAGGCGGGTCAGCTCCGAGATCGGGAGATGGAACTTAAGGCACAGATCCAGGCTCTGACCAGCAAGGCCGTTGAGCAAAGCAAGGCAGAGCAGTCGGAAGGCGAGGCTGGTGGCCCCACGGTCACAGAGGCTGACATCCAGAACATTGTGTCTGCCTGGACTGGCATCCCAGTCGAGAAGGTCAGCGCAGATGAGAGCGACAGGCTTCTGAAGATGGAGGATACCCTTCACCAGCGTCTCATTGGTCAAGAAGAGGCTGTGAAGGCCATCAGCAGGGCTATTCGCCGCGCTCGCGTTGGTCTCAAGAACCCCAACCGCCCAATTGCCAGTTTCATCTTCTCCGGACCTACTGGTGTTGGCAAGTCAGAGCTAGCCAAGTCGCTCGCAGCTTATTACTTCGGATCTGAAGAGGTTAGTGATTATCCATGTGGGTTGATATGTCATGATTTTGCTATGGTATTCCGTGAGTGCAGTTTATGGTTAATTGGCCAGCATGCCCACCATACGCGCTTGTTGCCTTTGCTACGACGTGGAGCTGACAGTGTGTTACTGCAGGCCATGGTTCGCTTGGATATGAGTGAGTTCATGGAGAGGCACACAGTCTCCAAGCTCATCGGCTCACCACCAGGTTATGTGGGCTACACTGAGGGTGGTCAGTTGACGGAAGCAGTGCGCCGAAGACCTTACACAGTTGTGCTGTTCGATGAGATCGAGAAGGCGCACCCAGATGTGTTCAACATGATGCTTCAGATCCTTGAGGATGGTCGCTTGACTGACAGCAAGGGCCGCACTGTTGACTTCAAGAACACGCTGCTCATCATGACCTCCAATGTTGGAAGCAGCGTTATCGAGAAGGGTGGTGGCCAGATGGGCTTCATCCTCAATGACGACGCTGTGGACTACAGCTACAACAGGATCAAGACCCTTGTCAACGAGGAGCTCAAGCAGTACTTCCGGCCAGAGTTCTTGAACAGGCTGGACGAGATCATTGTGTTCAGGCAGCTCACCAAGCCCGAGGTCAAGGAGATCTCCGAGCTCATGCTCAAGGAGGTCTTTGCGCGCATGGCCGAGAAGGGCATGACCCTTGACGTTACCGAGCGGTTTAAGGACCGCCTTGTCGACGAGGGCTTCTCACCCACATACGGTGCACGACCACTGCGTCGCGCCATCATGCGCCTGCTGGAGGACTCCCTTGCTGAGCGCATTCTTGGTGGTGACATCAAGGAGGGTGACTCGGCGATTGTCGACGTTGATGCCAGTGGCAACATTGTTGTCCTCAACGGCACAACCTCCACTGTGTCCAATGTCTCCCAGACCCCAGCAGGCATAGCTTAGGCGCGCATTGCAGCTTCTGGCCGCTAATTTGACAGGATTTGCAGCAGACTAAGTACTTGCAGCAGACTAAGTACTTGCACACATTGTTGCAGTTGTTATGAACAAGCATCAGGATGTACAGTTGGCCCCATTTTCATGCGGTTTGTGTTGCTTGCATCTGCCATGGTTTGACAGCCTGGTTCTGGACACAATTCTTGCTCTGCGTGTATGCGGTACGATTGCCAGAAATGTCAAGTTGAGTGGCATTGGTTCTGCTTGCATGCACTAAACCTCATGTCGGGGCACAGCATCTGAGAGATACTTCTCGTCATTTGATGTGTTGCTTACAGAAAATGCTGGCAATGCGAACTGCAAGTGCAAGGCAGATATGCGCGCGCGTCAGTCAATGTTATCCTACTGCCGCTACTGCTCTGCTTGCAATAAAACCCGTATGTCAGTTGCAGTCTGCAACTTGCAGTCCGTCATTGTTGCAACCATGTATAGGACATGAAATGTAGTTGCCAAAGCTCCCTGCGCTTTGCAGGTTGTACTTCAGCCATTGGTTCCACTGCTCTTTCCTGCTGCTGGTTGAGGGTTGCACTACCAGTCCTAGCAATCCTTGCTGGTGGTAGCTAAGTTATTTCTGCCCTGGCCCCTACTCAAATTGGATATTTGTCGCATGCTTGTGTTATCTAGTGTGGCGGCTTTCTGCCATGAGAACAGTAATTGCACTAGTTGGAGTGTCCTTTCTGGGCGCACCTGTCATGGGCAATGCGCGGTCAGGCTGTGCGTGTGGCTATTAAACCTTAAACATATTGCCTCATTGATTCTCATCCTCATTTTTCATGGTACGCTGGTGTTGTGTTGATTTGCACGCAACTTGCTTGTCTACTGTGGCCCCTTTGCAACCGTCGGTTTGCCTTGCTGAGAATCTATTGTTGGTTATGTAGTTATCAAACCACTCACGTGCACAAACGGACGCAATGGTCAGGCATAGGCGCCAGCATATTTGCTTAAACCCGGGGCCACCTACCTTTCGCTGCACAACGTGCTGCTATGTATAATGCAAGTGCGAAGCAATATATAGCGGCAATAGGCACATAACGTCATCACCAATGTGGTAACCATAATGCATGTCTGTGCTCATGATGCATCAACCAAGCTACTACCTAGTAATGGTGTTAATACGCATGATGCTGAGCGCGTCAATCGTTCTCATCATCGACAGACTCCTTGCTTTGCATTACCACAAGGATTGAGGCCTAGTGTAAAGAGCTCAACTTTGTTATACACACACAAATTTGCATGTTTTTCACTTGTCACTCGGTTGCGAGTGTTTTGCAACCATAGCATATGCTCACTATTGATCCTTACTTAACCATTCAGATTTCTGTGCATTTAATCGTGCATGATTTTATTATTTGTATGTAATGTGCACGTGTTGTCCCACAATTATTATGATTGATATAATGCCAATATTGCAAATTGAAAACATAGAATCTCGTCCTACACAACATCACACATGTGGATTCACATGATTCGGAATGCTACATGACACCTCAATGATTGCGCAAATCAATGGATATTAATGATTCAACTGGCTTAAGCAGCAATGATAGCATCGTGATGTGTTACATGATGTGAATAACACTATTGTATATTTACGAGTTTGTGCAATACATGCATGAGTTAGATGGCATCTGACAGATGGTATAGCCTGTAGCGTATCGCTGCCATTAGCGATTGTGATTATTGATTATCATCATATCTACACGGAATTGTTTACTGCATTGTACCATGCGCGACAAGTTATGCAGCATACATACGCTGCGCTTGGCTCACATTACCAATGCACTTTGTTTCGAATGATTAATAGTATGTTGGTATCACCTTGAAAACCGTAATAAAAAGTATAGACAATGGCAATTGTGCGTGGTAAGCACGTTCCCTAGCTTCACCCACAACTACACCACTTGTATTTATGTAACATGGTAGGCAAGCTTTTGGCTGCTTGCATCTGGTTGCTAACCCCATCTAATCATACAAACATAAGAAAGGAATGCCGCGGGTCTGATGCAATGGTATGTGCATGAGATTATCTCTACGAACCGTAGATCATGGTAGTGTTTGCTAAATATCAATGTCAGCGTGGTTCTAATAGACAAACAACGTGATGAACAATACACAACATAGAAAATCTATACACGAGTTGACCGCAGATCGATATTATGTGTTTGAATCTCCAACTTTAAAATGCATGCTGATTTGACACTAATGGTACCGTAATTACTCCATCAGAGCCCCC
>RHPI01003389.1:406759-479919 GCA_009103225.1 Chlorokybus atmophyticus
AGGGGGCGGGGGAGGGGGAGGGGCGGCGGCAACCACTGCTTGTTGCTGCTGCGGGGAGGGATTGGGGCCTGATGCGGAGGATGGCGTCACGACCGTGGCGTTTCCTTCGTGTCTCGCCTGCGAGGGCGCACGCAGCGCGTTGGGCAGCGGCTGGTTGACGCAATATATACCCGTGCCGAGTCGGACACTGAGTTGCATGATTGTAGCATGCAAAGGTTGTGTCAATGCAAGCAAGGACGGACATGGACGTGATACCCAGCTTGCCGGTTGACAAGATCGACGTCACACGCGAGTTGTCGTTGCTGCTGTTGTTGTAAGATGAGACTCATTGCAGACGTATACATGCATGCATTGCCAATGCAGCCTGGGAGGAGTGGACACCCACCTGCGCCGCAGACTGCTGCCCTTGCTGCGACGCCGCCGCCGTCGTCGCCGCCGCCGCCGCTCCTGCCCTCGTCGTCCTTCGCCTGCCCCTCCTCCTCCTCCCTCCCAAGCTGCTGTCACCGCCATTGTCGCTGGAGAAGGAAAGGAAGCCCGCCCCTCGGACACTCTTGGCGGGGTGGGCGGCGGTGGGGCGGCTGTGAGCCAGCGCCCCACCCGACCTGTCAGACGGCCATGCCCACGACGACGACACTGCTGCTGTTGAGGACAATGCGGACGCCATGATGGCGGTGAGGTGGCGCAGCAGGGGCGGAGAGGAGAGGGGAGGGCGCACGGCACCCGCCCTCTCCCTGTGGCCTGGGCTGGTCCCGCTGGGGCGGACGGGCGGCGGCGGCAGCGTCAGGGGGTGGAACGCCAGCTGGCGTGTCTGTGGTGTGGTGTCACCGCCACGTGGAAATAGAGAGACAAACAGCCGCAGAGGAGATTCATCCAGTGTCAGTAGCAGATATCAGAAGCCTTGTGCGGTGTCTCGCACGCACAGGGATGAGACGCGCCAGCGCCGTCCCTTGTGCGGTCACGTGAACGCCAACACCGCACGCCAACAAACAGGCGGCGGCCTGGCCGGCAGCGGCGGCGGCGGCGGCGGCGGCGGCCATGATGGAGGAGAAAGCGAAGCCGGACAGAACAGTGCGTCTCTCAGAAAACACAATTACAGGTGGTGATAATCATGACAGTGTTGTTGTTGGTTTTTTATTGTCGGAAAGGTGGTGGTGGTGGTGGTGGTGTCACTACGAACACTTATATGATGATGATGACGACGACGACGATGACGATGATGATGATGATGATGATGATGATGATAGCGATGATGATGATGATGATGATGGTGACACCACCCTGCTGATGATGTACTGTGAGTTGACATATCTGTGTCAACATAACTGCCATCCAGCCTGGTCTAGATCACTGCTTGCTGCCTTGGTGATGCGCATGTCAGCAGTTCCAAACGTCCCCATCAACTACTGTCGGCTTTGGCTTGGCCAACCTTTGCCGCCATCTCGCTGTACGTTGCCAATGTTGATACTACTCGTTTCATCATATAGATTGGCAGTTTCAGCAAGTCAGCCACAACTCAAGACACGGGCATCTCTGCGTGTGTGTCATGCACTGCATGACTTATGGCTGCTGTCTGTCTCAGTTTGCGCGCCGCGATGCTCCACCTCTTACTCAAAGCTGAACAGCGCCTGACTGCCACCATCAGAAAGCGGATCTCCTCTGGAGACTACTGAAGCCCACATCGTTATGATGGCCGTGCAATCCAACGGCGCCAATGCGGGCGTGGGCGCGCACCCCGCGGACGCCGACGTGGTGGCCTATGCGTGCGGCAGCGCGCTGGTCATGCACAACACGGACACAGGACAGCAGGTGCCAGAGAACACGTGCACACAAGTCCTGTGCGCGCATATGTATGTGGGGTGTCCAGTCTGTTTGTGTGCATGCGTGTGTGCGCACTCGTGCACTATCTGTGCGTTCACGTGTACTTACCACACTGGCTTGTGTGTCCCATGCAGGTGCACGTGTGGGGTGCGAATGGGGTTGGGGCTGTGGCTGCCTGCGCCCGCGCGCGCCTGGTGGCGTACGCTGAGGCCGTCCCGCGCCACCCGCGCCTGCACGTCCACACCTCCGCCGCCTCCTCCTCCCCCACACCCATCGCCACCCTCGAGGTGTGTGCTGCAACGACCATGTTGATGCACAGGGTGGGTAACGCATTGCGTCGACAAACAGGGTGGTGCGGAGCTGGAGTGGGGTGCGGTGGAGTTCAGTCGCAATGGGTCGCGCGTGCTCGCGGTGTCCGGCGTCCCCGACTTCGCCCTCAGCGTGTGGGATCTGCCTTCCGCTCACCTCGTAACGCGCATCGAGGTGGGCTGACACATGTATGCATGCGTGGGTGGGTGGGTGGGTGCGTGCGTGCGTCACTCACTGCTTCCGCATCGGTGTTGTTCAGGCGGGTGAGGCGGCGTGCGGTGTTGGCGCGAGCTTCTACCCAGGCAGCTCCGACACCATGTGCTGCGTGGGTGCGCGCACCGCCCGCATCATCACACGTAAGGGGTAGACGCATCTCATCCGCACAACACAGCACGTCATCCCTTTGCTGGTACACTCCCTGACTATCGGCACACACCCCTACTCCACCCAGTGCGCAGCGGAGGAGGAGGAGGAGGAGGAGGCGCGGCACCAGGAAGCCCAGGACCAGGACCAGGGGGCTCAGGACCTGGAGGAGGAGGAGGAGTGCAAGTTGTCATCACGGATGTGTCGATGTCCACTCGCGACGGGGAAGAGGCAGCGGACGAGGAGGGCACCAACGACGACACCGCGACGTCAGCGGTTGTTGACACTGACGAGGAGAAGCACCACCAGCAGCAGCAGCAGCAGGACGAGGACGCAGAGCGCGTGACGGCTCACGCGTGGGGGCCCCCGGCCTCGACATCGTCCGTTGGCGTGGCGCTGTGGCTGGGGACGGATCGAGGGCGCGTAAGGGTGGCGACGATGGGGAAGAGCGTGGTGGGGGCCGCGGCGGAGATCGCGGGGGGAAGACTCGTGATGCAGGTGAGGGAGAAGAGAGAGAGAACGTGCTTGTGTTGGTTGCGAGCGGTTTTGATGATGTGGGTGTCCATGTGAGTACAGACTCTGGATGCGGATGTAAGAGGGGCCAGCATAGCAGGTGAGGATGCAGTTTTCGCCCACCTCAACAATGACAACTACCATAACTCACAACATCCACATTGACATCGACTACCGCAACAGGCATCCTCTTCAACAAGGCGCATGTAGTGGTGGCGACCGCACCCGGCACGCTGTTCTTCTTCGCCAACAATGACGCCGTGCACACGACGGGCTTGCTGGCGCCCAGCTTCACCGTCAACATTTCAACTGCGGGCCTACAAAGGTACATAACCAACTTCCTCACAACACAACACACTTCTTCATCCGTACTTTGTGATGATTGAAACTCAGAGTTGAAAGTCCGCAATTGCATCATCCCATGTGCAGAGTTGCCTTCATGCCCGACTTTGCGAGGATCGTCGTGGCTTCCGCCTGCGGCAGTGTGCATATCGCGGCAGCATCAGCCGAGGCGAGTGCCAACTCACAGCTTGAGCATACGCACACTCACACACCCCATCGCTCACCCTCATTTTGGATTTGTCCAATCGCACAGGCGGAGCAGTCGGTGTCCCTTTTGGCTGGAGCGCACGCGCAAAGCCCCGTGATGGGCTTAATAGCCTCCTCCTCCTCCTCCTCCACCCCTGCCGTCACATGCATCCACGCCGACGGCATCACGCGTACACTCCACGCATCCACTCTCGCTGAACAACAACCACGCACAGCCCTCTTCCCGTCACTATCAACATCATCTCCCTTCACGTGCTTTGCCACGGCCAGCGACAATAGTATTTTCGTGGTTGGGGATGCGTGCGGCCGCGTGGTCGTGGCGGATGCGTCTACACGGGAGATGCTGTTTGATGAGAGGCTGCATGCGGTGCCTGTTGCGTGGGTGGCAGTCTCACCGTGCGGGAGATACGTCGCGTCGATGGGTGTTGCGCCCGGCGGGCCCGTCTTTGTTGTGCATAGAAAGGATGCAGAGATGGACAACGAGTGGCGCGTGTTGGGACACTTTCCTTCTCTGCCGGACACACTCTCTCTCTGCTGGGCGCCTTCCTCCCCTGCACCTCTGCTGCTGCTGGCCACCGCCTCAGGTGGAATTGTTGTTTATGCTTCCATCTCTCCCTCAACGCACGTAATCAGTCACTTACACCTCTGGTAACTGTGTTGTTGTGTGCAGGGATGCTGTATGCGATGAGAGTCCCGTCAGAGCCCATGTCCCCGATCACCAAGTATCTCATCCCCGAAGAGGCGCTGGACAGGCGGCGTGCCGTCGTGCGGCGTGTCCTCGTGCGCATGGTCGCCGTGGCAGGAGATCAGAACGATCGACTCAGCAACGATCGGGACGAGGGTGAGGGCGAGGACGAGCCCGGGTTGGAGAAGGAGAGCTTCGTTGTGTATGCGCTCACGCGGGATAGGGGGCTGCACCGGTACCGCATGCGCATCGTGCGCCGCAACGGTAGGAAAGGAAAGAGTTGTCGACTGTGTGCGTGCTGTCTGGTACTATTGATGTGTGGTCGGACAGATGCGAGTCTGCTTGCGAGTGGCGTGGCGCAGATGCTTCCGAGGAGCGGCGAGGGACCGCTGGCGGGGCCATGCGACATCATGGAGGAGAAGAGCCTGCCCAACGTGCATCAGGTGCGTGTTTATGTGTGCGTGTGCATGCATGCGTGTGTGCATGTGTTGGGAGACAAACCATCCCGCGTGCATGACGCTCGGAAACTGCCGCAGAAATTCGGCACGTGTCTGGTGTTGTCTGCGGATGGGACGTTGCTCGTGGCGGGTGCCTCCGACGGCGTGGCGGTCCTGTTCAACCTGCAGCAGTTCAGACAGGTGCAGAGGTGGCCGCTGCACGCGTCCGCACGAGGAGGCATCACGGCGCTGGCGTTTGCTAACGAAGGGAAGACTCTCGTGTCGTGTGGGCGGGACGGCGGGACGCATACGGTGGCAATATCAACAGACGCGCACCCATCTGCCTCGCAGCCGGCGGGGCGCCTAGCACGCACTCTGCCAACTGTAACCACACCTGTGCCTGTTTCAATGCCGAGTGCGTCGTCGAGTGGGAATGTAACGTTGCCGTTGACGTGGTTGGAGAAGCTGGACCAGGGCAAGGAGGAGAGCGCGCGGGAGGCGGAAGCCGCGTACTGCGAGAGCGTGCGCGCACGTGTGGTCAGCATCCGCACGGAGGTCGAGCGCGCCATTGACCTCAACACCCAGGTGAGGGTGTCTGTGTGCGCGCGCGTGTGTGTAGTGTGTGCTTGAGGTGCGCTGAGCTTCCCTTTGACAGTCTCTCACTCGTAGGCCGATGAGTTGGAGCGTCTCCCGCGTGAGGAATTTGTCGTTGACCAGGAACTGCGTGCTCAGAACATGGCCGCGTGCGAAGAGCGCATCCTCGAGATGGCGGAGGTCAGTTGTGGCAATGACGCACTCGCATATCACTCTGCGAGGGTGTTCATTGTAAGATTCAATACACACACGCGCACGCACACACACTCACACACACTCACGCACACACACACACACACACTGTATCTGTGCAGGCATCCAGGTTGTCAGACCTGCGGTCCCAGCTGCTCGCCTCCCGTCTTCGCTCCGAGTGCTGGGACAGCGCCGAGTCCCCTCTCCTCGTGCTTGAGCCCCTCACCCTTGGGACCAACAGCGACGGGGCCCTCCGCGTGGCGAGCTTTGGCGTGGGTAAGCAGGGCGAGGGCGAGCGTCGACGCCTCGCGTGCGTGACGTTTCTGCGCGAGGTCGAGCGCGCGGAGCTGAGAAACAGACCGTTCGCGGAGCTGTCCGTCACTCAGAGACTGGCGACAAGACACCGAGCGCGCGCGGCCGATAGGGAAATGCCAGAGTCGCCCAACCCTGCAAACATCAACAGTAAGTAGGCACACAAAGAGTGTGAGAGTGAGTATATGACAGCTGGCCTTGCGCCTTGTTGTATGCGAGACCTTCCTGCTGTTTGTTAGTTGCCAGAAAGGAGGAGGCTATGGATGCCGGGGATGGTATGGACGATGGCTGGGCTGCGCCGGGCGTGTACTTGGACGAGCTGGAGTACCACGATGTGGAGACCCACACCGTGCGCAGACGCATCACGCAGATACACCTCGTCAAGGTGTGTGTCCTCTTACAACGATACCAGTCAGCTGTATGGCTTCCAGTCGGCAGGTAACCATGTACATCTCTCTTCATTGCAGGCTGCCATCCAGGCAAGGAAGGTGTCGTTCAACGGCGAGGTGGACTTCCTGTTGCAGTCGAAGCACGGCGTGGTGGATCGTCTCAACGAGCGCGAGTCCCGCGCATCAGCCATCTGCTCGGACCTCAACATCCCCAATGAGGGTCCAGGCACGTGGTCGTTGGCTGCCTCCGAGACCCCCGAGGCCCGCGTGCTCAGCGTGGACGACAGCGAGGTGCCCTGCGAGAAGTATGTGTCGGTGGAGGAGCGCGCGAGGAGAGAGAGTGAAGCGAGGAGGCGCAAAGAGGAGGAGAGGGCGAGAAGTGCGGATGAGAGCCGAGCGCGAGCGCTCAAGGATATGATGGGAGGCACGCTCGAGCGAGCGCATGCTGATGCGAACGACCCGGACAACTGCAAGGAGCCGTGGATGGAGGAATACAAGGCTGGGGGAGGAGTCTCACAACTCACTGATGAGCAGATGAGGAGGTACAAAGAGTGGGAGGCCAAGGCGGTCGCGTGGGCCGAAGAGCGCGAGCGCGCCCGCAAGGCCCTCGAGACGGAGCTCAGGCAGATACGTTCTGAGGTGGGCAACGCCACGCGCGGTTTTGACGCCGATTTACAGGCTCTCCACGCACGCAAGCTCGCCGTCCAGGAAGAGATCACCCTGATGGAGCTTAAGCTGCTGCTGCTGGTGTCCGCGCTGGAGCAGCGGTCGAGAGACGAGCAGGTGGCGCGCGTGCTGCAGGTGAGGCTGGAGGCACTCAAGGTGAGAAAGGGGCAAGGGGCCACGGCACTGGCGGCGCTGAGAAGAGAAGTGGACCGCGCACGGGCAGCGCATGAGACGCTGCTAGTGGAGGACCGAGCCATAGAGAAGGTGCGTGTGCGCGATGCATACAACATCTGCATCCGTGTGTGCATGCGTGCGTGTGCGTGCGTGTGTCCGTGCGCGTGTGCATGCTAGCCTGACGCTGGTTACCTATGGTGCTGTTCCAATTATAATTTCCAGGCGTTTAGGCGAGAGTTTGGTGAGCACGAGGACCTGTTTGAGGCGCTTCTTCGTCTGTTCCGTCAGCGTCCCAAGGGTCTCACGGGCGGTGGGGGTGACGGCATGAGCCGCGCCGGCAGCCTCATCAGGAAACCATCCACCATGCCTGCTCCCGGCGGCCAGCAGCCAGAGTCCCCGCGACAGCAGCGGGCGAGCGTCGCGGACACGATGAACACCAACAACACCAACAACAGGAGCAGCATGAGTGCAAGCATGCGCGGCCGACTCAACGCCAGCATCGGCAGGAACGCGTCGCAGTCATCAGGTGCGTGGTGGTATTGCGCGAGCTGAAAGGCTAACCTATTGGTGAGTTTGAGCCTGGATCTAAACGCCACGTTGCTCTGTTTGTATGGCAGGTTCTCAGCGCGCGTCTCTGGCGCTGGCTCTGCCCCTTCCTGCGGGCGCGTACGCGGCAGAGGCCGGCCCTGACGCCCCACCGTTGAGCTCTGGACGGTACGTGTTTGTGTGAGGCAATGAGCGATGCAAGCATTGCCGGCGCGTGCTCACTGACGGGTTGACGAGGCTGTGCCACACACTTGCAGGGCTAGCATGGTGAGCGAGAGCACCCTCGACCCCTACGCGCAGGGCGCTGGCGGGGACCCCGGCAGCAAGACGAGTAAGCGCGTGAGCATGTGCGTGCGAGCGTGTGATGACATGACCCAGTCCTGAGCTTTGACTTGGAAACAGGCCGCTCCTCGGATGCGCATGCTGGTGGGGAGTGGGTGGCCATGCAGATGCAGCAGCAGAGCCCTCCGGACGGGTTGGAACCGCGTCTGTGGTCGCGTCTGCAGGAGTGCCGCGCGGCAAAGATTTCAAAAGAGCGCGAGTGTCGGGAGGCGGGCGCGCGTTTGTCGGAGCTCACGCGCGAGTACGCTTCTGCGGTGGGCGCGGACGAGGCCACGCGCGCGCGCATCGAGGCCGTGCTGCGCGCGCTCTCGGACGTGCGCGAGGGCGCTTTGCGTAGAGACCGCGACGCCGCCCTCACCTGTTTGAGGTTGAAGCTGGGTCAGGTGGAGGTGGAGGAGGAGGCGGGGGCGGGGGCGGGGCGCGAGGAGCGTTGCGTGCTTGTGGACCGTGCGGACATTGAGAAGCTCAACGCGGAGATCGACGCCCACAACGCGCAGAAGGTGCGCATCTTAGAGGAGTGCCGCGACGCACGACAGGAGATGCACACGCTGCAGTGGCTCAACCGACGACAGTCCCTCATCAAAGACGACAAGGCCGGCAAGATCAAAGAGCTGCAGCTGCTGCGCGTCACCAAGGACCTGCAGCGCCTCCTCAAGGCCGCCGCGGAGAAGGACCGCGCGGGGGAGGCGCAGGAGGAGGAGGACGCACGCATCCACGCGCAGATGCGCAACCAGGACAGAGCGCGAGATGCCGCCGCGTCGAGAGCGCAGAGACGACTCGACTGGCAGCAAGGGCAGGCAGGATTGAGAAGAGCGCAGAACGCAGCGCTGAGACACCGTGCGCGAGACCTCGATGAGAGCGTAGCGCAGGGAGAGGGACTGCGCACAAACACGAGACCCGCGTCCGCGCCATCCCTCGCGGACAGCGGCAGCGACGAGGTAGGGACAGTGCTTGGGAGCACGTGTGCTTGTAACCATCTGCGTGCATGCATGCGTGTGCACGCATGCACTGGCGGCTTGTTTGTTCCGCTTGTGTTGGGTGTTGTGCAAGAGGCACCAGCCTCCTCCGCCACATAGCACTCTTGCGCGCAAGTGCGTACGTTAACGTTAACTCCTGGCTGTGCAGAGGTTGGCTCTGCGGCGCGTGTTCCGCAACCTCATGACCAACAGGAAGCTCAAAGACATTGTCCAGGCGCAGAGGCACGAGATGGAGCTGCTCAAGTGCGAGGTGGAGCGGCTGATGGCGTGCAGCTTCCCCAACTTTGCCGAAGTTCGGCTATACAAGCCATACATCGGGCCGGACATTCGCATATGGTAGGGGGGAAGTACATAACCGTTGCGAAACAGGGCTGGTGGGAGCAGGGGGCCGAACGAAGCGTTGTGTGCGTTGCGATCATGTCACAAACTAGTGCACATTGATTGTCCATGTGTAGATGTGCGAGTTAGCGGAGGGTTCCGTGCAACTGAAGTACATGGGGTATACAGTTTCAATAGTATATATGTTTTGCACTCCAATGACAATTGTGTCACACTCATATGCGCTCAAGTAGAGCAGGCGGGGCCGGCACTAGCACACAGCCATGATTACGTTGAAAGCCTACAACCTCAGTGCTCTGTGAGGTGTGGCGAGTGCAGCACGAGGCCTACTTCTCATCAACGACAAGCTAGCTGGTGATCAACTTCACAGTTGTTGTTGTTACCGTCTTTGCCATGACTACTTTTGGCACACTTGATTGCAACTTGACGTCCTGAGTATGCATAGGTTTAGCTGATATATTCTCAGAATGGCTCTACCACATGTTGAACATCTAGTAGGTCAGAGGTCACATATTACAAGTGGTTACCTGAGAAGTGTATCATGTCAGAACTAGGGATATGCAAATAAGACAATGCTCGGTAAGCACTAAGCTGCAAAGCAAATACCATATGCCAATGTTCGGTAAGCAGTAGGTTGCATACCATCAATTGCAGTGGTAGGTGCCTTGGTAAATACATTGTAGCTTAGATGTTACAACAGTAAGGGGGATTGCCATGTACTTTACCATACGCCACAATTGATGGCGCAAAGGTTACACAGCATCACACAAGCGTTGCCATGTAGCATGCTAGATGAATGAAGTATCCAACGGACACCAAAGCCATCATGATTATCAGTGCGTGCCGTAGGTGTAATTACAAGGTAGGGTGCCATCTAGCCTGACCCGGTAAATACATGTGATTAAAACGCTTCTGAGTCAAAGGGATGGTGAGTTATCATTATACGAACAGTAACAATCAACTGACAAACCATTCAACGTTAGCAGAGCAGTGTTGCTGGGAAAAGCGTTAGGTGTATATATTCAGACAAGTCTGGAGTGCACTAACGGAGGTCACCATTTGAGGGCAGCCCTATCATCAATCCACAAATACCAATCTATTCACTCTGCTGCTGCTGCTAAGGAGTGGGATGAACCGTTTACTGGCCGGGAGTGAACTTGGTGGCGTATGCCCAGGCGTTGTTGACGGTGGGGTTGTCGAGATGGTCGGTGAGGTTGTTCAGGGGGCCCTTGCCGGTGACGATGGCCTGGACGAAGAATCCAAACATGGAGAACATGGCGAGGCGACCGTTCTTGATCTCCTTAACCTTGAGCTCGGCGAAGGTGTCGGGGTCGTCAGCCAGACCCAGGGGGTCGAAGCTCTCACCGGGGTAGACCTTGTCAAGGCCATCGCCGGCGGGGCCGCCGTTCACGCGGTAACCCTCGATGAGACCCATGAGGATGACCTGGGTGATGATGATGGCGCCGATGGACTGGGCGTGGATGAGGCTGGGGGAGCCCAGGTAGTCAATGCCTCCGGGGGTGAAGATCTGGCCACCGGCCTTGAACCAGACAGACTCCTTCAGGGGGGTGCCGGCGTACTTCGAGAGCAACTCGGGGAGGAGGCAGCCAAGGGCGCCGAGCATGGCCCAGCGGGCATGGATGACCTCGATCTCGCGGTAGCGAGCGAAGGTCTCGGGGTCGGCGGAGAGGCCGGCGGTGTCCCAGCCGTAGTCTCCGGGGAACTCACCCCTCAGGTATGAGGGAGAAGCGTTCTGCAAGGAGGAGCAAAAGTGTCAGCTCACCAACACCCGCTCAAGCTCTCCTCGTCATCCCCAATCCAGCGACCCAACCAATCTGACCGCAGACAGTGTGCATGCACTTGCGTGATAGACGCACACACACTACCACAGACGCGCCCGAACCCAGACTATGCAACCTGTTCCGCTCTCCCATCTGCCGCCGGACGGCATCCCAAGCAAACGCATGCGAGGAGTCAAGCATACAGGGCAACGACAGCTGCAGTGCTGGCACTTACGTCGGAGAAGGGGCCGAGCCACTTGACGCGGTCGGGGCCGTACCACGGGGAGGAACCCTTGGCCATGGCGACGGTGGCCTTGGCGGCGGGCTTCTGGGCGGGGCCATTGACCTTCTGGGCAACGGCGTTGCCCAGGAAGGTGGTCTTGGAGACGGCGGCGGCGGCGACGGAAGCCATGGTTGCTAAAGTTGCTAGAAAGAGAACACACTGTGCCAAGGGCAATGCACAGACTATATACCCGGCTGGCGGAGGGGGGGCCTAGCTGTGAGCCCTGGATGCCCGGGAGCGGGAATCAGCGGGAAGTGGGGCAGCGCGACTCTCCCATTGGTGGAGATCGATCTCATCCTCATCTCCTGCACGCGCGCAGGGCGGGACGAGCGCGCGGCTGCGCGTGGGTGGGGCCGACCAAGCCCCTCCCACCCAGCCAATACGATGCCGGTCGCGCCCAGATTTTTCCGGGGTCTCCTCCAATCCAGACGCAATTCCGCCCTCCGTATAAGAGTACGGAACCTCCACCGTTGCTGGCACGGCGTAAGGTCAATGTAAATATTAGTTTGATAGTGCTAAGTTGGGCGACTTCCTCATTATTGGAAGGAAGTTCCTTGGCCAAAGGCGGAAGGGTGCTTGCGAAATCAAGTTCGCAATATGCTTACAAACATGGAAGCAATCGAGAATCATGCTGAAGGCAATGATTTGGCCACCAGCGCAGATGCCACTTTTGTGGCGGGCGCACATTGAAGCGTGCTGCAAATAACGTGTGTTATTCGAGCGCACCTCTTGATGCATAACACGCTTACCTGGTTCAGTGTTTGTTGCACGCATCAAGCTTGCTTCATTCAATACTTGAACACTCTTTACTTTTATAGCAACGTTGCTTAAGACATTGTGTTGAATGTGGCAAGTACCGGTATGCATATCATAATTGATTGCAAGCGATGACATGTCGTTCGTTTAGCTGTGAAGTGCAGCGAACCAAGCAATTGAAGCGAAGGTAGTTATTTATACATAAATACTTTTATGTATATATATATATATGTGTGTTTGTATGAATTTAAAATATATGTTATAAATAAAGGATATATTACATGTAAGTATTTACGAGTTGCAACCAAAGTCATAACAAAATGTTAAGATCAATGCATAAACTCATTCAACCTATTAGACCATTTACTTTATACAATTTGTCAACATGTAGAGCAAAAAGAAATGACTTCAGTAACTATCTCCATTATATTTGCCATATCATAGTTATGGGACATGGTTAGATGTCATGTGACTCCTCCTATGGCAGCGAGTTTTGCTGCCATAGCCTAGTGGTTAAGGCGCCGATCTTATGAAATTGTTATACAATGATGACCCAATATGGGCAAACGACTAAATGACATAAGAAAGAATTTGCAGGGCATTGGTGTATGATTTGCACGCCGATAATAACAAACTTAGGTTTTGCAATGTTTGTTATCTCCTTGAGGTCAACGATTGTGCAAGATAAGATTTCGCTGATACGTATATTAGCATCACATGCACTGTCGCGCAGATGACTTGCGCGTTCGCATTCACTTGATATTCGTAGTTGAGATCTCAGTCGCAGATAGATAACTTATAATCGACTTGACGCTTGTGAGATATTATCGAATGTCGCATGTATATAAGAGAAACTTTTGTAATCGCTAGCGCGTAAATGCATGCAAAGCCTCTGATTTATCAAGTCTCCATTAAGTACAATGCATATGCGTCTTTAACTTGAGTGAGATAACCATGAGCTTGTATTACATACAATATCTGTGCATTAGAATTGTAAACATTGAGAAAACAAATGAAGAAATGGAAGTTGAAGATTGTTGCTATTGAAATGCGATACATAACGATTAGTTAAAAGGTTGCAAATGAATAAAAAGAAAAGAAAGAGACATAAACAGCTGCGCCACAAGTATACCGCACCTTATTGATTGGCTCCAGAAGGAAAAAACATGCCCCGGGATATCGGGGTATGACAGTCACGCTGTAAACAGCGTGACTGTTATAGCGTATTCCGGCTACACTATAGATAAGCACAAAAGGCAACATACAGCAAACAGAACAATGGTATACTTACTCTTAATATCCGTCATTTAACCTTGGGATTTGCTTGTAAATCCAAGGGCTAAGAGAGGAATAGAAGTCATGACACTTTAGTAAGGAAAAAGGAGAAAAGAGTGAGCAGGGAACAGAATTTGCGTCCCTTTCAAGAGGGAAAGGTGGAGACATTATGATAGGTGGGGAGAATTTGACATGGGCACCATCAACTAGGGGCAAGAATACCTACAGCCATTCTTGTGTAACCCGGGACTGAATCTGCGTACACGGCGGAAAGCAATTTCGAATCATGGTTCGACAAAACTGAACCAGGCCTGGCACGACCGGCTGCGCCAAGGAGGCCGCCCCAAAACCCTAGTCCAATTGGATCCGCGCCATACTTGGCGCGGATCGACCCGGGTTCGTGAGCCGCGGAAGTCCGCACCACCCTGAGGGTTTATTCTTGGTGCGGCCGGTCACCAATTTGTGACCAGCCCACTAGTGGTGCGTCACTCGCACCAAGTATGGCGCAGAGTGTTTGCCACCTGTGTACCAGAGCCGCGGACGTCAACATAAAGCATGGTTTCGGTTCTTTCCGCACCAAGCTGGGCGAAATGTTCCCCACCGGCAGTCCTGAGCAGCGGACGTCCGCATCATATCAGTGTTTAGCTAATTTTGCACGCCTGAACATGGTGCGGCTTTTGCGGTTGTTGCGGCGGTGTGAAATTGACAGTCATAGTCCTGTGCTGACCAAAGCAGGGCATGGTTGCTAGCGCCCGCTGTATGGGCATTGTTGAGGCCGTGTTGGTGCCACCCCAGTGGGGGGTGGGGGTTTCAACGTCGCAATCTCCATGGTAAGCGCGTGCATGGCCTTATGATGTGCTTGCTTACTTGTTGGCGCTTAATCTATTCCATCTGCCACCTTTTGCTGTGCATGTTTGGCTCCGTGACTGTGTTTGTGTTTGTGTTTGTGTGTGCATGTGTCTGTCCCTGGTAGTAAGGTTATTTATTTGCAATCCGTGAGCGTGCTTGCTAATTTGAGAATGCGCATACCTAGATGGTGTCCCATCTCAACGGTGGTGATGAGCCCCCGTTCGTTAACTAGCAGCAACCTCCTGCTCAACAGCCGCTTAGCCCCCGCTCAGCAGGTATAGCAACCCGCTCCATAAGAGTACCACCCGAGATCGCTCAACACCCGCTCAAAACCCCCTCAGCACCCCCGTCCCAGGCTTCATATGCGCGCAATGCTAGATGCTTGAACCCTAAAACCCTAAAACTTAGACCCATCCCGAAGCTTGCCAAGAAAGGCAGTGATGATAAAAAGCCCCCTCCTCAAGCAGGACCCTAAGGTTGTGCACTTGTGCACTGTTGACTGCGTAGTAGTTGGTTGTGCCTGGTGCTGTGCTGTGCGTGCATGGTCTCCTGTGAGACTGTGCATGTTGTGTCATTTCTTGTATATCTGTACAGCCTAACATACTCCCACCTGCATATAGCCCTGTACATTTGCACCATGTAGAACTATGCCCATTGTATAGGCTTAACTCTTTACAACATAGCATGTAATCTTGCTGTGTCACGTGGGACACACACACACACACACACACACATACACACCATGCCAACATCACAGTGCCTCAGCCATGGCAGGGTCGTGTGCCCCTCAAGGTCGCTCCCAACCATATTGCCATGATGGGGAATGAGGCCAGCCTCGTGGGCTGTTGTAGACATCCGTGTGCAGCTGAGAAGAGCTCCCACCCAGCATAACTAAGTGTAGAGGAAGCTATGTAGGCAGCAAGCCACCTACTAAGGTGCTGTGCTCACAGGGCCTTCCCACGATAGCAAGATGCACGTGTATGTATGTATATATGTATGTTCCCTGTTAAGTAAGAGCTATGGGTGCTATTAACAGGTGTGATAGCAGACCCTGACTGATGCGTGTGTATGCTCAACAATGCAAGCACGCGCAGTTAGTGTGTGAGGCAACTGCAATGTATATGTGTGTGCTCCGCATCCATACACAACACACAACAATCACAAACACGTCAAGCTCACGTGTAGGCTTTGTATTGAAGAGGTTGGGGCGTTAGTCGGTCCTTGCTTTGTACAGACAGTCTTGCTAAGTAACAATGGGGCTAAGTCTGCTACTTATAGTACAGCCGCATCTACTTACAACTGTGCAGTCCTAGAGCAGCGGCTAGTTGTGAGTTCAAGCGATAGAGCCGTTGGAACTCGATGCAGTTCGAGTTGAGCCAGAACGGAACAGCTACGGTGGTACCGATGATGGTACCCACGACTCACGACCGCCGTGGCAGTCGTACGACGCGCAGCGCGCGGTCCTCATGCTACTAGCAGGCGCGGATGTTTGGCTATAGGCATGGTCGAGGAGACTTCGCGGACGGCGACGAATAGCATGACAGCGGGAACGATGCCTGGCTGTAGGCATCAACGAGGAAGTTGGCCCCCCCTGGCCCGCTGGCATGACAGCTAGTGCGTCTAACCACCTTGTGCGGTTTCTTGTCTCATGAACACGTTTTCCTTCCAATGCCTGCGCAGCATGCCACCTTTTGCTCACGCATTGCGCTTTCTCCAGATGGCATGCCATCTTTTGCTCACGCAGTGCGTTCTCTCCCCTAGGCACGCCACCTATTGCTCACGCAACGCGTTCTCCCCCCTATGCACGCCACTTTTTGCCCACGCAGCGCGTTCTCTCCCCTCGGCATGCCACCTTTTGCTCACGCAGCGCGTTCTCTCCACTAGGCACGCCATCTTTTGCTCACGCAGCGCGTTCTCCCCTCTATGCACGCCACCTTTTGCTCATGCAACGCGTGTTCTCCCCTCGGCATGCCACCTTTGCTCATGCAGCGTATTCTGTCCACTAGGCACGCCACCTTTTGCTCACCTCTTTATGCTCTCCTGTCCACCTAATCTTTTTGCGCTTTGCTGCCGCCGCGTAACATTATCCCGCCTAACAGTATCCCACCCAACATAACTCCCTCGCCGTGCTTCTATGCACCTAACAATTATTTACCGTAAAATGCACTCGTACACAGGTTCGAACACCCACTCATACTTATGCTAGCCCCAATTCATGCTTTCACAACTTTTAAAACATAAACCTGTTACGAAACCCCATGACAGAGGGCACTAACTAGACAACAAAAGGGTTGCACAGAGCTATCAGCACATTGGATACGTGTTACTGCTTTGTTTTGTGTTGAAAGTATGAATCATCACTATATGCCTAGTGTCATCAAACATCCTTCCTACTCAAACAGCGACTGCCAAACAATTGCGAGGCTAGCATCTAGCGAATGTACTCGGCACAGAAGTTAGTGGGACCCCCAGCTATTACGAAAAGCCTCCACCATCGCTGCCCGCACTCCATCCTTCCGCAGAGATGTCCGCACACAAGCATCCATTCTTCCTTTGCCCGCTGCAGAACATGATGCGCCACCTGCGCACGTAAGCCTGTAAAGGAGGGCGCCTCCCACCATAACGCACTTTGCACCTGTGAGACCAAAGAAGCCACAACCCCATAGCCCGCATCGACTGCCACACCTCGCCTAAGTGGGAGTGGCAGTGTGCGGGATGATAAATTTAAAAAAGGTGAGACAGGTGAGAGGTCAACAGCAAGGCCCGGCCTGCGCATGAAGCTACCGCACATGTTTCAAAGCCGAATTGCCAGCTCACAGCTGACGAAGTGCAGCACTGTCTCAACATCCGCGACTCCACATGTCATGCACGCCGGCTCCAGGTCTTAGTGCTGGAGGCAGTCCCCCGTGTACAAGCAATTGTGTGCTATATGCCAAAGTAGTAAGCGGATCTTCCCGGCCACAGGGAGCCCATGGATGCGTTGCCACACCTGCGGCCACGGTATCAATGAAGCCAGCATCTTTCAGCGATGCTGGGCTGGCTTAAAGCTGCGGGCTTTACTTGCGAGTCGCCAATAGCCAATGCGGGAGGAGTAATCCTAGGCTGATAGAGGCCTGGATATTGGAGGGAGAGAGTCTGCATCCCAGGAGCTAGGGTTGAAATGCAGATCAAACAGCGGCTCTCGTGCCACCACCCAACCTTGATAACGCGCTCCCACGGAGAGGTCCTGCCAGGCTGAAGAATGCGGGTGAAGACTCCGCCGCCAGCGAGAGGGGGGAGGGAGCACTCTCACTCGGCGGAGGGGAGCAGTCAATTCGCTTGCAAACGCCTGAAGGTCTGCCAGTGTACAGTTCAGCGCCCGTTAGTGAAAACTTTGTGCCGGAGCACACCGACAATGCGGAGGACTCCACGTAAAGAACCGCCTCCAATAAACCATCCACTTCGAAAAGCGCCCACCAATCTCCGACCTGCGGAGGAGCTGGGCTAGTGAAGAGTAGCAACCGCTAGCTCTTGAGGATACTCGACAACATAGGAAAGAGAAGGCAAGCTGTGTCTGAAGGAACCCATAGTGAGAGGCGATCCGCAGTGTAGGGCTGATGAAGCAAGTCACCCCACAGATCCCATACACGCATAAAACCTGCTGCTGCCCACGGGAGAAACTGTCTGCAAAAGGGGCCCGCCCCCCACACACGGCCATCAATTAAGCGGAGGATTTTCCCCTTCGAAGAGGATAAAAAGGGGATAAAAAAAAAGGGGTTGTCGAAGCACCTCTACATACGTAGACGGCTGCACCGGCACTAATGGTCGAACGCGCAGCCAAGCTTTGAAGATGGCTGACCGGTGGGTAGGAACGCGAGAGTGAATGCGCAGACCCTCCGAGAAGAGTACTGCCCCCTCCGGAACCCACTGCACCTCAGGATGCTGAGAATTGCTGAACTAGGCGCGCGAGTGCCGAAAGCCTAGCACCTTCCACAATGCCCAGCTGGGGTCCCCCGGCCACGAGGCCCACTTGGCAAACAGAGCCTGCGTCTTGAGCTCCGGGTCAAGCACGCCCATGCCGCATTGCTTGCGATGGAGGCAGATGACGTCCCAGCACACTCGCCTGCTCACCGCTGGGGCTGCCTCCGGAAAAGAGGGACTCCACAAGAATGCGGTGCACGCGCTTTGATGAGGCCTGCAACATAGACCTAGCAGGTGTTGCGATAGCCGCTAGGTACCACAGACACACAATAACGGAATGATTTGCGACTAGCGCCCTCCCCAGCAGCAAAACATGATGGCGTGACTCAAGCTGCAGGCGGGACTGTTTTCGATCCAACACAGCCTGGTATAGCTGTTGCTGCTGAAGGGACAGGTAAAGAGGAACACCAAGCAAAGTAGCTGCCTCGCCGGGGGTAACCACGTGACGCCCCAAGCACCTGGCGGTGGAGCAGCGTGTGCTGCCCCCAGCAAGATTCCCACCGACTTGGGAAGATTTAGGGCGGAGTCGGATGCCAAGCAGTAGCACTGAATAATCATAGGAAAGACCGTGTAGCTGCCATCAACGGTGGACAGAAACACTGCTGTATCGTCAGCAAAGGAGAAGTATCAAATCTCCAGGTGCGCTCCGCTCCCCAACCCCCCCGGGGGTCCCTTGCTGGGAAGAACCAACCCATGCAAGGAGGGTGAGAAGCGCAGCATGCTGACCAAGGCCTCCGTAGCCAAAACGCAGAGAGCTGTGGCCAGAGGACTTTGACGGACGCTTCGTTGTAGGGCGCATTGAGCAGAGAGATGCCCATTCACAAACACTGAGCTGGTTCCGCTCCCATTGAGAGTCGCACCCAACCCATAGACCGTGAGGGGAAGCCTTGAGAGCGCATAACCTCCTCTAGACATTGCCAATCAAACCGATCATAGGCCTTCTGAAAACCCAAGAGGAGAAGTTCCACGTGCTGGTTAGACTCCTACGCGTAGCCCATAGAGCATCAAGAGCGGTGAGGACGTTGTCCAGGATGTACCGCTTTGCTGGTGGTTTGAGGTGGGAAGGTGCGAAGAAGTGCAGCGTATAGGTCCTTGAGTGAAGAGTTAGAAATGGTAGCACCTACAATAATGGCTGGTGCGCGAGTAAGTGCGCGAGTGAGTTATATAGCTATAGCTGCCGATGTTGCTTGCCTGTGCGGTGAAAGTACTTTTTCAAGTTTGGTTTGCCAATTGTTCAAGCTCTTAAAGGGTTACCAAGTTGCTTTCTATGCATTCTTACTTGCTTGTGGTAAACTCTGCTTTGCACTGCAAGCGAGTGCTTTCTGCTCTCATAAGCAATGCATGCCAAAAGCTAAATTCAATAAAAATTCGTTAATTCTAAATGTAATTGTTAAAGTACTTGAGTCATTGACTGGGTGTATTGTGTTATCGCCTCATTTGAGCTAGCCAACCGCGTTCCCATGGAAGATGACCGTCCGCCACTACGAGAGTCCTCCTCTCCAGCTAGACTACATGTGGAGGAGGACTCTTCCGATGATTAGAGTGAACCTCTACAAGCATGTTGTCTGCCACTGCTCCACTTGCCGTGGCAAGGTAAGGCATTGCTCCTATAACAACTCACATTATGATGGTTCAGCGCGCATTTAAGTGGTATCACACATTTTGCGCATGCAGCGTGCTCTCCTCTTGTGGCATGCCACCTTTTGCTCACGCAGCGTCTGGTGATGCTCTCCCTCTCACCTATTGTGTTTGTGCTTTGCTTAAATCAACCACTTTTTGTCGCAGAGCGCTATTCTGCAAACCGCTGAATCACCATGCCTTCGGCCGCGCAGCTTACGAGTATGTGGCAGTGCCTGCAACGCCTTCAAGTGAGTCGAAAACGACACTGCCACCGACGTCCCAACCGTCACCCACTCCGGCAAAATCTTGGTTGCATGTTATCTTCGACTTCGTGCTCATTGTCGAAGACGGATCTGTCAGCCAGGCAACGCTTGGAAAGGTGCTTCAGTGCGTCTTCGGTGACAATGAAGACTCTCTTGTCAGCCTCGCCCAACGGTTGCCTTTGGACCGTAAGCAACTTGAAGCGTGCAACTTTATGTATACTAGCTCCGACCCTCCCTCCTCTACCAGCCTGCAGATAACAGTCTATCGCCGTAACGCTCTGCTCACGAAGATGGGCATGCCACTTCTTGCTCACAGCGTTTGATCCACTGCAATCAACTCTTTAAGCAGCCATACCTCTCTGCGGCGAATGAAGACGAAATGTGATGAGGCGCAGAAGGAATCAAAGAAAGCTAAAAAAAAGAACGCTTTGATCAGGAGAGCTGCTAATGTGAACGCACTCGAAAGGAGTGCGTAAACTTGTACTACTTGTACATGGAGTTACGACTTTATGTGATGCTCTCTGTCCCTTCCATCTGCTACGACATGCTCGCTTGCTGGCGGGACATGGATACCTGGCTTGAAAACCTCCCAACCTCCCAACCGACGACACTTTCTTGGGATAGAGAGTTGGCATGGCACAAGGTGGCGCGAGCTCTCGCACTTCTGTGATCTTAAAGCAGTGTTCCCTCCTCCACCAGTCATGCAAAGTGGTGCCACTTGATGATGAAGTTGAGTGTCAAGGCAGCTATGTCCGCTTTAACTGCTTGAACTATTTGATAAGCGACCATCAACCTCTTCAACTAGTTTACGGAGATCCGCGCAACATTGCGTTAATACTGCATTAAGACGGCATCATGGCAACCACTACAACGAAGTGCAGCTCTCTGGTCATGGACGTCGTGCCTCCTAATACAGGGAAGCGTATGTCATCATGCACTGAAGCCATCCTGCGTGTCGGCTTCGTGCCCATTGATGACGTGCGCAACGACATCGATTGCATGGACCTCTTCCTGAAGCTTGTCGTTGATGAGCTGCAGCGCTTATACCTGCACGGCTTCTCCACTCGCTGCGGGCTGGACTCCATGTCGGTCGATGATCATCTTCCAGCTCGCTTGCATGGTGAGTTCCCCAGCAGCTCACCCACCTTTTGCTACCCTTGTTTGTGCCAATAGCAGCATCCACATTTTGCTAGCCTTAAGCTTGCATTGCCGGCACCCACCTTTTGCTATTCACCTCTTACTACCCTTGTTCATGCACATAGCAGCATCCACCTTTTGCCCGTCTTGCATTGCTAGCACCCACCATTCGCTGCCTCGGCACCGTCAGCCACCTTTTGCTGCCCACCACTTACCACCCACCTTTGTTGGCTTGTATGCAGGAGGGGGGGGGGAGAGGTTACAATTTTGCGTGTGGTGGCCTTAAGCTAGACAGATGACCACCTCGCAGTGCGCACTTGGCAAGTTCAAGAATAAAGGTTATTGCGCTCGTCGTCGCGTCGTGAGCTCGAAGGTACCCTTATGGATGTTAAGCGCACAGCGAAGGCCGAACAATTGAACCCGGACACTGGCGACAGCTACACCAAGGATGTGGAAAGCAAAAGACGGTAGATCTGCTATGCCATCAACCGTTTTCAAGCTCGCCGTTTTCTTAAAGCAAGAACAGTTGAGGAGACATACGTGCACGTGCAGACAGAAAAGACGCACCATGATCAAGCGGCTTACTCTAAGAATTGCGGTGTTACTGAAAATTGCAACCTTAGAGGCTATGGAGGCAATGGTTTTGACCCTTGCAAGGACCTCATCTTCGATATCATGCACACATTTGCCGAGGGCCTAGTGAAGAGTCTTGCGGCGAGAACTCTCATAAAAGCTGGGCAGGGAAGGGTCAGCGTTGCACAATCCAAAGCCCTGCTCTCCAACATGAAGATTGCTAGACCTAAAGAGCTAAAGGGTCGCTTTTCATATAAAATCACTAATAGGCTTACGTACTGAAAGGCCCAAGACCAACAGTTCTTTATGCGGTTTTGCGTGCCTTACGCTTTGACGCACCTTGTGGGAGAGGAGCGAAGTGACTTGTGATGACCCTGCACACGATGTAACGGAGTGCTACCTCTATAGAGGTTCCCCGCCCTTATTTAGGATTAAATAAGGGTCCCAACGGGTATATACAGCCAATTAAGCCGTATTAGGGCCGTTAACCTAGTATTAAGGCCCTAATGTAGTGTTACTTAACTGTAACACTGATATCGACATGAGACATGAGTCTCATGTCGATATCAGCTGTATGGCAGCACTGCTAACGCAGCCGCCGCCATAGCCAGGGGATCTTCTGCTTCGGCAGTTGCCCCTGGCGGCGGCGGTGTGGTCGGCGTGGCTGGTGGTGGTGTTGGGGTAGGGGATTAAAGGGAGGAGGTAGCACCCCCTCTCGTTACATTGGTATCGGAGCACGGGCGGCAAGGGGCCTGTGGGAGGGGCGGCGGCAGGCGGCAGGGGCGGCGGCAGGCGGCAGGCGGCGGCAAGCGGCAGCGACGTTAAACTAGTGGTAGTTAAAGTGTTTTATGTTTTAACTATAATAGTTAAACGCTGCTGCTGGTGCCTAGCCTAGCCTAGCCTAGCCTAGCTTGCCATGCCATGCATGCCATGCCTAGCCTAGCATGCCTGTCCTTGTCTAGTTTCTTATTGTGTGAAGGGATCCGGCCATTCAGGCCTGTCCCTGAAGCATTACATTGCAGCACAACACATAGTAAAAATACATTGATTGTATTATATTGTGTGTGTACCACCACGTGGATTCGTGGTGGTGTAAGGGTTTTTCTATTAATTTGGAAACTCCCTTGGGGGNTGCATGCCATGCCTAGTCTAGCATGCCTGTCCTAGTCTAGTTTGTTATTGTGTGAAGGGAGCCGGCCATTCAGGCCTATCCCTGAAGCATTGCATTGCAGCACAACACATAGTAAAAATACATTGATTGTATTATATTGTGTGTGTACCACCACGTGGATTCGTGGTGGTGTAAGGGTTTTTCTATTAATTTGGAAATTTCCTTGGGGGGGGCAGTTCGGTGGCAACATCGACTATCTCATTGCCGCCATTTTGAGCGGTGAGGCCGCCAGAATTTTTTGAGCGGCCGATATCAAACTCACCATTCACAACTAGTCGATATCGGCCTGTAAGGTCGATTTGACGAGATTTTGGCACCCTGTATGTCAATCACAGTTGTGAATTGTGCTGGGTTGTACAAAGTGAAAACTTTGAGAAATCATAACTCGTGAACCGTTGCGTGGATTCGCGCACAGTTTGTTGCAGAGTGAGTGTCTAGTTGAGAGGTATGTGGAGAGCTCTTTTGGGGCTGTAAACTCCACTGTAACGCCTCAAAACTTGACGAGACAAAATCATTAGATTTTACCTGTATTGCAGTGCACAATCTGAGTACTTGTGCACTTGCTAACGGCTGTCTTTGGGCAGATGTCTGACCAAGGAGAGGGAGGTGAGAAGTACTTTACCGTCCCTGACTCATCGTCATCATACGAACCATCAAGTGATGACAAAGTGAGAGACTCGGACACGAGTGAGAGCTACAAGCTCACTGAGAGTGACAAGGAGGAAGCTGCGCAGGATAGCGAAGCTTCTCCCAATCAATCTACTCAAAGTGGGCCAGCTACAATGGACACACAGTCTGTCATTGGTGGGGCTATTGAGAAGTATGCGCGAGAGCGCAAAGCCTTGATCGATGTTCACCCACAGCTTCGTCAGGAAGTGTGGGATGCATGGGCGCAGACGGTTCGTGATGGCTATGAGACAGACTTTGCCACACTCCCTCGTGCAAGCAAGGAGATGGTGATCCGCATGCTCGAGCATGAGCTGACGAACAACATCCCGCCACTCGTGCGAGGTGATCCAAAGGTGGCTGCTATCATGACCGTATATGATAAGCCTCTCCCTTACCAAGGCAAGCGAATGGCGTTTGAGGCTTTGGCCAACTTGGGAGTGGAAACCTCACAGCGTTGCAAGGACGTGTTCTGGTACTTGGGACCTAACTTGGAAGACAAGTTGACTGGCCGAGTGCAGTTGACGGCACGCCTTGATGCTATGCAGTCTGAGTTGGTGGCGCTGCGCCAACAGGTGGCGGGTGCTACTTCAGCAGCTGGTGCATCAGCGGGGCTGCCGGTTACGGCACTGAACAAGCCTGAGAAATTCAAGCCCAACGGCAGTGTCAGCATCCATGATTGGGTGGTCACTGTTGAGCACTATTTGACAGCACTGAAGCGCCCAGTTGGTGAGCACATTGCTGTTGCTGAGTTGCTCATGCCATCTGACGCTCTCGCCGAGTGGGCGAGGCAGACAGAGGATGGTGCGGCTAAGACAGTGGAGGCACTATTCAAGTTCCTTGTGGAGCGCTATGGTGGCATGGATCCGGCTACTCAGGCTCGCAACAAGCTCAACAAGCTGCGACAGAATGGCAAGACGGCTTCAGTCTATCTGCAGGAGTTCCAAGCGTTGGTGGGCCGCGTGAACAGTGGCCTCATGCCCATGGACAAGGCTGAGCAGTTTGAGTTGTACAAGCGCGGCTTGGATGCGCGTGTGCGCGATCAGCTGCAGTACAACACGGCAACGGGACTTCCTTGGATTCCTAAGGACTTGGCCAAGCTGCAGAAGCTGAGCGTGTGTCTGTACAGTGATGACACGGCGGTGCAGGAAAAGGCACATGTGGCAGCTGCGGCCAAGCCGCACGGGGTGGGAGGAAAGCGTTACCCTCAGCCGAGTGCGCACACGGCAAAGAAGGCGAAGACATTCACGCCTCCGACCGGTGGCACATCTGCTGGTGGTGCTACACCCGCTGCGGCTCGCACCTGTTACGTCTGTCACCAGCCGGGCCACATTGCGAAGAACTGCCCCGCCAAGAAGGGCAAGGCCAAGAAGGTTGAATAGGATTACGCTGTAACTGATGTAGATGCGGTTGATAGCCAGTTGCTTGAGATGCAAGCAGCGAAATGGTTTGATAATCTGTCTCAAATGCATGTAATGACACATGCATGGCAAGCACATGACAAGTTGCCACTCTTTGAGGTTGAAAAAGTGGAAGAGAATGCTTGTGTGCTTGTACATGTGGAGTTCAACATGCTTACCGATGTGTTGCATGCATTGACTGAGTTGCAGAATAAGCACAGAACCTTGAGTATGGTGGTGATGGTGCCAAAGTATCATGGCCCATGGTTAAAACATACTCGCGGAGGGTCTGTGTTGAAGCAATTCAGCAAGCGTGAAACAAGGACAGTACGGTTGTCAGCCATATTGATCAACCCTCGCATTAGTCACGGACTCTTGGCTACATTTCAAGGACGGGTGGTACCTCTGTTGTGGACATTTAGTGGCACAATGCAAGGTGTAAACAGTTCGTTCTTGATTGACACTGGTGCAACACACAACTTCGTTGAGGAACAATGGGTTGTGCGCAACAAGATAGCGTGTAAACCCTCAGCATTTTCAGCTGCCGGTGCGGGGGGTGCGTTGCCAGTGAAAGGGGAAATAAAAATGAAAGTAAAGATTGGTAATTATCATGCCACTCTTACTTTCATAGTGGTATCCATCGACATATCAGGTGTTGATGTGGTATTAGGACAGGAATGGCAGGAAAATGTCAAAATGACATTGGATACTGGCGCACGCTTGTGCACAGTACAGAAAGGTCGTAAGCGTGTAACATTGTCTGTGAAAGGGTCACATAGCTTGGACCACAAGCAGACCGACCCTGCGCTACTCACTGCACTGCAAGTGAAACGTGCGTTGCGCAAAAATACACCGGCTTTTCTGGTACATTTGACGTCGTCGAACGACTTTGTGCCGGGAAATACAGAAGGTGTTGCAGACATCATTGAGGAGTATCAAGATGTATTCTCAGATAAGTTGCTAGGCTTACCTCCTGATCGAGGTGTCGGACACACAATATCACTCATTCCTGATAGTGAGCCTCCGTTTCGGCCTATATATAGGCTGAGCCCCCGCGAGAGGGGGGAAATGGAAACTCAAATCAAAGAGTTATTGGAAAAGGGATTGATTGAACCGAGTTCTTCACCCTTTGGCGCGCCTATCTTGTTTGTGATGAAAAAGAATGGAAAGCTGCGCATGTGTGTGGATTACCGTGCTTTGAACAAGATCACGGTAAAGAATCGATACCCGCTGCCCCGGATTGATGATGTGTTTGATAAACTGTCGGGAAATGCGTACTTTAGTACGTTGGACTCGAGTGGGTATCATCAAATCCGGATTCATCCTTCTGATGTTTACAAGACAGCATTCAGAACACCTTCGGGCCATTATCAATACAAAGTGTTACCTTTTGGATTGACTAATGCGCCCGCAGTGTTTCAGAAGGAAATGAATAAGATTTTTGGTGGCATACTTGGCAAGTATGTTATGGTTTACTTGGATGACATTATTGTCTTTAGTAAAACCAAGGAAGAGCATAAGCAGCACTTGGAAGCGGTGTTCGCCTTGCTGCGTACACATCGCTTGTTTGCCAATCTTGCGAAGTGTGACTTCTGCAAGACGGAGTTGCCATTCTTGGGGCACATTGTGAGCGGTGCGGGTGTGAAACCTGACCCTCGCAAAGTGCAAGTTGTAAAGGATTGGCCTCAACCTAAGAATATCCATCAGCTGCGATCATTCTTGGGATTGGCAAACTACTTTCGCAAGTTTATGATGGGGTACTCCACAGTAGTGGTGCCTTTGACAAAACTGTTGCGAAAAGATGCTCCATTCTTATGGACAGCTGAACAAGAAGCTGCTATGCAACAGGTGAAGCTAACTTTAACTTCTGCTCCAGTGTTGGCATTGCCAAACTGGGACAAGCATTTCACTGTGTTTAGCGATGCGTCCACCCTTGGGTGTGGTGCAGTACTGTTGCAAGATGGCAGACCATGTGCTTATGAGAGTAGGAAGTTCATCCCAGCAGAGGTGAATTACACTACCACCGAGCAAGAGTTGCTTGGTATAGTACATGCTCTGGAAACATGGCGATGTTACTTGGAGGGGGTTCAGTTCACAGTGGTGACTGATCATAATCCATTGGTGTATTTCTCAACACAGCAAAACTTGTCACGAAGGCAAGCCCGCTGGAATGAGTTTCTGTCTCGGTTTACCTTTGAGTGGGTATACCGGCCAGGCAGAACCAATGTTGCTGATCCTTTGAGTCGTTGTCCATCATTGTTGGCAGCTATGCGTGCGCAATTGCTTGCGACGCGCGGTACATTGCCACCGGATGATGAGTTTGTGCAAGCTGTTGTGCAAGGGTATGCTTTTGACCCATGGTTCTCGTCAGAGGACAACGTGCAAAAGCTGAGCAAACGAGACAACTTGTATTATGTGGGCACCAGCTTGGTAATACCTGACCATGCTGGATTGCGTGCGAAATGCATAGCTGATGTACACGATCCACCGTACGCTGGGCACTTTGGCAGTCGCAAAACTGTTAGAGCAGCGCAACAGTTGTATTGGTGGCCATCGTTGCCTATTGACGCAAAACGGTATGTGGACACGTGTGACAAATGTCAGCGTGATAAGCCGTTACGTCAGAAACCCGCTGGTTTGCTGCGACCATTGCCTATTCCTGATGGCAAATGGGAAAGTGTGAGTATGGACTTAATTACTGAGCTGCCAGAGACAGCATTAGGTCACACTGCGGTTGCAGTTATTGTGGATCATTTGACAAAAATGGTCCACATTGTCCCTTGTCGCACGGAGATCGGCTCCCATGAGTTGGCGATGGTTTTTGTCGCGTCTGTGTTCAAGTTGCATGGCTTGCCCCGCAATTTTGTGTCAGATCGCGATCTGCGATTTGTGGCTCAGTTTTGGAAGTCGCTATGCAGCTTCTTACACATTCCGCAAAACATGAGCACTGCTTACCATCCACAGACGGATGGTCAGACAGAACGCGCCAATCAAGTGATTAAGGAAACCATCCGGCATTATGTGAACCCGAATCAGAATGATTGGGATATTTATCTCCCAATGGCTGAGTTTGCGATCAATAATGCATGGCAAGAGAGTGTGCAGGAGACTCCTTTCTTCTTCAATTACGGAGTGCATCCACTGAGTCCTGCGAACATTAAGTTGCCCGCTACTGACGTGACTCGCGTACCTGCAGCGCGCGATGGCCTCGGCCATGCAGGATAGGTTAGCGTTGGCAAAAGACTGTCTGCGCGCAGCGCAAGACAGACAAAAAGCCCAAGCTGATGCGCATCGTAGAGAGGCCAACTACGATGTGGGCTGTTCGGTGCTTTTAAGTACCAAAAACGTATCCATCAAGGGAGTGGGTACCCGCAAGTTTTTCCCTCGCTGGATAGGCCCTTTTAAAATAACTGATCGGGTCGGCACTCACGCGTATCGTTTGGACTTGCCAAAGTCGATACGCATTCACAATGTGTTTCACGTGAGTGTACTGAAACCATACCGTTCTGACGGTCGGGTTCAACCTCCTCCACCCTTCGTTGCAGTGGATGGCGATGATACTTTCGAGTATGAGGTGGAAGCAATCCTGAGTCACCGTAAGCCTCGACGCGGACGCGCGCCGTCTTACTTGGTGAAATGGAAAGGGTATGGTGTTGAGCACAACACGTGGGAGCCCGAAAGGAATCTTACCAACTGCCAAGAGATTCTTCGGGGGTACTGGAGTGCTGTGTCCACACGTGGACGGTAAAAGGGTGCTGGCAGACATCTTTACCGCTTCGGCCATGGTTCTCTCACTGCTTTGGTTCTCGGTGCTCATGGTGGGGCTTTGCTAACCCTTCAATGAGGACATTAAAACCTAAGTGAGGGGGAATGTAACGGAGTGCTACTCCTATAGAGGTTCCCCGCCCTTATTTAGGATTAAATAAGGGTCCCAACGGGTATATACAGCCAATTAAGCCGTATTAGGGCCGTTAACCTAGTGATAAGGCCCTAATGTAGTGTTACTTAACTGTAACACTGATATCGACATGAGACATGAGTCTCATGTCGATATCAGCTGTATGGCGGCACTGCTAACGCAGCAGCCGCCATAGCCAGGGGATCTTCTGCTTCGGCAGTTGCCCCTGGCGGCGGCGGTGTGGTCGGCGTGGCTGGTGGTGGTGTTGGGGTAGGGGATTAAAGGGAGGAGGTAGCACCCCCTCTCCTTACACACGATCTGCAAACGCACCTACCAATAATGCTGGAAGCGGTTGGACACCTCAGCTCTTTCAGCTTGCAGACAACCTGCTAAAGTCTTTGAGAGTATGCAGTGAGGAATGCTTCGGACCAAGGGCTAAGATCCTCAACCACGTTGCTGGAGCAGGTCACATCATCGATGACATCATGCGTCATGGAAGTCATGATGTGTACTGGTGCTATGCCTTTGAGAGAAAGGTGTCCACATTAGTGAACACCTACATTAACTACAAGAATATGAGCTCTTCTTCGTGCGCAGGTACTCGAGCAACTTCATTGCTCAACATCATGTACGCATGCACTTGCATTTGCTAACGAGTGCCCATGCTGCAGACTACAGCGCCAGTGGTTCCTCTCCACTATAAACACTCTGCGAGAAGATCAGTAGTCTAATGTTCTGCTGTCTCAGCGAGCAAATCTGGTGGTGGCTGCTTCTGCGAAGGTTATAAGCAGGCAAACTTTTCACACTGTCCGCTCACAAGAACAGGCTAGGCAACTCTAGAATCTCGTGCAAGATTATGCTCAATTGTCCCACGTTAAGCACGTGAAGAACAAAGGCATTCTTATTGGCAAGCCTCAAGACTTGCCGATAAGATGCGAGCTTGTGTCAAAAAGCTAAATGATGAGCTACAACAATTATTCAGTGAAGAGGAGAGTATCGAAATTACATGCCGTGCACTGTTTAGAGCTATACCACCCTTCACCGCGACGGACTTGTCTACAGGTGCCTCCCACCTATTGCTTATATAGCGCGTTTCACGCATTGACAAGTCCCTCCCACCTATTGCTCATGTAGCGCGTTTCACGCACTAATTGGTCCCCCCCACCTATTGCTCATGTAGCGCATCTCACGCACTGACTGGTACCCCCCACCTATTGCTCATGTAACGCATCTCACGCACTGATTGGTCTCCCCCATCTATTGCTCGTAGCACGTGTTCAGGTCGAAGCGTTCAAGCTTTGAAGCACAGCCATGCAAGGCAAATGATGTTATTGTGCAAGGTGGAACACAATGCAGAGTCGAGGATATTA
Source organism: Chlorokybus atmophyticus (assembly GCA_009103225.1). Taxonomy (NCBI): domain Eukaryota; kingdom Viridiplantae; phylum Streptophyta; class Chlorokybophyceae; order Chlorokybales; family Chlorokybaceae; genus Chlorokybus; species Chlorokybus atmophyticus. The sequence continues at coordinate 436,967 of RHPI01003389.1, forward strand.
TTCCAAAATATTTTGCTAAATCTACCGTTTACGCAGCTGCTCACTATCACCTGATGAAGTGCGCCTCAAACGGGGATTACTACCATGATGTAGACACTTAAGTAAGCAAGCTAGGCCCCACCACAAAGCGCAGGGCGTTGGTCCGTGCAGGCCGTATTTTGCGCAAGGTTTGGTTGCTACTAGGACGCAATTATGATGGCAGGCTTGCATACGACTATGCATGCTTGGACCATCGAGTGACAGCAGCAGATGTTGGAGTCCCCCTCTGGCATGAGGGGGATGTCTTGCACGTAAGGAATATATGAGGGCGTCTGTGTGGCACTTTCGCCTACCCACTGAAGAGGAAGCAGTCACCTCTGACCCGGGGCCGTGGATTTGCCGTGGTGACCGAGGTGATTGCACATAGCTTGACATTCGAGGACTATGTACGGTCCTTTTTCGGACCCCGTGCACCAGGCATGGTCCGTCTCCCGCGGGCCAGGACTGACTGGTCCGTTCGGGACCCAGATGCATGGTGCGCTGGCGCGCACCACTCTTGGTCCGTGCCGCACCATTTCTGCTGCAGCATGAAGTGGCCAGTCAGTTACATGTACGCTGGTTCTTAGATCTGGATCAGGTACGGCTTCGCGGCCCTGCGGTCCTGCTGTCGCGCACCATACCCGGTCCGTTCCAAACCATACATGGTGCGGCACGGACCAGTGACTTTGCCGGTCCGTATGAACTTATTGACAGGCTGCCGGGCTCGGAAAATGCTCACCGACAGGTGGACAGCCGCAAATGGTCGGCGGCAACTTGACAGCCGGGCTGATCAATTCATAAGCTGTAAGGGGCTATCTGTGCAAATATCGTAATGATCATGATAGCATGTGCACGAAGTTGCGAACATATTTTATAGGCATGTGCTTGTGACATGCACTGATGTATTAACGTTCGTATTCAATCAAGTATCATTATCAAAAACGAGCAGTGCGGCTGATTGGGCGTGTGATTGGGCCGGCCGGCATTAGGCAGAAGACACACACCATCAGGCCATCAGTGACATACGGCACCCGCGACTGCCGGGCCGCGGTATGCGCGGCCCGCCTGCCTCTCATTAGCTAGGCGGCATTTATTAGCTATTGGCCGTTCATTCTGTCAAAACAAATCTCGACCGTCCAAAGCTCATCCCCATGTCATGCAACTGCTCAAAATATATGCGAACTATATATACTATATACTTTATTTATGATGTTCCTGATAACTATATGCAATTATGACTACATATAATATTATGCATTTTCATCTATAGCAATAAGATATATATATGTATCATAAGTGCAAAATTAATATGATATACACGCACTTATATATAAGTAATCTTATATCATACATACATTACATTATATATAAATAGAAGATATACATATATATCATAAATACATAGCATTATACACTTTATATGCATATAATGATATACTATGTTATATATATATAAAATATTATGTGCATAATATATATGTTACATGTGATCTTTTATACATAGTAGATATATATATATATATATATTATATAAAATATATACATATATTATATATTGCAAAAAATGAGGAGAAAATAGTGCACATTTGGCGGCATATGGTTTCACATGGCTTATATGATCTGAACATGTCCCACATGTACTAAGATAATACATTAAGTACCAGGGTCAAGTGCCATAACTTGGGGATGTTTTTGAGTTTTGAGTTTTGAGTCCAGCAATGAGGGCGTGCAAAGGTGCAAATCCACATGCACAATATCTCTGATGTGTAGCAAAATGTTGCGATATGATAACATATGCGGCGATATGGTGCAACATGGTGCGATATTAGCAAATGCTGTTAAGTGTTTCAAAACTTAATAATCAACGTAACGTTCACGCCACGGTACGTGCTGCGATACTAAGTAAATAATGCCGAGGTTACGACCAGCAAAATAATGCTAACCTGAATTACCTTAACGTTAAGATTCAACTAAACGAAAAATTGCATCCTTATGCCACCATTTGGTCACGCATGAGATTGATCAAATGGGATCGCAACGGTGACAACAGCCAGTTGCTCAAAAAGGCAGCGAAATAACCAATCATTGCAAAGATGCGTAAAAGATGCTGAAAAATATCTCAGCGGCAACCGCCTACCAACGGCGACTAAAAACTGCTAGGGATTTGGTGCAATTGCGGCACAATTAGTGGTTATAACGGCCGCGTTTTTTGCGGTACGAGGTCGGGGCAGGTCCCATATCTCAAAGACATGCCGCCACTACTCACCCTCGTTCTAACTAATCCACTTTACCCCTTAACGCTAATTGATTACACGCTATAGTTACTGCGTCATCAAACATGGTCAGCAGCCGAATAAAACAAACGGAATGTAATGCATGTAATCCGTATGCATAACTCTTGACGCGCATCATTCATTGGACTGCTGTGTGTATGGCGGTTATGAATATTAGACAAATATATTACTGGTATGTTGATGTTTTACGCAAGTGTTGTATATTTGCATGCGCTATACATTGTATGTGTCATATAACAGATAACATATATTTCATTAATGACACAAGCAGTTTTTAAATGCTATGACAGCCCTTTGTGGCACAAAAAACTTGTTAACAGCCCCTAGCGACGCAAGTTCTTCATTACCAGCCGCTAAAGAGCCGGCGTTGCGATGCTACTGCCAATGGTATAAGTGATACATACATATTTACATATGTATTTAGTATACATGTATATTATGCATGTTATATGAGATCTCACGCACGCATGTATATACTTTATATATATATATATACATATGTATATGCATACGTACATGTATACATAAATGTGTATGTATGTTTTTATCTATCTGAGAAACGGGCTGTCTTTAATAGTTCCCAACAAGATTACCGGCACATGCGGAGCCCCCCGACTAAATGTTGTATTTTAATGACCCTAACATCCGCCGAGTTGCGGATGTCAATGCACTCTTGTATTTCCTTAAAATGACACCGGTATAGCCTATGCATGTTTATAGCATGCACTGCATGGGCTCAGCTAATGGGCATATCAATTAATGTCGCCAAACGGCTGTCGGTACGTTGCAAATTACGCGAATCAACTATTTTGCCAAACCTACCGGTACGTGCACATGTGATTTGGTGATTATGACGTCGTTACAATGCTAGAGGTCGTAGGTTCGAATCTTTGTGAATGCTTGTGTTTTTGCTTAAGCAAGGCCGCGGCCTCGTACGCCGTCGGTGCGTGAGTCGCGCAGCGTGACCGGTGCCGTGCATAAGATTAACCAACTTTTACATATTTAATCCTCAATCTAATGGTTATTCAAAAATGTGTTGGTTCATGGTTAGCTGGCCGGACCAGTAGTGCTTGCATCTTTTCAATTCTATAATTTGGTACCGACTCCGCTGCCCGGACACTACCTAGTCCTGACGCGAGCGAGATTCGCTGGGCTATACTTGGAGCAACTCATGGGAATCTTGGTACCAATCACGTTAGGATTAGACCATGCATGGTCCGGCAGTTAATGACAACCGGACCATGAATGGTCCACAGGATTCACTGAGCAGAGAAATAATGCCGGTATAAGGGTACGGACCTTTCCTGATTTTTTACGTCAATCAGTGTGAATGTCGCTCCCACTGCGCAACCTGCTTCTTCAATCTTCTCCACTTCCTCATCCGCAGATGTTAGTCCTGTTGGCAGTCATGTGCTGGTGCTTGGTGCTTATTGCCGCTGAGCAAAGTGTTGCTATGCTCCGATCAGTTGGCCCCTGCAATCGGTCCGCAAGGGTTTAACGTCTTAAATTTGACGCTCTCCGATTTGTTTCAATCTCTTAAACCTGTTGCTGCAAGCCTTGCACCTTGAGCTCAACATCGCTTTCGGTTATGATTGCCGCACGCCTCTCAGATAGCGCCTGCTCAAGATGTTGGTCGTCGTGCTCCAGTGACTCCTTCTCCTTCTCAAGCATGGCAACCCGAGCGCTAAGCATCTCCTGTTGCTTCCCAAAGCGCTCCACATTTTGCTGCTGTTTTTAAAGGTGGTCGAGACGCTGTTTTTTTAATCACCAAACTTCACTTTTGCTTTGCGCTGCGCCTCCCGGTCTCTGCATACCACTGCTGAACCTTTTCGGCAGTTTTGTCGCGGGCAGCTAAGGTGTTTTGTAGTTACTGGTTTTGAGTTACCTCGTTGATCGCAACAGCCTCCAAATCAACCGCCTCTTCAGCAACAGGTGGTAAACGTGACTTGTGCGGTGGCAGGGGTTAGAGCGACCTCGGGTGCCTTTTCAATTGCAATATGTGGGTAGCGGGGTCACGCGCAATGGCTGTGAAGGGATTGACGTTGGGTTGATTGACCGGAGCAACAGATGTGGTTGCAGGAATAAGAGGTGAGGCAGCATGACAAATGGGTGGGGCAGCGGGGTCATGCGCAGCAGGCGAAAGAGGTAGAGTAGCAGGAGCAGTAGGGTTGGGTCATGCGCAGCAGGAGAAAGAGGTGGGGCAGCAGAAGCGAGAGGTGTGGTGGCATTGTGGGAAGTGTCCTTGCAGACTTAAGAGGTGATAAAGTCTGAAGAAGTGGGAAGTGAATTGATACATCGGGACCAGGTGGGGGTTGAGGGATCGGATTGGCTGGGGATTGGAATGGGTGGAAGTAGGTGGAGTGCCGATTACTTGATTGAATGGGGCGAAGGCAGCTTTAGCAGCTTCAATCTCCTCTACGAAAAGCGATACTGGCAGATTGTCCGCGATTTGAGCTAGCTGAGAGCCAGCCATCTGTGGCATTGCTCAACAAGGCGTCAGCACTGCAAGCCTAGATTGCTAGACATCATGCACAAGGCGGACAAAGCAATGGGTGTTGAACACACGTTAGATGGGGAGGAGGAGGTAGGTAGGGTAGGAGGAGGAAGAGGGGGTGGAACCAAAAAGCTAGCAAATTGCAAGGTAGCGTCTACTTGTTTCTTGGTGACCTCGGGTAAGCGCGCTACACGCGATGGCGTGTTAGCAGCTTCCGCCAAGATGTCAAGAGGTGACGCTTGTGATAATTGAGGTATTTTGCAAGGGGGGAGCTTTGCAGCTGCCTAAGCTGCAGCATGCTGCAGCATAGTATGTACCTTAATGTACAATGAAGAGCAGCAAGAGATGCAGCGGGGATGGTGAGCGGATCATAAGCCAAAAGTAGTTCATCCCCTTTTTTCAGCGTAGCGATTGACACCACCTCTACAGCGTCCTCCCCAACATTGTCTACCGTAGCATACAGCCTGCAGTTGGTTGGGAACGTTATAGGCTACATTGCTAAGAACTAGTGTGCATGTACGCGCCCTACCTCATACATGCGCTCACACTAGGGGAACGACAATTGGAATAGCATGTCAACAACAAAGAGAAATATGTTTCCATTGTAGCTCCACCTGTATGCGCCACATACAGTGACTTATATACTAAACTAGTCAACACTAGAAAAGAATAGTCAACCCTAGTAAAAGTCAACTCTAGTCAACACTAGTCAACGGTCGCAGTCAACCATAGTCAACCCTAGTCAATGGTCACAATTAAGGTTGACCGTAACTCTCATAACTCCCGTAACTCCTGTTGACTGTAACTCCCATTGCGTAACCCCCGCACATGGACCAAGTAACATCAACAAGCTGACTATACTATAAGCATGCTATACTAGCAACCCTCATATGCTTAACCTTCAACATGTATTATAAGCATACTATACTAGCAAACCTCATATGCTTACCCTTCAACATACATGAACTCTAGCAGGAGTTTGTGTAGCCTGCATGTTGAGAACTAGTGATGCGCTTAGTGTGTGTGTGTGTGTTTGCCTCTTACATACAAGTGTGCACACACTAAGGACAAGTGCAGCAAGCACGCCAACTATAAAGACAATGTGCGACCCATTGTAATAAGTAGTATACAGTGCCTTATGTAATATGCTACTAAGCACTAGTCAACTCTTATCAACTCTGGTCAAAGTCAACACTAGTCAACACTCATTGTAATGGTCATAACATGTCGTTCCATTCGGGGGGGTTCTGAGGCCCCCTGCAAAAGTTACAAGCAAGATAGCGATTTTGTAAATAATGGATTACAAATCCAACACTTTCATTCATCCAGCTCGCAATCTGATTTACTAAAGCAGCAGTTGCGAACACAGAAAAGTGCCCCACCGGGCTATAGCATCATCAGTGCAAGTGTACAGCTACTAGGCTGTCACAACAGCTACAGAGCTGCGCTACCAAATCAGTGGCCGCCACGCCCTGCTGAGGGCTTACGGCAATAGGCACGCAAGTGTCCCGGCTCCCCACAGTTGTAGCAGGTGCGGGCATCGCGCAGGCCCCCCGTAGATGCGGCCTGATACTGTATAAGCGCGGTCTTGGAACTGGTATGCCCCGCACCAGATGCATCAGATCCGGAGTAGCGGGGGGGGTACTGGCCCCGCCCCTTGTTGGGAGTGTAGGCCGCCTTCGCCTTGGGCTTGGGCTGCGCCGCAGCTGCCTCTTTGATTGCCTTCTTAAGGCGCTTTGCCTCTGCATCGTTCGTAGCTAGAGGGTCTCTCGTGAGCTCCTCCACCACTTTCCAACTAGCTTGTTGGCCACTTCCACATGGTGGAACTGCGTGCACACCTCGTCCAATGCTGGTGCACAGAGCACATGTGAGCAACACTGGTTGCAGCGATTCATGCATAGGCTCAGAGCCATTGGGTTTAACGCCAGGCGCACCCGCATTGACATCACCATCTCCCACATGCAAATGTAATGGCAAACCTGTTGTGCCTTTTACCTTGCTATGAATAGTCATAATGTGAATACAGAGGTGGACATGCAAGGGTGTTAAGTGCGGGCCCTCCCCCCCGTACCGGACACGGGGGGAGGAGGAATGCGGAACAATGTATTTATATAGATGCCTCTACGTAGATAACAAGCCCGCACCTTCATAAGGCCGATGATGCACGCATGTGCATGTTCACATGAGTAAAGTCCGCACCCTCATGCGTGTCCTACATGTGTGCTCATGCAAATGACCATGCTTAACAAAGAATGAGCCCACCTTTCATGTTGTCTTTGCGGCCTTTGGCGAAGTGGGGATCCTCGGCGAGGTGAGAGGGCACACGGTCGAAGGAGGCCGCCGCCGAGGCAATGTAGGCCGCCACGTCGATGTGTTGCCGAGCCCGCTTTTTCATGTTCTCCTTCCAAGGGACCGCGAGATCGCTACAGCGAATGGCCAATGCCTCCGCACGAGCGTTCGGTGTGGTGAAGTCGCCTTTGTCGCGGCGAAGGATGCTCACGAGTAGCGGGTGGTTGGGCTCATTGACGGGCTCATCATGAGGGATGACGGGCGCCTTCCCACGCCTAAGACGCATGTTTTCCGCCTCCAACTCCTCCAACCTCCTCGCCATGGCCTCCGTGGGTGTCATGGACGGGGTGGAAGTGTTGGAGAGCGGGCTTGCCTCCCTCTTCTTACGCTTGTAAGTGATGACGCGCGGGTCCTCATCATCCTCGTCCTCATCATTGTCACCATCACCCTCCTTGTTCACCTCCTCTTCTCCCACCTCCACGGGGGGGCGCACCTGTCTCTCCTCACTCGCCGCTCTTCTCTCCTCCTCCTCACTCAAGGTGTGGCGACGCGGACTTGTAGCCCGCGCCAACCTATTGGCGGCAAGCCTAGCCGCCTTGGCCGTGGCTTCCACGTCCTCTCCATCGCCACGGGCACTTTTTGACCGTGTGGTGGTCATGGAGGTCGATCGCCTATTCTTCCTCCTAACCACACTCGCCACCCTCGCCAAGGATGGCGCCGCCGCGCTAGGGTTTCAAGCGACTAGACAAGGAGCTTGTGACTTACAACTCACCTGGTGAGTGCTTGTGCCCCCAAGAGCCCAAGGCACTAGGGGCACAAGAGTCTCAAAACTCATTAACGAGTTCTTGAGTTCATGGGCGCGCATTTCATGCGCTTCATGAACTCAAATGACTACTGCACCCTACACTCCTGAGCTAAATGGTGCTGTAGAGCGTCTTAACCGCACGCTTGTGAAGCGCGTGCGTGCCATGCTTACTGATACACAAAGCTTTGTGGGCCGAGGTATTTGTTACGGCCAACTAGATTGGCAACAGGTCACCTGCGAGCAACAAAGCCAAGACCCCGAAGTTGTTCTACGGCGAGAAGCCTGATGTGACGCACATGCGTGTATTTGGAGCCAAGGCGTATCCACATATCCCCAAGCAACTGAGGAGAAAGCTTGAGAATGTGAGGGAGACAGTGTTGAGAACTAGTGATGCGCCTAGTGTGTGAATATTTGCCTCCTACATACAAGTGTGCACACACTAAGGACAAGTGCAGCAAGCACGCCAATTATAGAGACAACGTGCGACCCACTGTATTAAGCAGTATACAGTGTCTTGTATACTATGCTACTAAGCACTAGTGAACACTAGTCAATGGTCAAAGTCAACGGTCAAAGTCAAAGTTGACCATGGTTGACCATAACTGCCGTAACTCCCGTAACTCTCATAACTCTCGTAACTCCCGTAACTATAAAGGTTAAGCTGATCGTACCAACTACATGTAGGCGCCACCTATACATGTACTTTCAACAAGCTATAAGTTAATAGACAGGCATCTTTGTGGGGTACGAGCCAAACTCCATGGCATACAGGATTTTGCTTGAAGACAGCAAAAAGATCGTGGTACGAAGGGATGTTATCTTTGACAAAACGAAGGTGGCGACTTCACCAACAACACCTTCTGCAACTATGGACATTGACATTGCTGATGAGCCAGATGTCATCATTGCACCACCTGGCAATGTGGAGGTCCCTGGCAATTCGCCACACCTTGAGGAGGACAAGATTGCACCTATGGATGAGCAAGAGAGGTGCTACCCTATGAGTAACGGAGCACCACCACTATTGTACCAAAAGTTTTAGGCCATGAGTGCTGAGACGATTGAGGAGAAGGATCCAAGCACCTACCATGAGGCCATTACAGCTTTTTATGCTGAGTTGTGGTGTAAGGCCATGGATGAGGAGATTGCTTCGCTACACGCTAACAAGACTTGGGTACTTGATCACGTTTTAAGGCGTCAAGCCAATACCTGTCAAGTGGGTTTACAAGATCAAGCGTGATGGCAAGGGCAACATTGAGCGCTACAAGGCGCGAAGTGTAGCAAAGGGCTTCCCACAAGAGTAGGGCATTGACTACAAGGAGGTGATTGCGCCTGCTAGTAAGCACACAACCTTTAGGGCACTGCTTGCAATGGTTGCTGTAGAGGACTTGGAGCTGCACCACTTAGACGTGAAGACTGCTTCTGTATGTGGAAAGATAGTTGAGCAGATCTACGTGCAGCAGCTTCAAGGTTACGAGGAGGGAGGCTCAAGCAAGGCTTGCTGGCTACACAAGGCTCTTTGTGAGCTTAGGCAAGCGCAAGAGTCTGGCATATACGGCTCAGCAAGGAGCTAGAGTATATGGGCGTCCAGCAATCATTATCAGATTTTGGGCTCTTCATTAGCGAAGACGGCCAACTGTGGTTGCTGGTGTATGTGGATGACATGATCTTGGCATCACATGATATTGCTGCAATGTCACACATCAAGGTGACACTACAATCTGCTTTTAAGATTTGGGATCTTGGCAATGCACGCCTGTTCCTCGGCATTGTCATCACCAAAGACAGAGTTGCAAGGACAATGAAGATCACTTAAAAGCACATGGTCTCAAATGTACTCAAGAAGTTCATGTTGCAAAGCGCCAAGGGCAAGGCAACACCACTGAGCGTGGGAGTACATCTACTCAAGGCACAAGACACTATTGCAGTGCTTGACAAGGCTACGTATCCATATAGTGAGCTAATTGGGAGGCGCATCTACTTGTCCATCAACACGAGGCCTAACATCGCACAAATTGTGGGAGTCTTGGCGAGACACATGTCAGCACCAACCATGGAGCACAAGATCGACTACAACCAACAGTTGCTGCATCAACCACTGAGGCCAAGTACATGGCGGCTGTTGAGAACTAGTGATGCGCCTAGTGTGTGTGTATTTGCCTCTTACATACAAGTGTGCACACACTAAAGACAAGTGCAGCAAGCACGCTAATTCTAGAGACAATGTGCGACCCATTGTATTAAGCAGTATACAGTGTCTTATATACTATGCTACTAAGCACTAGCCAACTCTGGTCAAAGTCAACACTAGTCAACACTAGTCAATGGTCAAAGTTAAAGTCGATTATGGTTGACCATAACTGCCGCAACTCCTGTAACTTGCGTAACTCCCATAACTATAAAGGTTAAGCTGATCATACCAACTACATGTAGGCGCCGCCTATACATGTACTTTCAACAAGCTATAACATTTAACACTCCCACGCGAGCAGCTTGACCTTGAACTCCAAGATCTTCTCGCAAGCTTACCCACATTAACTTACTCCTTTTAACACTCCCACGGATCTGTTGCTCCCACGCACTTGATGCTTGTCTCCATGACACCATATTTCTCCTCATGCTGCCAGCAGGACTATAAGGTTCCAATACTCCTTGTTTCCTCCTCATAGTTGTCGCATCAGGTTCCACCACGCCACGCCTGACCATGCTCAGGTGGTTTCGAAGACTCCCTCAATGGCAAACTATGCTATAAACTATACTGAGTTCTCTACCTTAGCAATGCTGTACCAGAGTGTAGGCCGTGCAAGGGTTGATCAGACCCTTTTACCAAGGAAAGCACCCCTCCCATCTTCTGTTAGCTAGCTATACAACTCAGTCCTTGCATGCCAAGTAAATGAAGTGTTCTATCCAATACCCCACACCTGTGTGCTACAAAAAACAACTCCACAGCAATGCAACCTCTAATGTATGCAGCTCAACACCAGCAACTACGCATAGGCTAGCAGTAACTCTCACAAACATTTGTGTCTGCGATCTCCGTCTACGCATGTCCTTCACGCGCCCTTGCAGTGGGAGAGGATGGACGAACACCATCCACTGCAACTTTTTGAGGTCCTCACCAATGCTAGAAAGCAACAGCCACCGTGGCGTGCTCCTCCTTGGTTGCCGCATGGTGGATCCTCTTCTGGCACTCGCGAATGAAGTGGCCCTTCATCTTGCAGTCGTAACACTCTTTGTCACGTAATGGCTTCCCACCACCTGCTTTGCACCTGCTTCGTGTTGAGAAGATAAGGCAACAAGTGCGATAGGTTCTCCACCATTCTCTATCTCCTGAACATCCAACTTGCCTTCCACAGCTAGCAGCTCAGGCACTACATCAGCAAACTTCAATACTACATCTGAGGACTTAAACACAGTCTCTAGCGTAGCAAAGCTCTCTTCTAAGCCAGCTATAACTGCCCAACCACATCACCTCCTCTTCCTTCACATCGTGGCCCACTGCTGCAAGGTCTTGCCAAAGCTCCCGTGCACGCGAGATGTACTTTTGAATTGGCTCCTTGTGCTCCATCATCAGAAGTGTCAGCTTGCATCTCAGTTGCAACTTGCGCGAGTTGCTGTAGGCCTTGAAGAGGGTGTCGAAGACCTCCCACGCCACACGTCCAGTCTTGCAATCCGCAATACGAGGGAGATGGAAGTCTTTGTCGTGCAAGCCTATCAGCGCAAAAGCTGACTGTGAGTTCTTTGTCCAGGTACCAGCGTTACCTGTTCTGGGCCGCAATGATGTGGAGGAGGAGTATTAAATGTTATAGCTTGTTAAATGTTATAGCTTATTGAAAGTACATGTATAGGCGGCGCCTACATGTAGTTGGTACGATCAGCTTAACCTTTATAGTTATGGGAGTTACGAGAGTTACGGGAGTTACGGGAGTTATGGTCAACCACGATCAACTTGGACTTTGACCATTGACTGGTGTTGACTAGTGTTGACTTTGACCGGAGTTGACTAGAGTTGACTAGAGCTTAGTAGCATAGTATATAAGACACTGTTTACTGCTTAATACAGCGGGTCGCACATTGTCTCTATAATTGGCGTGCTTGCTGCACTTGTCCTTATTGTGTGCACTTGTATGTAAGTGGCAAATACACACACACTAGGCGCATCACTAGTTCTCAACAGCGGCTTCATCTGCGGTGAAGGAAGCATTATGGCTTTGCAAGTTGGTCACTAATTTGTGACATGCATTGAGCTGTGTTACAATTGTGTGTGACAACCAGCGAGCGCTTAAGTTAAGCATGCACCCCATCACATCTGCTAGGTCGGAGCATATCAGCATCATGCACCACTTGGTGAGAGGAAGAGCTCGAGGCGAGGTAGAGTTCAGGTACTGCAGCACGGAGGCATGCTCGCGGACTGCATGACTAAACCACTACCACCAACCAAGTTCCAGACTTGTTGCATAGGGCTCGGAGTTGAAGGCTAAAAAGGCTCGTGCGGGACTGTTAAAGGTACATTATTAGGCGCCTTAGCTAAATATCTACGATTATCTTCACCTTGAGAGTTACGGTCAGTTGTCATTATAGGAGTTACAGTCCACTATGGTTATCATTGACTTTGACCTTTGACTTTGACTTTGACTTTGTTTATGACCTTTGACTTTGACTTTGACTTTGACTTTGATCGTTGACTAGTGTTGACTAGTGTTTACGTTGACTAGCATTAACTAGTGTTGACTAGCACTCGCTAGTGTACCACATAAGATATTGTATGTTGTGCAATACAGGAAGATCCACTCTGCTCTGTTACCAACACCACACTTGTGCTTGTTATTATTACTACTGTGCAATCTCAATAGATGCACCTACTGTAAGGAGAGGGGGTGCTACCTCCTCCCTTTAATCCCCTACCCCAACACCACCACCAGCCACGCCGACCACACCGCCGCCGCTGGGGGCAACTGCCGAAGCAGAAGATCCCCTGGCTATGGCGGCTGCTGCGTTAGCAGTGCCGCCATACAGCTGATATCGACATGAGACTCATGTCTCATGTCGATATCAGTGTTACAGTTAAGTAACACTACATTAGGGCCTTATCACTAGGTTAACGGCCCTAATACGGCTTAATTGGCTGTATATACCCGTTGGGACCCTTATTTAATCCTAAATAAGGGCGGGGAACCTCTATAGAGGTAGCACTCCGTTACATTCCCCCTCACTTAGGTTTTAATGTCCTCATTGAAGGGTTAGCAAAGCCCCACCATGAGCACCGAGAACCAAAGCAGTGAGAGAACCATGGCCGAAGCGGTAAAGATGTCTGCCAGCACCCTTTTACCGTCCGCGTGTGGACACAGCATTCCAGTACCCCCGAAGAATCTCTTGGCAGTTGGTAAGATTCCTTTCGGGCTCCCACGTGTTGTGCTCAACACCATACCCTTTCCATTTCACCAAGTAAGACGGCGCGCGTCCGCGTCGAAGCTTACGGTGACTCAGGATTGCTTCCACCTCATACTCGAAAGTATCATCGCCATCCACTGCAACAAAGGGTGGAGGAGGTTGAACCCGACCGTCAGAACGGTATGGTTTCAGTACACTCACGTGAAACACATTGTGAATGCGTATCGACTTTGGCAAGTTCAAACGATACGCGTGAGTGCCGACCCGATCAATTATTTTAAAAGGGCCTATCCAGCGTGGGAAAAACTTGCGGGTACCCACTCCCTTGATGGATACGTTTTTGGTACTTAAAAGCACCGAACAGCCCACATCGTAGTTGGCCTCTCTACGATGCGCATCAGCTTGGGCTTTTTGTCTGTCTTGCGCTGCGCGCAGACAGTCTTTTGCCAACGCTAACCTATCCTGCATGGCCGAGGCCATCTCGCGCGCTGCAGGTACGCGAGTCACGTCAGTAGCGGGCAACTTAATGTTCGCAGGACTCAGTGGATGCACTCCGTAATTCAAGAAGAATGGAGTCTCCTGCACACTCTCTTGCCATGCATTATTAATCGCAAACTCAGCCATTGGGAGATAAATATCCCAATCATTCTGATTCGGGCTCACATAATGCCGGATGGTTTCCTTAATCACTTGATTGGCGCGTTCTGTCTGACCATCCGTCTGTGGATGGTAAGCAGTGCTCATGTTCTGCTGAATGTGTAAGAAGCTGCATAGCGACTTTCAAAACTGAGCCACAAATCGCGGATCGCGATCTGACACCAAGTTGCGGGGCAAGCCATGCAACTTGAACACAGACGCGACAAAAACCATCGCCAACTCACGGGAGCCTATCTCTGTGCGACAAGGGACAATGTGGACCATTTTTGTCAAACAATCCACAAAAACTGCAACCGCAGTGTGACCTAATGCTGTCTCTGGGAGCCCAGTAATTAAGTCCATACTCACACTTTCCCATTTGCCATCAGGAATAGGCAATGGTCGCAGCAAACCAGCGGGTTTCTGACGTAACGGCTTATCACGCTGACATTTGTCACACGTGTCCACATACCGTTTTACATCAACAGGCAACGATGGCCACCAATACAACTGTTGCGCTGCTTTAGCAGTCTTGCGATTGCTAAAGTGCCCAGCGTATGGTGGATCGTGTACATCAGCTATGCATTCCGCACGCAATCCACCATGGTCAGGTATTACCAAGCTGGTGCCCACATAATACAAATTGTCTCGTTTGCTCAGCTTTTGCACGCTGTCCTCTGACAAGAACCATGGGTCAAAAGCATACCCTTGCACAACAGCTTGCACAAACTCATCATCCGGTGGCAATGTACCGCGCATCGCAAGCAACTGCGCACGCATAGCTGCCAACAATGATGGACAACGACTCAGAGGATCAGCAACATTGGTTCCGCCTGGCCGGTATACCCACTCAAAGGTAAACCGAAACAGAAACTCATTCCAGCGGGCTTGCCTTCGTGACAAGTTTTGCTGTGTTGAGAAATACACTAATGGATTGTGATCAGTCACCATTGTGAACTAAACCCCCTCCAAGTAACATCGCCATGTTTCCAGAGCATGTACTATACCAAGCAACTCTTGCTCGGTGGTAGTTTAATTCACCTCTGTTGGGATGAACTTCCTACTCTCATAAGCACATGGTCTGCCATCTTGCAACAGTACTGCACCACACCCAAGGGTGGACGCATCGCTAACCACAGTGAAATGCTTGTCCCAGTTTGGCAATGCCAACACTGGAGCAGAAGTCAAAGTTAGCTTCACCTGTTGCATAGCAGCTTCTTGTTCAGCTGTCCATAAAATGGAGCATCTTTTCGCAACAGTTTTGTCAAAGGCACCACTACTGTGGAGTACCCCATCATAAACTTGCGAAAGTAGTTTGCCAATCCCAAGAATGATCACAGCTAATGGATATTCTTAGGTTGAGGCCAATCCTTTACAACTTGCACTTTGCGAGGGTCAGGTTTCACACCCGCAACGCTCACAATGTGCCCCAAGAATGGCAACTCCGTCTTGCAGAAGTCACACTTCGCAAGATTGGTAAACAAGCGATGTGTACGCAGCAAGGCGAACACCGCTTTCAAGTGCTGCTTATGCTCTTCCTTGGGTTTATTAAAGTCAATAATTTCATCCAAGTAAACCATAACATACTTGCCAAGTATGCCACCAAAATCTTATTCATTTCCTTCCGAAACACTGCGGGCGCATTCGTCAATCCAAAAGGTAACACTTTGTATTGATAATGGCCCGAAGGTGTTCTGAATGCTGTCTTGTAAACATCAGAAGGATGAATCCGGATTTGATGATACCCACTTGTCAAGTCCAACGTACTAAAGTACGCATTTCCCGATAGTTTATCAAACACATCATCAATCCGGGGCAGCGGGTATCGATTCTTTACCGTGACCTTGTTCAAAGCACGGTAATCCACACACATGCGCAGCTTTCCATTCTTTTTCATCACAAACAAGATGGGCGCGCCAAAGGGTGAAGAACTCGGTTCAATCAATCCCTTTTCCATTAACTCTTTGATTTGAGTTTCCATTCCCCCCCCCTCTCGGGGGCTCAGCCTATATATAGGCCGAAACGGAGGCTCACTATCAGGAATGAGTGATATTGTGTGTTCGACACCTTGATCAGAAGGTAAGCCTAGCAACTCATCTGAGAACACATCTTGATACTCCTCAATGATGTCTGCATCACCTTCTATATTTCCCGGCACAAAGTCGTCCGACAACGTCAAGTGTACCAGAAACGCCGGTGTATTTTTGCGCAACGCACGTTTCACTTGCAGTGCAGTGAGTAGCGCAGGGTCGGTCTGCTTGTGGTCCAAGCTATGTGACCCTTTCACTGGCAATGTTACACGCTTACGACCTTTCTGTACTGTGCACAAGCGTGCGCCAGTATCCAATGTCATTTTGACATTTTCCTGCCATTCCTGTCCTAATACCACATTAACACCTGATATGTCGATGGATACCACTAAAACAGTAAGAGTGGCATGATAATTACCAATCTTTACTTTCATTTTTATATCCCCTTTCACTGGCAACGCACCCCCCGCACCGGCAGCTAAAAATGCTGAGGGTTTACACGCTATCTTGTTGCGCACAACCCATTATTCCTCAACGAAGTTGTGTGTTGCACCAGTGTCAATCAAAAACGCACTGTTTACACCTTGCATTGTGCCACTACATGTCCACAACAGAGGTACCACCCGTCCTTGAAATGTAGCCAAGAGTCCGTGACTAATGCGAGGGTTGATCATTATGGCTGACAACCGTACTATCCCTGTTTCGCGCTTGCTGAATTGCTTCAACACAGACCCCCCGCAAGTATGTTTTAACCATGGGCCATGATACTTTGGCACCATCACCACCATACTCAAGGTTTTTGTGCTTATTCTGCAACTCAGTCAATGCATGCACCTCATTGGTAAGCATGTTGAACTCCACATGTACAAGCACACAAGCATAGTCTTCCACTTTTTCAACATAAAAGAGTGGCAACTTGTCATGTGCTTGCCATGCATGTGTCATTACATGCACTTAAGACAGATCATCAAACCAGTTTGCTGCTTGCATCTTAAGCAACTGGCTATCAACCGCATCTACATCAGTTACAGCGTAATCCTATTCAACCTTCTTGGCCTTGCCCTTCTTGGCGGGGCAGTTCTTCGCAATGTGGCCCGGCTGGTGACAGACGTAACAGGTGCGAACCGCAGCGGGTGTAGCACCACCA
This sequence comes from Chlorokybus atmophyticus, assembly GCA_009103225.1. Taxonomy (NCBI): domain Eukaryota; kingdom Viridiplantae; phylum Streptophyta; class Chlorokybophyceae; order Chlorokybales; family Chlorokybaceae; genus Chlorokybus; species Chlorokybus atmophyticus. The sequence goes on from RHPI01003389.1 coordinate 454,071, forward strand.
GCAGATGTGCCACCGGTCGGAGGCGTGAATGTCTTCGCCTTCTTTGCCGTGTGCGCACTCGGCTGAGGGTAACGCTTTCCTCCCACCCCGTGCGGCTTGGCCGCAGCTGCCACATGTGACTTTTCCTGCACCGCCGTGTCATCACTGTACAAATACACACTCAGCTTCTGCAGCTGGGCCAAGTCCTCAGGAACTCAAGGAAGTCCCGTTGCCGTGTTGTACTGCAGCTGATCGCGCACACGCGCATCCAAGCCGCGCTTGTACAACTCAAATTGCTCAGCCTTGTCCATGGGCATGAGGCCACAGTTCACGCGGCCCACCAACGCTTGGAACTCCTGCAGATAGACTGAAGCCGTCCTGCCATTCTGTCACAGCTTGTTGAGCTTGTTGCGAGCCTGAGTAGCCGGATCCATGCCACCATAGCGCTCCACAAGGAACTTGAATAGTGCCTCCAATGTCTTAGCCGCACCATCCTCTGTCTGCCCAAGGATACAAGCCGTCAATACTGGAAGTTTGCAAGTGCACAAACACACAAGTTGTGCACTTCAAAAGTGACAAAATCTACTGATTTTTCCTCGTCAAGTTTCAAGTGCTTAACGTGAAGTATTCAGCCCGAAGAAGAGCTCTCCACACACCTCTCAACTAGATACTTGATTTAAAACAAACCGCACGCGAATCCACGCGGCGGTTCGCAAGCTATAGCCACTCAAAGTTTTCACTTTGTACAACTCAGCTCAACTCACAATTGCAATTGACACACAAGGTGCCAAAGTCTCGTTGAATCAGCCCTACAGGCCGATATCGACAAGTTGTGAGTCGTGAGTTTGATATCGGCCGCCCAAAATGACTCTGGCGGCCTCACCGCACTGACTGGCGGTCGGAACAGCCGATATTGCCACCGAACTGCCCCACAAAGGTTGATAATGTAAAAACCACTTCAAACCCTTCACACCACCACGAATCCACGTGGTGGCAATGTCCCAAGCACACACAAGTGTTTATAATAATATAAAGTACTATGTGATGTGCTGGACATGCAATGCCTAGAGGAGAAAGCCTGAATGGCCGCCTCCCCTAACAGCAAGCTAGGCTAGGCCAGGGCGACTAGGCTAGGCTAGGCCAAGCAAGCAAGTAAGCAAGGCTAAGCTAAGCTAAGCTACACCAGCAGCAGCGTTATGCACAACAACAGCAACAACAACTAACACCACTACCCACCCTAACTTGTGGGTAGCTAAGCTAGCGCCGCCGCCGCCGTTGCCGCTGCTGCGTCGCCTGCTGCGTCGCCTACTGCCAATAGTTGCCGCCGCTACTGCGCCGCCAGAGCCGCCGCCGCCCCCCACAGACCCCTCGCCGTCCTTGCTCCGATACCAATGTAAGGAGAGGGGGTGCTACCTCCTCCCTTTAATCCCCTACCCCAACACCACCACCAGCCACGCCGACCACACCGCCGCCGCCAGGGGCAACTGCCGAAGCAGAAGATCCCCTGGCTATGGCGGCTGCTGCGTTAGCAGTGCCGCCATACAGCTGATATCGACATGAGACTCATGTCTCATGTCGATATCAGTGTTACAGTTAAGTAACACTACATTAGAGCTTTAACACTAGGTTAACAGCCCTAATACGGCTTAATTGGCTGTATATACCCGTTGGGACCCTTATTTAATCCTAAATAAGGGCGGGGAACCTCTACAGAGGTAGCACTCCGTTACACCTACTGTGTGGGAATGCGCCTCTCAAATACAAACGTGCACACATTAAGGACAAGTGCAGCAAGCACGCCAACCTCAGAGACAATGTGCGACCCATTGTAAGCAGTATCCAGTGTTGTATATACTATGTTAAGCACTAGTCAACTCTAGTAAACTTTTTACTAAATGTCAACACTACACAACATTAGTCAATAGTCAATGTTAATGATGAAAGTCAAAGTGGACCATGGTTGACCATAATGGCGGTTGACCATAATTGCCGTAACGACGAAGGTCAAGCTGATTGTACCAATTACATGTCGGTACCGCCTATACATGTACCTTGAACAACATATAACGTTCAACACTGTTGAAGGTTAATTATATGAAGTTTGCTAGTATAGTATGGTTATGGTACATATTGAAGGTTAAGCATATGAGGGTTGCTAGTATAGTATGCTTATAGTACTATCAGCTTGTTGATGTTACTTGGACCATGTGCGGCGGTTACGCAATGGGAGTTACAGTCAACAGGAGTTACGGGAGTTACGAGAGTTACGGTCAACCTTAACTTTGACCATTGACTAGGGTTGACTAGGATTGACTTTAACCGTTGACTAGTGTTGACTAGAGTTGACTTTGACTAGGGTTGACTATTCTTTTCTGGTGTTGACTAGCTTAGTATATAAGTCACTGTATGTGGCGCATACAGTTGAAACTGCGATAGGAACATACTTCTCTTTGTTGTTGACATGCTATTGCACTTGTTGTTCCCCTTGTATGAGCGCATATATGAGGTAGGGCGCATACATGCACACTAGTTCTTAACAGGTTACGGGCCCACACATGCTTAGAGTGGAAGTGTGTTGTGGTCGTGTAGGAAGTTGTAGTTGCTTAAGGGGAGTAGGTTGCGGCATCTGTGTGTAGCAGGAGGGCAACCAACGCCAAGGAAGCATGGACAACATGACGATTACGATTGAGCCGCTGGACGTGGACAACTACAGCACTTAGAGCATCAAGATGGAGCTGTTGCTCGTACACAAAGACATGTGGAAATATGTGGACCCCGCGGAGGATGTTCTTTTGGGAAAGGAGGCAACCTGGGAGAAAGAAGGGAAGAAAGCTTTGGCATTGCTGGGTTTGCACGTTGCTGAGCATCACTTGATTATGGTGAGAGAGTGCAAAGGTGCAAAGGAGTTTCAGGCAAAGCTTAAGAGCCACTTCAAAGCTCGCAACATGGCGAGGAGGCTGCAGTTGAGGCAAGAGCTGAACGCATTGTGGAAGGAGAGTGGAGAGCCAATCACAAAATCTGTGGCGCGTGCAAAGGCGTTGTGGAAGGACTTGCTGGGTGTAGGGCACGAGTTGACAGAGCAAGAAGTGGTGTGGGTTGTGCTTTCGGGGTTGCCAAAGGAGTACAGGGTGGTACCGACCATTATGGAGTCTGCAACGGAGGAGTTGACACTTGATGGCGTACTACCACGCTTCTTCAGGAAGAGCAGCGCTTGCAGAAGAAGGTTGGGAAGAAAGACCAGTTGCAGCTACGGCTTTTATGGTAAAGAAAGGCACTCATGGTAGCGGCAAGGAGTGTTGGCGTTGCGGCGAGCGTGGTCACTTCAAGTATCAATGTCCCCACATGAAGACGTCCACCTACGGGAGCACCAATAGCAAGAAGGGTGAGAGAATTGCACTCTAGGGTTATGGTGTAGGTTGGAGAAGGAAGAGGAGATAGTGGCAATCTTCTTATAACTAAGCTGGGAGTATCTAGCTTGGTGCCGAGTGCGAGAAGTACTTGGTGGAGGAGGCGTCCTTCATACGTGGGAGCTGGTGTATTTCAGCTTGGAGTGTTGCAGTGCGTGCAGTACTTGCGGGGCGAGCCAAGAGCGCGTGGTTGCTGTCTACTCAACAGCATGGTGTTTGAGCGTGATGCTTGAACATGGATATGAGAGGAGTAGCTGAGCGCGAGAAGAGTGGAGCTTACACTTTGCGAGCATGGTTTAGTGCTCAAGGTATACTATATGCAAGCGAGCAGTTTGCCGGGTGACAAGCATTGGGAGCGAGCAGCTCGAGGTGCTAGCGTCATGTATTGGAGCGAGAAGTTCCAAGTCAACTTGAAGGCAATGAAGGCGTGGGAGCTTGTGCATGCTGATGTGCAGATGCGGACAACAAGCTGCCTGCGTAGGAGTGTTGATGATTAAGCATATGAGGTTTGCTAGTATAGTATGCTTATGATACATGTTGAAGGTTAAGCATATGAGGTTTGCTAGTATAGTATGCTTATAGTATAGTCAGCTTGTTGATGTTACGTGGACCATATGCGGTGGTTACACAATGGGAGTTACAGTCAACAGGAGTTACGGGAGTCACGAGAGTTATGGTCAACTTTGACTTTGACCATTAACTAGGGTTGACTAGGGTTGACTTTGACCATTGACTTGTGCTGACTAGAGTTGACTAGTCTTTTCTAGTGTTGACTAGCTTAGTATTTAAGTCACTGTATGTGTCGCATACAGGTGGAATTGCAATAGGAACATACTTCTCTTTGTTGTTGACATACTATTGCACTTGTTGTTTCCCTAGTGTGAGCGCGTGCATGAGATAGGCGCATACATGCACACTAGTTCTTAACACAACTCACCCTCTCCCCAAGAACACTCTACCAGTAGGCTCCTATGCTCAACTCATTGATGCAAGCAATCACACAAGCGAGTGTGGGCCCATTACTTATTGAGAACTAGTGATGCACCTAGTGTGTGTACGCGCCTCTCACATACAAGTGTGCACATATTAAGGACAAGTGCAGCAAGCACGCCACCTATAGAGACAATATGCGACCCATCGTATTAAGCAGCATACGATGTCTTATATATTATGCTACTAAGCACTAGTCAACTCTAGTCAAAGTCAACACTGGTCAACGGCCAAAGTCAACGGTAAACATTAACAGTTAAAGTTAAAGTTGACCATGGTTGACCATGACTGCCGCAGCTCTTGTAACTTTTGTAACTCCTGTTACCATAAAGGTTAAACTGATCGTACCAACTACATGTAGGCATCGCCTATACGTGTACCCTCAACAAACCATAACCTTGAACACATACCCATTATGGCGGTGGGTCCTTAGCCTATTGTGGGAGCTTGTACTTATACTCCACCCAAAAGACCATGGTAGACTCACAGCATTCACGCTAGGCTAGTAGGGCATTATGCAATTGGATACATGTAAGGCCCCTCAACATTGAAATTTATGGGTACACATACACACTCATGCTTGAGAGGGGGCCCTGTAATAGTCTACACTAGCACGGAGGCGGACCTTGTGCGAATATATGCTAGTGTACGCTATAACATACGGGTGTTGCTACTATGGGCGCATGCTCGCATACAAATGTGCGCACATTTGAGTGTCCGCACTACAGCCGTGCAACAGCCATAACTTCAGCATGTGTTATTAGTATTTGGTGAGCATAAGCTCGTTATGGAGTTATATATTTCAGTGAAACACATGAGTTCAAGAAGCGCATAAAATGCGCGCCTATGAACTCAATAATTGTTTATGAGTAATGAGACTCTTGTGCCCCTAGTGCCTTGGGCACTAAGGGGTTACAAGTACTCACTAGGCATGAGTTACGAGTCGCAAGCTCCTTGGTAAGTCGCTTGAACACATAGCACGACAGCGTCATCCATGGCGAGGGTGGCGAGAGTGGTGAGGAGGTGTGGACGCAGGCGGCCCTCCACCATGGTCACATGGTCACAAGTGAGTGCCCACAATGTGATGGAGATGATGGAGAGGAGGTGGCAGCCACAACCGCGGCGTGTTAACAATTAGTGTGCATGTACGCGCCCTACCTCATACATATACTCACACTAGGGGAACTACAAGTGCAATAGCATGTCAACAACAAAGAGAAGTATGTTCCTATTGCAGTTTCACCTGTATGCGCCACATACAATGACTTAAATACTAAGCTAGTCAACACTAGAAAAGACTAGTCAACCCTAGTCAAAGTCAACTTTAGTCAACACTAGTTAACGTTCAAAGTCAACCCTAGTCAACCCTAGTCAATGGTCAAAGTCAAAGTTGACCGTAACTCTTGTAACTCCCGTAACTCCTATTGACTGTAACTCTCATTGCATACCCGCCGCACATGGTCCAAGTAACATCAACAAGCTGATTGTACTATAAGCATACTATACTAGCAACCCTCATATGCTTAACCTTCAACACGGCGGCGTTGCTAGCCGCCGATCGCTTGTTGCGGACTAAGCATCCAGATTGCGAGGTGGAAGAGGGAAGGAAGGAGAAAGCGGTGCGCCCCCCCCGGGTGGTAGGAGAGAAGAGGAGGTGAATACAGAGGGTGGTGGTGGAGGCGAGGATTAGGAATTCAATGAGGCGTAAAATGAGCACTTTCGCCCAAAGCACCAAAAGCGAGCTCCAAGTGCAAGCCGCTCTACCACCCCGCTCATGGTGTCTGCATAGGAACTTCATAATGTCCTTCGCGAACATGAAAGACATGGCGAGGAGGTCGGCGGTGTTGGAGGCGAAAAGCATACGCTTAAAGTGTGGGAAGGCGCCGGTCATCCCATATAAACCCGTTGCCGATGAGCCCACCCACCCCGTACTTGTGAAAATCCTTTGTCGCGATAACGGTGACTCCACCGACGCCAATGCTTCAGTGGCGGCCATGGCCACTCGCTTCAGCAAAGGCATTGTATCTGAAAAGGAGATCTCGAAGAAGCGGGCTCGAGAACACCTCAAGGTGGCGTCTCTCAATTCAGCTCAATGGTATCCTTTGAAAGTCGAGTAGTTACGCACCTTGTCGCGGACCCCCACTTTGCCAAAGGCTGCAAAGAGAACATAAAAGGTGGGCTCATTTCTTATTGAGCACCATCATAAGCACGCACATGTAGGCACATAATTCTGCGGATACGGACTTGGCCCATGCGCACCTGCATATGCGTGCATTATGAGCCTTACAAAGGCGCCAGACCGTATAGCTCAACACACACTCATTAGCTACATGTGTTCTACATCCCTCCTCCCCCCGTATTTGGAGAGGGGGGAGGAGCCCGCACCTAGCACCATTGCATGTTCACCCCTGTATTCACGTTGTGACTACCCCACATTAAGGGAATGAGCACAACACGGCACAAGTTTTGCATTTGCATGCGCATATGCACTTGGTAGGGTTGATAATGAATTGGGGGTACGCTTGGCACTACATCCGATGGCTTTGCCCGTCTAACTATGCAACCCGTGTTGCTTATATGTGCTTTGTGCACAGCATCGTATCAGGTGTGTAACTAGTTCCACTGTGTGGGAATGCCCAATAAGCATGATTAAAAAGTTGTGGACGAGCTTGTGCGCAACCCCCTCGCAGCAGATTCTTCTGAGGCAAAGCGCCTTGAAAGCGCGTTAAAGAACGTGGCTGCCGCGCACCCCAAGCTCAAGGCAATGCCAGCCTACCATGCCAACAAATGCTGGGGCCATTATCCCCCCCGCTACTCATGGTCATACGCATCTAATGCGAGGTAAACGAGCTATGTGACCGCTCGCATGCAGTCTCAAGCATCTTCGGCTGGGGGCCAGCGGGTTGTCCGCACCTGCTACATCTATGGGAAGCCCGGCCTCCTGCGTACCTATTACCGTGCATCAAGAATTAGTGTGCATGTATGCGCCCTACCTCATACATGCGCTCGCACTACGAGAACACCACGTGTAACATACAAGCATGTCAATATCGAAGAGAAATATGTTAGAGTTTCACCTTTTTGCGCCACATATAGCGACCTACATACCGAGCTAGTTAACAATACGAAGAATTGATAAATTTTAGTATAAGTGGATTATAGTCAACATTCGTCAACGGTCAATGTCACCACTAGTTAACGGTCAAAGTCAAAGTTGACCACAACCGTCGTACTTCCCATAACTCTCATAACTCCTGTTGACTGTAACTGCCAATAAACGCCACACATGCTTTGAATTAAATCAATAAGCTGATTGTACTATAAGCATACTATACTAGCAGATATTATATGTTTAAACTCACGCGCGAGTTATATGTGACACAGCTCATGCGGGGGGGTCACTATCGGTGGATAGATGGATAAGAAGAATATGATCACGTACCACCTAAGCCAAGGCTTTTCGTAAGTGTGTGCAACTCAGGTAATGCTGCGCAAATAGCTCTCAGCCGCAGTGGAAAACTTTCATTGCCCAAACTTTTGCCAAATGTACAAGGGCACAACAGCCTGCACCGCATGGGTTGCAACATCTGGATGGGCAGAGTGCAAAAACGTGTGGGGTCCTCCCTCGCCGCCTCAATGGTTGCCGTTCCCAACCGAGCATGGTGCCATGCGGTACAACGGTGTCGCATATGATGCATGTTCCCCCCGCCCGCTTGATGGAGCGCAGCTTGCCGGGTTCGTCTTGCTTGTTACCCGAACCAAACAACAACTTTTCGGTGTGCATCACAGAGCACAAATCACCCCCGACAGCAGCTATGTGCACTGTCGCGCCCACACCATGTTGGTCGATTTTACTGCGCGAGATGACGAGATCCATGCAATGCGGTTGAGATATACTGTCCTGCACGTCGACTTTTGCCAGGTCGAAATACCACATCATACCTGCAAACCTCAGCAGCACGGCCACTGTTGGCATTCTGGCCACCAAGTCCCACCCATTACGAGCAAAGTGTGAGACCATAGCTCGCAAGAGCTGAAGCGTGTACGCGTCCTTCTTCCGCGTGATTTATGGTAGCAGCCTGGCAGCGGCCTCAGGCACCACCGCAACGAGTGCATGCGGTGTGGGAGAGGCCTGGCCAGCCATGGTATGCGCAGCGGTATGGCGGAAGATGCATGTTTTACAGGTGCCGGGATGGTGAAATTCACCAATACCTTGGTCAGAAACATGGCCACTGTGCCAGGGTCCGCCGGCAGGGCAGCCCAACCACGAGGCGTGCAAAACTCCACAAAGCGACGCCAGTAGCCCTAATGGCCCCGCAAAGTGCTAGTAGCACATGACGCCGCGGCTACTGCTGGGTTTAAGGTGCGCAGGCGCTCAATTTTATAGTCTCCGGGGACGTTGGGCATCAGCGATTGTAGGCTACGCTCAACAGCAGCTGCACACAGCATATGTCAATGGTTAGGACGCAATCCAATCCGCAATGCCCACATGCAACCAAATGGCAAGCCCGCTTGGAGTTCTGTGACTTGTGGGCTAGGTCACAAGCAGGCTGGGCCCTTAGGTAGGCACACAACATTTATAACAAATGGTACCCACACTCCTTGCAGGCAGAAAACGGGCCACCAAGTTTGGGTTGTCCATTCATGTTCAATAAGGCGCACGCGAGCCTTGCATTCGCGCGCATGACGCAAGCCAATGCCAACAAGGTGTGGAGGGGGGTGGCACCAATTGTTGCAGCCACACCAGTCACAATGAAAAGCATTGCCGGACGAGCCTAAACATGGCAATGCCGAGTTGAAGGCCACACAGTGTTGGCATTCATGGCAAAGTGAGCCCCACTTGCGGGCGAGCAAGCCAATCAAGGGTGTTTTTAAAGTTCAACCATTCTAATCTTGTGCCTTTAAGAGCGCGTCTGCCTTTTCAACGAGCTCGCGTGGCAATCACTTCACATACAAGCAGATGGCGCAGGTAGTGTCAAAGATGCGATATGCTGCAAGTGTGCGGCCTTACTGTGTTGAAGTTGCATAGTAGCAACAATGCACAGGCACTAGTGTGGCACTGACAAGTAGAGCAGAGTGGATCTGACTATAATGCATAATATATAATGTCGTATATTGTACACTAGTAAGTGCTAGTCAACCCTAACCAACCCCAATCAAAGTCAACACTAGTGAACACTAGTCAAGGTCAAAGTCAAAGTCAACGTTAACCATGGTGGACTATAGCTGCCATAACGGCAGGTGACCGTGATTGTTAAGGTGAAGATAATCGTCAAAGTTTAGCTAAGGCGCCTAGCCAAGTACCTTTACCACTCCCATGCGAGCATCTTTAGCCTTACACTCCAAGCTCCATGCAACATATTTGGAACTTGGTGGGTGGCAGCGGCTTGTTCATGCAATATGCGAGCATGTTTTTCGTGCAATACCTAAATTTCACTTCCCCTTGTGCAACTCTCTCTCTCTCACCAAGTGGTGCATAATGTTAACATGCTTCAACCTGGCGGATGTGATGGGGTGCATGCTCGATTTGAGCGCTTCGTAGTTGTCGCATGTGATGGTGGCATAGTTCGGTGCAAAACTAGAGTCAGTGACCATCTTGCAAAGCCACAATGCTTCCTTCATTGCAGATGAAGCTGCCATGTACTCAGCCTCCGTGGTAGACGCAACGACAATTGGTTGTGGTCAGCTATTCCAGCTGACGATGCCTCCTCCCATTAAGAAAGTGTAACCTGTGGTAGACCTCCTTATGTCGAGGTCTTCGGCATCATCTGCATTACAATAGCCCTGTTATGTGACGTTCTTTTTCCTCCTAAAAGAAATACCCACGTCCTGTGCGCTTCCAAGGTAGCGAAGAACTCTTTTTGCCGCCTTTTAGTGCTGCATGGTGGGTGCTGACATGTGTCTCGCCAAGACTCTCACGACTTGTGCGATGTCAGGCCTCGTGGCAATATACACGTAGATGAGGCTCTCAACGAGCTCACCATAAGGGTAGATAACTGTGTTAAGCATAGAGGTAGTGTCTTGTGCTTTATATAGTTGAACTCCCACATTCAGTGGTGTAGCCTTGCCCTTTGCAACCTGAGCAAGTACCATCCGCTTTCAATGATCTTGATAGGCTGTGCATCTGTGTCCCTGGTGATGACGATGTCGAGGAGCAAGTGTGCAACTCCAAGATCGTGAGTTTTAAATGCAGACATCAGTATCACCATGATTAGATGTAGTGCCGAAACATTTTTAAATGCCATGACGACGTCGTCCACGTACTCCATCAGCCAAATCTGTCCGTCTTCACTAATAAAGAGCCCTGGATCTAAAGTAGACTGACGTACGCCCATTTCTTCTCCAGCTCCTTGCTGAGCCAAATGTGCTCAACTTGCGGCGCCTGCCTAAGCTAATATAAAGCTTTGTGTAGCAAGCATGCCTTACCCGAGTCTCCCTCCTTGTACCCTTGAGGCTGCTGCACGAAGATCTGCTCGTCCAACTCTCCGTAGTAAAAGGCAGTCTTCACGTCGAAGTGGTGCAGCTCCAAGTCCTCCATAGAAACCTTAGCGAGTAGTGCCCTGAAGGTTGCATGTTTGCTAGCAGGTGCAAATACCTCCTTGTAGTCAACTCCCTCCTAATAAAAGAAGCCCTTTGCTACAAGTCGCGCCTTGTAGTGCTCAATGTTGCCCTTGCCATTACGCTTTATTTGTACACCCACTTGACATTTATATATGCGCTTGACGCCTCGTAAATTCTGCTTGAGAAACCAAGTCATGTTGGCGTGTAGCGAAGCAGTCTCCACATACATGGCCTTGCCCACAACTTTGCATCTGGAGCTGTGGTGGCCTCATGCTAGGTGGTCGGCTCTTCTCTTCACTAGTTGCAGCACTCAAATACTGAAAATGCTGCGTAAAATGTGGTGGCGCTCTTTGTCTCACAAGGTAGCGCCTATCTGGCTGCTCCGTGGGTGCAACTTCCTTCCCCTCATGGTGTGGTGTAATGCTAGGAACAACCTCTTCAAGAATGACCTCCTCAGAAACAACCATGTTCATAGGCGCAATGCTAACCTCAGGCTATGCTATATGATTCTCCACAGGTGTTGAAGGTGTTGTCGGCGTCATCACTCTCTTCTCGGCAAAGACAGCATCTCGAACCACAATCTTGCCACCCTCAAGCAAGATCCTATATACCTCGGAGTCATGCTCGTAACCCATGAAGACGCCTGTCTCCCTTACGTTCTGAAGCTTTCTCCTTAGGTGTCTGGGGATGTGCCAGTACGCCTTGGCTCCAAACACACGCAAGTGCATCATGTCAGGCTTCCCTCTATAGATTAACTCCCACGGGGTCTTGGTTTTGTTGCTCGTAGGTGACGTGTTGCGAATGTAACTTGCCATAACAAACGCCTCAGCCCATAAGGCTTTGTCAAGCTCTGCATCAGTAAGCATGGCACGCACACGCCCCACAAGTGTGCGATTGCGGCGCTCAGCAGCACCGTTTTGCTTAGGTGTGTAAGGTGCCGTGGTCTTATGGTTGATGCCGTGCTCCTCCAAATAGCTCTCCTTGGTTTGGTTCACTCGGAACCCCTATCACTCCTCAATGCTAATGCCCTTGTCTTTGCTTGTGTTGCAAAGAAGGTAAGCGTCTTCTTCACAATAGCAGCATTGTCCAACTTGGCAGCAACTGTATTAAATGGCTGATAACTTGCTGAAGTTAGCTTAAAAAGAAACAACATACCAACTTCCTCCAATGGACGCGACTGGCATGGGACCGCACACGTTTATGTGCACAAGCTGCAAGGGTGCTAAAGTGGTGCGGTAGATGTAGGAAAATGCTGCTTAGGCATACTGCTTAACACAAATGTCTCGCACAGATCACCCTTTGCTGCCTTAATGTTCTCCTCGTTATTGCCAATTCCTTCCACCATGTCCACAGCAACCAGTCTTGCCGGGTTGTCCCTATTAAATGTTGTAGGCGCCTACATATAGTTGGTACAATCAGCTTAACCATTATAGTTACGTGAGTTACGTGAGTTACGGCAGTTATGGTCAACCATGGTCAACTTTGACTTTGACCGTTGATTAGTGTTGACTAGTGTTGACTTTAACCAGAGTTGACTAGAGTTGACTAGTGCTTAGTAGCATAGTATATAAGACACTGTATACTGCTTAATATAGTGGGTCGCACATTGTCTCTATAGTTGGCGTGCTTGCTGCACTTGTCCTTAGTGTGTGCACACTCGTATATAAGAGGCAAATACACACACACTAGGTGCATCACTAGTTCTCAACTCTTGCACATCAAAGACTTCCATCTCCCTCTTATTGCGGATTGCAAGACTGGATGTGAGGCGTGGGAGGTCTTCAACACCCTCATAAAGGCCATTAGCAACTCGCGCAAGTTGCAGCTGAGACGCAAGCTGACACTTCTGAAGATGGAGCACAAAGAGCCAATCTAAAAGTACATCTCGCGTGTGTTAAGAACTAGTGTGCATGTATGCGCCCTACCTCATACATGTGCTCACACCAGGGGAACAACAAGTGCAATAGCATGTCAACAACAAAGAGAAGTATGGATCTATCGCAGCTTCACCTGTATGCGCCACATACAATGACTTATATACTAAGCTAGTCAACACTAAAAAAGACTAGTCAACCCTAGTCAAAGTCAACTCTAGTCATCACTAGTCAACGTTCAAAGTCAACCCTAGTCAACCCTAGTCAATGGGCAAAATCAAAGTTGACCGTAACTCTTGTAACTCCCGTTACTTCTGTTGACTGTAACGCCCATTGCATAACCGCCGCACATGGTCCAAGTAACATCAATAAGCTGACTGTACTATGAGCATACTATACTAGCAACCCTCATATGCTTAATCTTTAACATGTACTATAAGCATACTATATTAGCAAACCTCATATGCTTAACCTTCAACAGGGTGCAAGGGAGCTTTGGCAAGACCTTGCAGCAGTGGGCCACGATGTGCAGGAAGAGGAGGTGATGTGGGCAGTCTTAGCTGGCTTAAAAAAGAGCTTTGCTACGCTAGTGACTGTGTTTGAGTCCTCAGATGTGGTTTTAAAGTTTGCTGATATAGTGCCTAAGCTGCTAGTTGTGGAAGGCAAGTTGGATGTTCAGGAAATAGAGAATGGTGGAGAAGCTATCGCACTTGCTGCCTCATCTTCTCAACACACACAAAGCAGGAGCAAAGCAGGTGGTGGGAAGCCATCACGTGACAAAGAGTGTCACTACTGCAAGATGAAGGGCCACTTCATCCAAGAGTGCCAGAAGAGGAGCCACGATGAGGCAACTAAAGAGGAGCACGCCATCATGGCGATTGCTTTCTAGCATTGGTGAGGACCTCAAGGAGTTACAATGGATGGTATTCGTCCGTCCTCTCCCACTGCAAGGGCGCGTGAAGGACATGCGTATGAGTAGTTGCTAATGCTGAGCTGCATACACTAGAGGTTGCATTGCTGTAGAGTTGTTTCGTTGGCCGCACACGTGTGCGGTACTGGTTAGAACACTTCACTTGATTGGCATGCAAGGACTGAGTTGTATAGCTAGCTAACATGAGATGGGAGGGGTGCTTCCCTTGGTAGAAGGGTCTGATCAACCCTTGCACGGCCTACACTTTAGTACAGCATTGCTAAGGTAGAGAACTCAGTGTAGTTTATAGCATAGTTTGCCATCGAGGGAGTCTTCGAAACCACCTGAGCAAGGTTAGGCGTGGCGTGGTGGAACCTGATGCAACAACTATGAGGAGGAAACAAGGAGTATTGGGACCTTGTAGTCTTGCTGGCAGCACGAGGAGAAGAATGGTGTTATGGAGACAAGCATCAAGTCCGTGGGAGCAACACATTCGTGGGAGGGTTCAATGGAGTAAGATAATGTGGGTAAGCTTACGGGAAGAACATGAAGTTCAAGGTCAAGCTGCTCGCGTGGGAGTGTTCACATTTAACACTCCCACGCGAGCAGTAAATGTGATAGGTTGTAGAAAGTTCATGTATAGGCGGCGCCTACATGTAGTTGGTACGATCATCTTAACCTTTATAGTTACGGGACTTACGGCAGTTATGGTCAACCATAATTTATGTTAACTTTGACCGTTGACTTTGACCATAGACTAGTGTTGACTAGTGTTGACTAGTGTTGACTTTGATCAGAGTTGACTAGAGTTAACTAGTGCTCAGTAGTATAGAATATAAGACACTGTATACTGCTTACTACAGTGGGTCGCACATTGTCTCTATAGTTGGCGTGCTTGCTACACTTGTCCTTAGTGTGTGCACCCTTTAATGCAAGAGGCAAATACACACACACTAGGTGCATCACTAGTTCTCAACAGTCCCACCCAAGATGTCCTAGCCTTTGATGCCAAAAATGAGCTGTAGCCGATATAAGGACTGTCGCAGACAATGCATGCTGCCAATCCAGTGTGATGCAGTACATACTTCCCGGCAATGTGCCTTCTGCAACAACAATGTTGCTCACTTCGACTCGACCCCTCTTAGCAGTGAAGTCAACCTCGGTGCCTGCGCTTGTAGCTCTTCGAACAGAGAACAGGCTGGAGGCTAGTCTTGGCAAGTGGATTACCTGCTTTAAGGCCATTCTGTGTAGTACCCGCCACTACAAGTGTAGCTTGTTGCCAAAGCTCACTTTCACACCAACAGCATCGCTCAGAGCATGATATTCCTTACGACTTATGTCTGTGTGGGGTCATATGCTGTGTGCACGCAGAACAACCAAGAGCTCTTGATACCAATGGTGCTGGTAGTAAGTGCTACAGCCTGCCTATTTAGACCTTGTCTCTGTTGCTGATCGTGCTTTAACTGTTGACAGTCCTTCTTCAGGTGTCCCTTATTGTCGCAATAGTGGCAAGCACGCATCTTTTTCTTCCACCACCGTTGTTGTTGTTGGGGCGTAGGTTGAATTGTGCCGCAAATGCCACAGCTTCAGCCTCATCATGGCGTGAAGTGGATGCCCGCTGCTCAACTTATAACACGCGTGGGGTGACCGCTTCAAAGGTGAGCTCCTTACTGGATAATCCCATGATGGTGATAGTCAGTTCGTATTCCTTGTGTAGGCCAGCGCGGATTGCCCAAACGAGCTCCACCTCCTTCACTTTATAACCAATGGCGAGCAAGTCATCCCACAACTGCCTAACTTGCAAGATGAACTTGAGGACAGGTTCAGCAAAATCTTCTCTCAAAGCATTCAACTGCTTCCTCAACTGCAACTTCCTAGCATTGTTCTTAGCCTTATACGCATTTGCCAACTCTTGCCATAACTCTCTAGCAGTCTTGTAACATGCAATAAGCGCTAAGTGATGCTGTGTAACATGGAATCCTAGCAATGCTTGATTGGCTTTTTGGTTGAGGTCCGTGTCTGCCATATCGGTAGCGCTCTTCTCGGGATCCACCATCGACCATAGGTTTTTATGCATGAGTAGCATCTGCATCCGGATGCTACATGTCTTATAGTTGTCAAGGTTCAGTGGCTCGATGTTAACCTTGTTATAGCTGGTCGCCATGCTTCCCTTGCAAGTCCGCAATGAAGACAGTGCCTCCCCAAGCTATACCAACTCGTGTATGCTATGCTAGCGCTATCATAGGCTCATAACCTGTTGAGATTTCATAGTAGCAATAGTGCACACGCACTAGTGTGGCGCTAAGAAGTAAAGCAGAGTGGATCTTGCTGTATTGCAAATTATACAATGTCTTACGTAGGACACTAGTGAGTGCTCTTCAACATTAGTCAACCCTACTTAAAGTCAACACTAGTCAAAGGCAAAGTCAGCGGTCAAAGTAAAGAGTGAACGTTGACCATAGTGGACTATAACTGCCATAACGGCAGTTGAACGTAAAGATCAAGGTGAAGATGATTGGAGAAGTTTAGCTAAGGCGCCTAGCCAAGTACCTTTAACACACTGCCCCCTTTGCGCATGATGTAGTACACATTGCGGGTATCGCCATAGCGCAGCACAGTCCGCCCGTTTAGCTCCGCTTTTACAGTGAGCAGTGTTCGCTCAAGGCTAGAAAGCTCACGGTATGTTGATGAAGTTAGGCACTTCTCATGTGTAAATGTGCCTTTTGCTATTGAGGCAGCCATGCCATGGCGCACTAGTCCCCAACCAGTGCCGCTAGCGTTCACGAACTGCACGTGTCATGTTCGGCTGTACGATAGGCCCGATGGGCGCCACATTGAGCTCCTCAGAATGGTCATGCATCCACGTGAGCTCGTAGTTTGCGCCTTGCACAGTACCGTGTGTCAACTCCACGAGCGGCGCATCCCAAGCGGTGTGTATGTCAAATCATAAGTTTGACGGCAGGGCCCAACACCATGAACATGAAGTGTATTTTGCCTTGGATGCGGGCCAGCAACTTCACTGGCACATGGCGCCTATCACCAAATTCGCGGTGCAGATTTTGGAGTAGACCATCTCGCTTCTTTATAGGAACACATACCACACCAGCGGGTGTATCCCATGCAAAGCAAGGAAGATGATGACTTCACGTAGCACAATTTGTGCCTTGGTGTTAATCACCAACCTGCACCATAATGCATCCGCTTTCACCACAACCAGGGTGGAGGCATGCTCAGCCTTTGAGCGAGCAGCAAACATGAAGTTGTCAATGTATGGCAATATGCGGATGCTTTGTACACGCCGATGGTGCACTAGTTGCTTCATCACCTTGGTGAATACGAAGCAAGCTATGCTAAACCCAATGGCAATGAGCAAACGTTGTACATGTTGCAAGCGAATGTGAAAACCAAGTAGCCCAAGAAGGCGGGGTGTATGTCTACATGATGGCATCCGGACTTTAAGTTTGTGGAGAACAACCAATTGTCGGGCTGCAGCAAGTCTGAGATAGTGCGCACATCCTCATACTTGACCGGTGTGTTAACCAAGTAGGAGTTGACATAGCGCAAGTCCATGATGAGGCGCAGCTTGCGGCCATCATCGACCACATTGAGTGGGCTCACCACAAGGGGGTGTAACAGTCGTGGCCAAGTTTCATGATTTTAGGCCCATTTACTTTTGTTGGCCCATTAATCGAGCACCACCTTTTCATAACTTAAATTGGATATCGGCGAGTTGCGAGTTTGCCGCAAAGATCAACATGCTAGCAACCCCTGCTAACCACCACAAAGCTTGCACACAAGAAACTAGGGAGCTAAAGGTTGTTTTGCACATAGTGAAATGTCTCTTTTATACCTACCGATCTTCACACTATCTAGACGATTCTAGCGCTAGACGGAACTGGAGGCTAAAATATTCTTGCAGAATCTTGTAGTACACTTCTAGACCTTTCCTACACACGAAGGATCTCCTCATTTGGTGCCCATATAATTAAGTTATATTCTTTGGCGCCAGGCCCTTTCAGAAATCTGGTCGAGCCCTTCGACTCGACTGGCCCTCCGTTTTCTGGCACCTTCCGGACTGGTCCTGTGCCCCGCTCGATATCTGCGGCAAACTCACACAACTCTGACATCCGTCATAAGTCATGAAAACATGGTGCTCGATAAATGGGCCAACAAAGGTCTTACAACTTGGCCTCGACTGCTATAGGGAGGGGGTGGTTTACACTCTTTTGCGGTCCCACTATGCACTAGGGTTGCGATTGCAGCCGCAGTGAAGTCCGCAAACTCATATACACCCTTTATAATTGATGAATGCCCATTCCTGGGGTGGGGCAGCTGCCCAAGGTAGCTTGTACCCATACTTCTCTCAGGACAGGACCATAGTAGACGAGCAAAATTGTTGCCATGCTGGCAGGGCATCTCGTAGTCAATGCCGCATGTAAGGCCCTTTCACAACCAAGTTGCTAGGTGCTCGTACAAACTCCTGGTGTTTCATTCAGTCCTCCACCAACTCCAACTCAATTGATGCATAGTCAAGTGCCACAGTGCCCGCTGCCTCCATTTCTGCCCCTCATATGTGCAACAAGTGAGTGCATGCCTTTCCCATGTAGTCACGGTCATAACTCTTGCAAACGATTGAAACGTGTAAGGTGTGAAATAAAGCGTCTCTCAGCGCTCATACTGAGGAACGGGTTTACATAGTAGCCACTTGCGTTTGACCTCAAACGAAAGTTATGAGCCCAATAATGTGCAACCAAAGTAAACCGTGTTTAAATATCACGTTCTTTGGCTCTTCGTGAGCGTTACTGTGTCATACTGATGCCCTCAAAAGTTTCATTGCATTCGAGGGCTATGTATGACCTCAAAACGCAATTACATGCAATATACGCGCACAAGTGTACATCTATTAGGCTGTCACGACACAGCTACGGGGCTGCTACGAGAGCTAATGGCTCTCACGCCTGCAGGCTCACGGCAATGGGCACGCAGGTGCCCGGGCTTCCATTAATTGTAGCAGGTGCGGATATACCGCCCCTAGTTGAAGCTGCTTGGGACCGCATATGAGCAGTCTTATAGCTCGTGTTCCCCGCACCAGATGCGTATGACCTTGAGTAGCCAGGGGGATACTGGCCCCGGCCCTTGTTAGCGTGGTAGGCTGATTTGGCCTTGGGCGTGGGCTGCGCGACGCTACGACCTTCAACGCCTTTTCAAGGCGCTTTGCCTTAGCATCATCTACTGCGAGGGGGTTGCGCACCAGCTCGTCCACAACTTCCCAATTATGCTTGTTGACCACTTCCACGTAGTGCAACTGGTTACATACCTCATCCAATGATGCGCCCAGAGCACTTATAAGCAACACGGGTTGCATGATCACACAGGCTCAAAGCCACCGGGTTCAGCGCCAAGCGCACCCCCAACTCATTAACCACCCATATCATGTGCATATGCGCATGCAGATGCAGATGTTGTGCCAAGTTGTGCTCATTCTCTTGGTGGGTAGTCAAAATGTGAATACAGGGGTGAACATGCAATGGTGTTAAGTGCGGGCCCCTCCTTTGGACATGGGGGGAGGAGGGATGCAGGACACATGTAGCTAATGGAATGAGGGTGTAGCTATACAGCCTGGCGCCTTGATAAGGCCCATAATGCACGCATGTGCAAGCGTGCGTGCACGAAGTCCGCACCCACAGAATCCTGTGCCTACATGCGCGTGTATATGGCGGTGCTCGACAATAAATGTGTCATAGCCCACTCGACCACAAAAGACTTGGTGCTTTTATGGTCGATTTGTGGTTGTATAATGTACCTTCTCGTTACATTCCCCCCCACTTAAGAACGCTGACGTCCTTGGCAGCTAGCTCCCATCAGCTGGGGAATTATCCCAGGGGTTTGCTAGGGTCGGCCACCAGCCCCAACGGCAAGGACCGGCTAAATTAGGCCCATACCGGTCAGCGCGCATAGCGCGCCGCTGCCGGCCCCACAGGTCGCATCGCGATAGGCAGGTCGCGTCCTGCCGCGCCAACTGAAGTGGTCAATTTGACGCGACTGCCATTAGGCAAGTCGCGACCCATCAATGATGGCATTTATGAAGTGACCATTTATGATGTTACTGGATCGAGAAACAACGACTGCGGAAGCAAGGCAGGAATTGAACCCGGGTCGTCAGCTCCGATGACCAATGTCACACTGTGACGGTCACAAGCCACTCGACCATAAAAGACTTGGTGCTTTTATGGTCGATTTGTTGTTAATAAATGTACCTTCCCGTTACAGATTGAGTCCACCTTCCATGTTCTCTTTGCGGCCTTTAGGGAAGTGAGGGTCCTCGGCAAGGTGCGTGAGCACTCGATCGAAGAAGGATGCCGCCGAGCCGAGATGAGCCGCCACCTCGAGGTGTTGACGAGCCCACGTCTTCAAGTTCGCCTTCCAAGGGGTAACGGGCTCGCTGAAGCGGGTGGCCATGGTCGCCACTCAAATGTTGGGGTTGGTGGAGTCGCCGTTGCGACGAAGGATGCTCACAAGTAGGGGGCGAGTGGGCTCGTCGGCGACGGTCTCGTAGCGGATGGCCGGCGCTTTTCCACGCTTTAAGCGAATGTTCTCCGCCTCCAACACCTCCAACCTCCTCGCCATGTCCTTCGCGGACATTATAAACGGGGTGGTAGAGTGGCTTGGACCTGGAGCCCGCTTTTGGCGCTTTAGGCGAAAGTCCTCATCCGACTCCTCGTCTTCGCCTCCACCACCACCCTCCTTATCCACCTCCTCTTCTCTCCCACCGCCGGGGGGTTGCATTTCTCCCTCCTCTCTTTCCTTCCTTCCCTCCTCTACCTTGCGACGCGGACTTTTAGCCCGCAACAAGCGATTGGCGGCTAGCAATCCCGCCGCGGCCATGGCCACCACCTCCTCTCCATCATCTTGGGCATTCGCTTGTGACCGTGTGATCATTGTGGAGGGCCGCCTCCGTCCAAACCACACTCGCCACCAACGCCAAGGATGGCGCCGTTGTGCTTGGGTTTCAAGCGACTAGATAAGGAGCTTGTGACTAACAACTCACTATAGTGACGCTTGTGCCCTCAAGTGCCTGGGGGCACAGGAGTCTCATAACTCATCAACGAGTTCTTGTTCATGGGCGCGCATTTCATGTGCTTTATAAACTCATATGACTCACACATGTGGAGTGCAGTCGCTGAGCGGGGGTTGATCCCACACATCCGGCTTGCGTTGACCAAGTGATCCATCTACTGCAACACGGTTGTTGCAAGTGGGGAGGAATGTCTGGCATATGTACACACGCACACGCACACGCACACGCACACACACACACACACATATGTAACTGTCATTCTTTGATTCGTGCTATATTAGCATTTAGGGTCAAAGTAAGACATCCAGCTCATAAGCATGCGCAGTGCTTGTGGGGTATGCATTCATGTGGTCCGCTCTCAAGCATATGACAGCCGCGGCCTTCGGTATGATAGACTACATAAGGCATTCATAAAGGCTAGCACAGAGCTGGTTAATGCATATGGCCTGCGAGCCTTGGGTTTTGAATAGTTGATTGCCACAGGAAGTGGTAGCTGCGGAATAGTGAGCCAAGTTGGCAAACAATATGATATGCACTGTGGTGGTGCAATTTACCACTGATATGACGGTCGCAAGGCAAATAGCGCCTGTGGGCAATATGCAAGTACATATCATAAATGATTTACCAGGGGCGCCGAAGTTTGTTTCCGCGGTAGATTGTGGTTCCTATGGGAACCCGAGGTGTTTGATACTCCTGAGGTGGAGCTTGTTGGTTACGATATCGGGGCAAGGTCAACATGGTAACAGGGCATATGTGGCCTTGGACATCTTGTGTGCCATGTCGGAAGAGCATCACACGGTTAAGTTGCACTCGTGAGTTGGGATTATGACATCAGTGTGTGTTTGCGAGACGGCCAATCGTGCGTAGGGTGCCTGGTGGTTAGTTGTTGAAGGGGCTCTCCCCCTTATCCCTTGTGGGTTATGGTATTGTGGTGTTGTGCACATGGGTGCATTGGGCGTGTGTGTGTCTGAGGCTGCAGCTGAGTGGAGAGGCCATCGGTCATCCTCTCATTTTCCCTTAGTACTGAGCTGCACTTTTCCCTGTGACGTGCTGCACTGGTGGACTGGTGGAACTTCCTTGTGTAAGTCTTGGGTGCTTGTGCACAAGTTCGCCAAGCACACCAGCATGTAAGTGTACGTGGATGGTATCGTTACAACCGCCGTCTCATTACCACCGCCGCTGTCGGAGACGGGGGATTAGCAATAACCACAACCATGCCAGACCGCAAAAATGATGTATAGGAGCGCGGCTTAATGAACATGATAGCTGTCTCGCCTATAAGCTGGCGAAAGTCACTGTTTGTTGCTTATTATCAAGGTAAAACTGGTTGTGTGCTACTCATGTGGACCATGTGGTTCATGTAGCCTCATTGCTTATCAAGCCATGTATTGCTTGGTAGGTTGTGCACCACATAGACACGTCCTTTTCTTAAGATTGTAGATACTGTACCACACAAGGCATTGATATGTGCTAGCGCAGAGCTGATCGATGTCGATAGTAATCTTAAAAGCTTTGTCATTGTGTGTTGTGACAATGGCTGCCATCTGCAGTGATCCTCGAGCAGCTGTAAGTTGTTACCGGTTGTTAACGTTCATTTAACGTTGTCTGCCATCACGAGTCTGCTCTAAGCATTAAAAAGCCATTCATGGCATCCTGTATGATCATGTATTAGATACGCCGAGGTTGATGTCATGTGATGAGATATCTTTTATGGTGGACATGCAGCTTTGGAACTGCACCTTGAGCCTGTGTTTATGTTTTTGAATGAGAATATTGAGTCGCTATGTGGGATATTTCATGTGACAGGGTTGGCACACAGTGACAAGGTCTTATTGGCCTTGATCATCATCATCATTATGTCAGTCCGGGAGGACATCAAGTGAGTGCATAAGCTTGTGTAAGCCTGAAGTGGGCCCCACCATGATGCGGCATCATGGTATGCACAGCTGAAGAGCCACTTCCGTGCAGGATGCCTGGCTTAGAGCTAATTAAGAGGCCCTCCCCCTTACCATCCTTCAAAGGGGGTTGTGTGATTGTATGTGCATTGTGAGTACTTAGCGAGGGAAGGTGTTTCTACTGTGGGCATCCTCTTCCGCCTTGATGTGGTGCTTCTGGGTTGCTCCCGTGGTGTTACGGCCTCTGTCTCACGTGGTACTTAGCACACAAGGTGTATTCATGGACTTCCTCATAGCTGAAGTTGTAAGTTATAAGTCCTGGTGCTTGTGCGTAAGTGTGTGGTGTGCACAAGCAAGTAAATGTGGATTGACATGTTCAAGTAATGTTATGGTTTGCATGAAAGGGTATGGAGCGTTACTTCATATTGAAAAGCTAATGTGGTGAGATGAGAACATAACACAATTGATTTTAAGTTAACTTTGAGTTGATTCTATCAACCACATTGAGCTTTAGCATAGACCGGATCATTATGCAGAATAGGTTTTTAACAAAATCATAATCACTCTATAACGCAATTAACATTTGCGTCATGAAAGAAAATGATGTCATAAGAATCATGCATAATTAACTCGATCAAGAGATTCGTGAGTGAGCATCTAAAAGTAATGTCTATCAATTGACGAGCGAGCATAAAATAGAAAACAAACACATGGTTTCTTGCAGACCGTGCTTACGACAGCGCATTATGTTGGTTTACGATAGCCACATTTTCTTAGTACCTGTAACCGAGCTAGTTAATCGGGATAGTAACTAAACTGCAAGTGGCGCGCATTATTCCAATACCATTGATGGAACCCCAATTTTTTAACATTAATTGTCTCCTCTCAGATAATTGCAAGCACATGATGCAACTATTGTCACCTCCGCCGATAGATGTTCTCCATCAAACTCATAACTAGGCAAGCAACGACCTGCAATGTTGATATGCGCCGCATATTGTGTTCGCTAAACGTGACTTGCAAACTACCCTTGATCTACCCTGCATTGTGCAGACTGCGCAACCAAGTAGTTGCAGATGATCCGTTATTGCAATACATTGCGCACCCATGGATGCGCTCGGGGAAGTCAGCAATATGTGTGTTCAGGTCATCTTTGCGCACCGCTCTGGTTCGGCATGTCAACATGTTGTCGGATCAGATCTCTGCACACTCAAGCATCGTCGTAGTCCTCGCGTCCTGAACGCAGCTCTTGCTTGGGGCTATACAGCTTTGCCCACACGTTGTCCGTGAAGAGGTCATCGTCGTCGTCGTCATCCACCTCATCGTCAGTACGTTCCTTCCAATCCTCATTCATGCCGCCAATGACCAGCTGCTTGATGCCCACATGGCTGCGCAGTGTGCATTAGTCAGGCAGGCAGCGCCTTCATTAGCAACAACAGCGTTGGCTGCGAAAGGGGGAGTGTTGTAGCTGCTCATCAACATCCTGCCAATGCCACTGCAATAGAGGATTACTTACTTAACACTGAAGGTGGTCAAGCTGTTGATCAGAACGTCCAGCCCGAATGTATCACCAGTGCCAAGGTCGAACCTGGATGTGTTGATGCACGAATGCAATGCTCAATCCATACGTCTTGGTCTGCAGCCGCAAGCAATATCACTCACTCACTCACCAACATCTGCCCCAATTGTCTTTGTACTCGAAGGATGCCATGTTGTGAAACCATGCCGGCTCTGCCGCACGCAGTGTTTGCGAGATGCAGTCAGTCAGTTGCAAACATTTGCGTTGATCATCTTCAACAGCGTTGTGTCATGCATCTGCAAGGCACCACCTGTATTTGACGCCGAAACGTGGTCATACTCCATGTAGCTGATGTCCCCAGCACCGTCTTGCACCTGCCATCACCGGCGCGTCAACACACGTCATTGATGGGTGTGCCGCGCGCCATGCCATGCCTTACCTGCAAGTTGTCCGCATTGTACCCGCCCAAGCGCCCAATGACAAACCACGACTTGAACACCTGAGTTGGTGGCAAAGATGCTCGCTTGCTGCTTGCTAGCATAGATGTAGTGCCCAACACACTAGATATGCGGGCTGGGCTGTGCTTCCAAAGAACGCACGGTCATGCACGCGCGTGCCAAGTGTGACCGTACCTCTTCCAGCAACTCCTGCTCCTTTTCTGAAGGCCTGGTGAAGAACTCCAGCCATACGTACACGTCAAAAGGATCAAACCTGCATTGCCGCACACACACAAACAGCACCATTTGCATGCGGCCATCTGTGTGCCTCAGGCCAACGGAGGTCATGCGAGCCCTGTGCGTGTTGCACGTGCACGTACTCTCGGAACGACACTTGCAGAGGGCCGCCGCTGATTCCAGAACCTAACCGCAAGTACTCTTCGCTACGCTCATGAAACCGCTGCCGTATCTGCATGCGCACGCAGGATGATAAGCACTGATGCCTCAATGAGTCAAAACACGATTCTAAACTCAAACTGCACGAGCGTGCGTACCCGTTCTTCAATCTCGCGGGGATCGCCTTGCGTGCCGTTCATTATCTCCAACAGCTCCTCGTCCGACTTGGCGCCATCCTCCAGCACCCTGACACGAGCGCGCGCACAGTACAACAGCCACACCGAGTCGGTTGTTTGGTAGAAGAGGGAGCTCGCCAGCAGCAGACATGCACACGCCGCAGAGGCTGGATGCTATGCTGCTGGCACTGCACATGCTTACAAGTGCGTGGTTTTGCAGGTGGCCGCATCAACCACCAACGCAACATCATGCAACTTTACTTGATATGAAGTCCGTTGGCACACGGAAATGCTCATGGCTATGGGTAAGTATTGTCATGTGAAGGCAAGGGGGGATGAGAGAAACGACACTAACAAAAAGCCTAATGTGATTTCACGACGAAAGACTCAGCATCAGGACACGCGCGAACCGCTGCCGCATTTGCACAACGCTGCACTTGCCACAAAATAACACTTCACTTGCGTGCGCAGGGGGAGGGGGTGGGTGTTTTGTGATGCATGCATGTGCATGTGGAAACTGATGTTGTATGCAGCTGCCATACAATAGAGCGGCCTGCCTCTCCTGACAGCAAGGGGAGGGTGGATGAGGTAGCAGTCAAGAATGCACATTGGCCGAGTGGGGGGTGG
>RHPI01003389.1:480646-511967 GCA_009103225.1 Chlorokybus atmophyticus
CCCCCTTGCTGGTTTTTGCTACCTAACCTGCGGCCCTTGTAGGGCTGTGGTTAACCCCACAGCCAACCGCAAGCAGAGCGGGTGTTTCCTTGGTCGTCATGGCCGTCATCGTTGCATAGCACTGCGCGTGCATGGCCACCCGGCTGTGTGTCCTATTGTGCTTTTGGGGTCGTAGAAACGACACATGTTCTCAGAGTGGCATGCTTCCCTAGTCAGGCCTCTGGTGGGCTGATGTATATTAGTGTTTGCTGCCGTGCGTGGCCTCTGTGGAGCGAAAGTATGTGTTTGAGTATGTGCTGCCATGTGGCGCGCAGTGTGGTGTGCATGCGCGGCATGTTGTAGTTGACGTATGTGCGTACCACAACCCTACCACACAAGATCGGCAACAGAGCAGTTGCAACACGAGTGTGTGTTTTGGTATGTTGCTGCTCCGACTTGGCCTGGTGAACGACACAACCAGCATGCCTCTTTGCGTTGCGCTTGGTCGCATATGCACTTGCTCCCGTCACAGGAGGAGAGAAGGTTATGCGCAACGGCCCCCCGATGCCTGCGATGGTGGCGGCAGCGAGCAGCGGCCATCGCGCCACCAGTTCCGCGCAACAGGCTACGCTAGACTTCTCGTTCGAGGGCAGAGTGGCGCGCGCTTTCGGCCCACTGGAGCCCTCCAGCTCTGCGGAGGTGCGAGACGAGCACGCTTCGCCACCCCCGTGGGTCATTGATCAAAACCCTGCTCCCTCCGTGCCAGGTAAGCAGTTCTCTCCTCCCCTGCTCGTTGACATGCGCTCGTCATCCATGATAGATAAAATCGTGTTGGTGCGACAACAGGTGCGCCCATTTCGGACGCTCTCAGTCCAGAAGGCCCTCAGAACCAGGACCAGGACCAGGACCAGGCAGAGGTGCGCACGCGCACTCTTGTGGATTCAGCATTGTTCGTTGGCGTGTCTACGCGCAAGGCCCTGACCGTGGTTCTCATCGTCTGCAGGAACAGTTGGAAGCAGAAGCAGCCGACACTCGCCTCACCAACCCGGAGGACATACGCCGCCGTCAAGCCTTTGACCTCGAGGTCAGCAATATGCTCATAGCATCTCTGTGGTCTTGTTGCACAAGTGATATATGACCGAGGCACCAAGCAAGGGAGTGATGTGGTTTGATCTGTGCGTCTTAGGATGACATGGACGAGTACGACATGGTGGCGCACGGGGGCAACGAGGACTACATCGGCAAGATGCTGACGGACGAGAGCCGTCGGCACCTGCAGGAGATGGGCTTCATGTGGAACCGCCCCGTCCTGGCCGCGGGCGCCTCGACCTCGGGTCAGGAAGCTCCGCTACCTGCAGACTTCAACGAGCTGAAAAACCGCCCGCGCGACAGCCGTGCCGACCACGCCGCCGCCGCGTCACGCCTGGAAGAAGACCGCAGGAACGCAGGCCGCGCGGGGCTGATCGGACACACCGTCCGCCAGCTTGGGGTTCCTGACCACGTAAGATGCCACAAGCATGGCACGTGTAGTGCTTGTTCAGTGAGACATGGCATCGGCTTGGTGGATTTGTGTGTTGCTGATGTTGCCCAATACTTTTGTGTGCAGGGGTGCATGCATGAGCTTGTTGTTGATGCTTGTATGGTGGGTTGCAGGTGCAGCACCCCCAGAGGTACACGCATTACACATTGGACTGGACGGAGGGTGATGAGGAGCGAGCCAACGAGAGCGCTGCGCGTGAGGCATTGCACGCCGCGAGGGCCGCCAAGAACCAGAGCATGGATATGGATATGGACAGCGGCGGAGCTGCGGCCGACGATACAGCCCCTGCTGAGCATCAACGAGTGCAGAGCCTGACGCCCGTTGCATTCGGCCACCGCGAAAGCAGCATGCCGGTGAAGCCCGAATCAACACTGATGACTGCGCGCTTCCGCGACGAGCCCGAAGAAGTTGACCCGCAGCGGCAGGCAGAAGATGTTCAAAGTGATCAGAGCACTCATGCTGCCGAACATGTTGGCTTCAAGCCTCAGACCACAGCGCGTACCAGAGGCAGGCAGTATCGGAGCAGAGGCAGTGGTGCTGCTGGTGAGGAGGAAGGGTAGGGTGGCTGGAGTAACCCACTGTGACCATTCTTTGTACATAGGTGTAACGCTGTATCGTTGCGGCATGTAGGTGTAGAAAGCAATATTGATGCCAGGTACATACGTCGCATGCAACTCTGCTCACTGTGCATGTCATAGTTTGACATGTGTATGAAAATCTCTCCAGGCACAGCTGTATTAGTTCAGTGCACTTGTTTGTAGCCTTCTTGGCAACTGCGATGCCTTGCTGTGAAAGCTACTGTGCGGAGAGCACTACTACCGTATGTACACAAGAGCCGCTAACCAACGGCCGTGGTGCAGGCAATTGCCACGTGTGACTGTGCATGCATGTCTAACGGGGAGGGCTAGTAAGATATAGAGTAGTGCAGCAGATGTTAGCCCGGTGGTAACTACTCGGTGAGGTGTACAAAAGATGGTATGCTTGTAGGATTGCATGCATAGTGTCAAAAGCATCAGTCATGCATGTTGTAATAATGTGCATATGGCATGGTGTTGCGTGTGCACAACAGCACGTCACATATCCTGTACACAAGTACATGGTCTGTGCATATCATGCATGGTGTGCCTTGCCTGGATGACATTGAGAACGGCAATCTCCTTATTGATCGTGACACAGTGTATGCTGCTATGGATCAGCTGTGTGCGCCCATGTACATGCGTATATTTCGAGAATTAACTACTGTATGCACAATTGTACAGAACAATGAAGCGCATGGTTGTGACAAGAAGTGACCCGCGTAAGCAGGTGCATGCAAGTGCAGTATGGGGGTCAAGTGTACAGAATCTCCAAGACTATCCTACACATGCAAGAATGTGTTGACATTCTTGCCCCCAAAGATCAGCAACATCCTACAAGGCAGCCTGGTAAGCCACACTATTCCAGTGTAATCACATCGCCATTATACGTAATTCCACTGACAGCCTGTGCATAACCTGTGCAATGCGTATAATGAGCGGATTGCGATATACATGATATCAAGCAGTCCTGTCAAACATCTCAGTTACTACTTAGCTTGCTAGTCTCTCACTTCACTACCAGGCCTCTCACTTCACTACCAGCAGCCAAGCCTACCAAAACAGCAACGCGTAGAACAACGCGGCAGTTCTTGGTCGTGGCAGGCCAGCTAGTGGTTGATGACGAAGACAACGGTGGGTCAGCGCGCCCAATGGCGGTGTCAAGTCCGGCGTCAGTCTTGATGGATGTATGTGCTGACTTCGATGCCGTCGGGCACTGTGTCCTGGTACTCGAGCGTGCAATCTATTAGTTTGCTCTCGTAGCGTCCGCTGGCCCGCACGTACTGCAAGTACCCATCCAGCGTCTTGGCAAAAATCACTGTCGCAGTCGCACAACATGCGTCACTCTCAAAGTCCCCACATGCAGCCGCACATTAGCAACCAACAAGCTACAAGACAGAGCCCTCTGTGACACGCGCGTGTCGACAAGCTCAAGTAGAGTATGACACAGATGCTCGCTCCTTTTCGTAACATGCTATTAGCTGAGTGCATTCCCCTGCGCTTACCAACATTGTCCGCGACAACGAGAGCGTTTTTGGCAAGAAGCGGTTCCGCGGCCTGCAGATACTGCAGGTATTGTTTGGGGTCCGCATCAAGAAACAGCAGGTCGATGCGCTCCGCCCCCGCCCGTTTCTGCATCTGCTGCAGACCCGCCAGCCCGTCGCCCCACCTCACATCCACGCGATCTGCATAAGCGCATTGCCACTCGTCCAACACTGACTCGGCACGGTTAGTATCGACACACGATGCGTGTTCCAACCTGCGAGCTTGGATTGCCAGACGAAGCGTTTGGCTGCGAGGGCCCACTTGATGTCCTTCTCAAAGGAGATGAGGCGGGCGTCGGGTGCGAGGGCGCGGCCCATCACGATGGCGGAGTAGCCCAGGAATGCGCCCACCTCCACCACCACGCACGGCCTCCTCTCCTCCACTAGCCTCTGCTCTACACCACAGCACGTGACAGTGGATATGTTGCTGTTGTTGTTGTTGTTCCACTCGCACGCTGCTGCATTCTCACCCGCACACTCTCACCTGAAGTATGGCGCCCTTGTTGGGTCCGACCATGGGCAGGAGATCTGTTGCTGCCCATTTGTCAAGTCTTCTGAGGATCCACACATCATCCACAGGTGTCAGTCGCGAGAGCGTCTCCCCCGAGCGCTTGTCGACGTACACCTCGCGGTCCCCGCTGGCGATCTGCGCCTCGCGCGTGCGCGCACGACGTGCCGCGCGCGCGGCCTGCTGCCGATTCTCCCAGAGAAGAAGGGACACGAACAGCGCAAAACCGGACGCGTTGATGGCCAGCGTGCGCGGGCCGCCAGAAGCCAACTCGAGGGCGGGGTTAGAGGCAAGCTTACCCACGTCGATCAACACGCCCACGAGGCAAGACACGGCACCGCCCGCCCAAAGAACCCTGCCAGCCACGGCTCAGCGCACACAGTACATGTAGAACTTCAAGCTGTGACGATGAGTACTTGCAACACTGAGGCCGCAATGCGCGCGACGACAATGTGGTGCTACACAGTACGCGATCAGCGTGCGTGCGTGCGCGAGTGCAACGTCGTCGGTCTGTAGGATGATGATGTTGCATGGATGATCGGTTGGACTGCACCTCACTGCTTGCTTGGGAACCATTCAAGGTTCACCAGCTCAAGCGAGGTGTCAGTTCGTTACAGTCGACATGTACGTTGAATGCCACATGTAGAACATTATTCTGTAACACGACAGTGCTGGATGTCTTGCGTGGCCACATCGAGATACTGTTTGCTATGCAACACCAGCAGCATGCGTGAAGAGTGGCAAGAGGGAAGCAGCACACTCGTTGCACGCGAGACCAAAGGCGTACCTGCGTACGGGTCGTGGGAAGAGGTAGTCGACGAAGTTTCGCGGGTCCTTGAGCTCCTCCTCCAGCACGCTCCTCCTCCCGCCCTTTTCCAGGTCCTGCTGCACCGGAGACCACGACTGCTTCTCCTTCTCCTTCTCCCTCTTTCCGGGAGGCCCGCCTCCCGCCGCTGCGCGCACCCCGCTGAGGCGGCGGCGGCGAGCGCTTTGCGGCGGCGACCGGCTGGACGGCGGCGAAGGCAGGCAGTTCGGGCGGACGCAACACATGGCCCTGAACGGCAATGCGACTAGCAACGCTGCCGCCGTCGTCCCCGCCGTCGCCATGGCCGTGGCCGCCGTCGCCCGGACCGTGTCCCCCCCCACACAACTCGAACTGCCCAAGTTTGATGCTGTCTAGAGCGACCCGCTAATAAAGTCAGACAGGGACCAGCGCAGGGCATGATGAAAGGGCGTCCGCTGGACTGGGGTGCCCTTGTTCTACCACATGCCACCCCAGGTCACTGGGTGGCTGCGCGCTACTGATTAAACCTCTGATGCGGTGTGTGCCCGTGTGCAAGCTCGTACCCTTCACGTTCGCAAACATCGCCACCATTGCAACATGCATGCACATCGAGTACTCGCTCGCACCAGCCAGCATGCATCTGCTCTGCGGTTGAGCCACATCAATGGTCATACAACCGGACAACAGAAGCGCGGTGACGGTAACAGGCAACATGCAGCGCGAGAGCCTGGCGTTTGAACTCTGGGCATCAACAAGCACCGCTTGCTCGATGCCTGCTTACGGCTTGCACAACAGGACGGGCAGAGTTGGTGTGACGTGCAAACCAGCGTCCTTTGCAAGAAGCTGGAGCTCTTTGCGCCACACGAACCATGCTTGGTGTATCAGATATCAGTCACTTTGGTGTACCAAGTCAACTTGAAGTGGGCTTGCTGCTGGATTACATTTAGCTTTTTGGCAAGGTTTTCAAGCAGCCGACTATACTATTCAGGGCACTGCCCGCAGGTGTACTGGGTAGGCATCTACGCAGGTGTGCATCAATGTGCAGCTGGCAATGGCAGGTTATACTGGCCATAACACTTATGCCTCCATGCACATTGTAGTGCGTTTCATGACAACGATTGAAACGTGGAGTGTTGTACGACACTGCTTAGCATCACTAAGCAATCCACGTAACGATCCTCACAAAATTGATCTGCAATCAGTGACCAGCAAACCTTGACATGCCCTTCATACCGCTCAGTACTGACCTCCATCTATAGGCAATGCATGTGCACTCGGAGGCAACGACTTGCGGTGACAGATTGAACTCTCGAGTTATCAATGCAGGTCCGTATTTTAGGATGGAGTGGTGCTGCAATAAGCTGAAGAGTGCAGCAGTGCAACACACGCATATCGTCACAGTCACAAACAGAGCAGCACAACACCGCAATAATCAGGGGGCCACACCAGCGGTCTAGCCTACACTAGGCAATCACCTAGTATGCACGAACAAGTAGCAAGGAGCTGTGCCAGCGTACAACAGCAGAGCCACACGGAACAACATTGGTTACAATGAGCCATGCAAGCAAACGCAACAGCACATATACATAGGTAATTGCAGTTACTAGACGATTACAACGACTGCTAGAGCAACCCGCAACTGCCAAGCACGTGACAATGCTCCAATATACACGGGTGATGGACATTGATAAAGTATGGCTGGGACACTCTGCTGTAGGCACGGCCCGCTGTATGACCAGTGCGTCGGCTGTCGAGCCATTCTAGACATGCTGGATGCTACAGACAATCACTACACAATAGCTCACCCGTTGGCAAGCATACCACACCCGTTTCGCTGTCCGTTGCCACATTGATCCCACGCTTGAGCAGGCTTCAGTGAAGAAAGCCCCACAAGCTCCTCCTTCTGTTTCCATCAGCCTGCACGAAACCACGTGCACGGGTGCACATTGGGTGTGGACCCCTTCCAACCCCACTCAGCGAGCGGAGGAGCCCTCGCCAAAGGAGTTGAGGAGAAGCATGTCGTCGGAGGAGAGCTGGAAGGAGTACACGTCGGCGTTCTCGCGGATGCGCTTGGGGTCCGTGCTCTTCGCCACCACCACGTACCCACGCTGGATGCCCCACCTGATAAGCACCTGCGCCGGCGTCCTTTGGTAGCGGTCCGCCACCTCCACCAGCCTCGGGTCCTGTGTGCTTTGTGTGTCAGTGTCACACCCATGGTGGGTGCATGCGCGCGTGTATGACAACAGTTGCATGTCCACATTAGGGGTGTGGACTGCACGTTGTGCATACCTTCAGTTTGCTGCCGCGCGTGAGGGGGGAGTACGCTTCCACTTGCACGTTATGCTCGCGGCAAAACGTGCAGAGCCTCTCTTGCGTATTGAACGGCGTCACCTCCAGCTGGTTCACCGCCGGCAAGATGCCTCCGGGCGAGGACATCAGGTCCTGGTGCACATATACAGCACCATCACACGCACGCTCTGGCTTGCGCGCTCTGCTGGCAGGCAAGGTACCTGCAACTTGTGGATGTCGAAGTCTTGGACACCAATCGACTTCACCTTGCCTGCATATGCGCGTAGTACGTGTGTGCAAGTGCGTCTGTTACTGTGTGTGCATCTCAATAAGGCAACATGCAGTACATGCCACAGGTGTCGGTTGTGTGCGATGGCTTACACACGGGAGCACACACGCATGTACGCAAGCAACACATGCAAGTGGACCTTCTTTCTGCAGCTCTCCCAGCGCGCGCCAAGAGTCTTGTCGGTTGCCCTTCGCAGGCGCGTGGAGCATGCACAGGTCCACATAGCTGAGACCCATCTCCCTGCAGAGTAGTAGCTCTTGTTTCTGACGCATCACATGCCAGCACACCACCACTAACAACTACCGCAATAACACACTCGAGGGAGCGGTCCACCGCCTTGACCGTGTTGTCGAAAGCGTGGGCGCTGTCATCGTTCCACACTTTGGTCGACACCCACACCTGCACAGGTACGTTCAACGTACATGATGACACCTCCAGCTACCACATACAGAGACAGTGTGTCCTTGTATACCTCTTGTCTAGAAATGTGAGGGGAGTCATGCAGTGCGCGTCCCACATCGCGCTCGTTGCGGGACTGCGACGCCGTGTCAATGTGCCGGTAACCCACCTGTAATATGAGCTGTTCAAGTGTGACCAAGCACATACCCACTCATGCCTTGCAGCCAGAGGCTCAGGGCTGCCTTGCAGTTGCTAGTCATGTCAAGCGCTGCCGGGAGGGAGACCGCGGCCGACAAGTGTAGCGTTTGCATGTTGACGGCGGCAAGTATTAAAACCCAAGCTAGGCACGATGTGCGCGGTCTTTCAAGCATCCGGTCGCAGCAGCTGCAACTTCTTGGCACAAAGTGCTAAGAGCTGTTGCTGTCACAAGGCTCAAAGTTCTGCATGCACGCTGCAGCTCATGCATGCATGCTTGTATCCATACGTGCATACAAGGGCGCATGCATGCATACACGCAGGCAGGTGCATAGCAAATGCGAGCCGTGAATGCTTGCACACAGCACCCCTTCAGCCGCTAGCTTCTTGCCTGTAAGGCGGTCTTGACGGCGTCGCGCGTGTCGCCTCCTGGCTTAGCCCTGGCGACGCCGAGCCCCACCCTTGGCACCCTGCTCCCGTCCCTCAGCGTCGCCCTGTCGCTGGCAAGCTCCCGCACCTCCCTCACACTCGCCATGCTGCCACACATACGCACACACATATGCAAACACACAGGCCTCAAAATAGACCGAGTCCCAAAGAATGCCCTTCTGCAGAACCAACCCGACGATTGCAGTGTGCGTCTCGTGAAGTGGCTCGAGTCTCAATATTGGCATAGCTTTTAGCCTCCGTATTGGCATATGGTTGAGGTGGTGGTTGTTGGCGGCGGCGGCGGCGGTGGCGGTGTAGGGAACGATGATGGCGACTGTGGTGGGAGGGATTGGGATGCGAGCGTCTGGGGAGGACGATGGTGCCGTTTCGCTGGCGGCGCTGTTTGAGCGGGCCAAGGCCACGCACGACCGCATGGAGGCCGGGGACCACGACGCCGCCACCGCCGGCGCCAGGGAGGCGTGGCAGGAGGAGGTGAGGGGGACGTGCGAGGGGCTGGAGCGCTGCGGCCGCATGATCGACTCCCTTGGGCTCTTCTCTCGCAACGAGGAGGTCGACGACGTTACTACCCCCGTCCTCAAGTACTTCCTGGTACACGCCACATGGTGGTCAACTCAGCTGTTTACTGCTCGAGCCAGGCAACTGTATCAGATCGTCTTTTACGTGCGCATGACTGTTCAAAAACCTGCATCCTTGCGCTCATGCAATGTCAGTGTTCGTGTATGTACAAGTGTTGCACTACATGTTAGCAGCATGCACAGGAGAAACACTCTAAACTTCAACATGACAGTATCACAGTGAACAAGACAACACACAATTGCCGACAATGCTGTGCAGCACAATAAAGCACACTAGTTTCAGCGCCATGCATGTACAGGGGCCTGTTGTTTACAACAGTCGCACGCACACTCATGCACAACGTGTGCAGGTGCCCTACTACCTTGGCAGTTTGCTGCCGCAGCTAACAGTTGACGAGCGACGGCCCGTGCTGCATTTCTCAATAACTCAGCTTCAGGTGTGCGCGCTCACATCACTAGGGCTTATACCTTGGTGTATGAACGTGCTCTAACTGGTCATTTACACAACGTCATCACAGGGCTTCCTGCACCTCATTGAGCGGTACGGTTTGCTTCCACCAGAGACACGCGCAGCGGCAACCCGCAGGCAACCCGCGGATGCTACTACACGCAGAGCAGAGAAGGTGAAGAGAGCCTATGAGTGTACCTGCTATGGCTTGCTTCAATGCAATGCATCGCTATGGGTATGTGTCTCACAGTCTGGTGCATGTTACTGCCCTGCAGGTAGCGCGCTTCAAGGCAGAAAAGGAGTCAAGGGCGAAGGTGGAGGCTGTGCAGGCACGGTTGAAGTATCAGAAGGCCAGGGCAAAATCGATGAACGAAGGTGGTGAAGACTTTGATATGGAGGATACCGAGGAGCAGGAACGAGAGGTATGGTGTTGTATGTGACACAGTTGTCTGAGTTTATTGTAACTGACAATGACTCAGCCTCGTTGGTTGCATGCAGTTGTGGCTGGTCCTCATTCAACACGCTGCGTTCCAGGTAAGTGTTTTTGCCTCGCTGTTGCTGGCTTGCATGCTTCCCACTGCGCATTTGTTGCAAACCCGTGTTGTTGATGCAGGCTCTGGAGCTGGTGGAGTCGTACCGGCAAGAAGAGCAGCTTCTCGCACAAGCTGAGACTTTGCGCGGACAGGTGAATGTGAACAGTCTTGCTGCCACGTGGATGTTTGTATGTGCATGCGTGCGCATGGCGTTCGCACGCAAGTACACTTGAGCCATACTTTGCCGTTCACAGGGTGGGGAGGTGGTGCGGCAGTCGTTACGGGAGAAGCAGAATGAGGCAGAGCGCAGGCACAGGGAAGCGGCGGCGGCGGCAGAGATGGAAAAACGGTTTGGGATTGCACCAGAGGTGCAGCGGGAACGCATGAGCAAGCAGGTAACAGTTGCTTGCGCAACCGTACTTGTACTGCACTATGGGTTGCAGTGCAGTACAAGTCCAGGCCACAAACAGAAGCAAGTTGGTGCAAACCATGCATGTGTGATGTCAGGTGTTCTGCAACCGACACAGCACACCAACCATGAGCATAGAGGCGTTTGCGGAGAAGGAATTTGAGCGGGCACAGGAGCTCGAGAGGAAGACTGCCCAAGCCGCAGCGCGCCAGAAAGCGCGGGAGGTGAGCTACCCTGCAGCCGCAAGTTGTATGAGAGCGCATGGGCCAAGCAATGCTCCAACCGCTTAATACTGTACTGACATGTGACTATTAGGACAAGATCTTGGAGGGCGTGGACGAATCAGAGGTGTACAAGCAGCGTGCAATGGATGAGTTCAAAGATGACAACCGACGCGGGTCCGGTAACAGCGCGACGAAACCCCTCCGCTGAGAGTTTGCGACATGCGCACTCTCACTAGGCTGTATAGTGTAAGGGTAGAAGTGTACCGGATGTGATGATGTTTGCAGTCGTTGCACTTGCTTGATGCCATCTGCACATCTTGCAGGAATTGCAACATTGATTCAGAAGGCATCGAACATTATGAACATGCATAGGAGTGAACTGTTTTACATGTTGCAGTGCAGGCATGCAGATCAGCAGCAAATATGTGCAGTGGGCAATACGGCTCTGACTTACTGCAGCCAACAGCGTGTTAAACAAGGTCTACTTACAAGTGTACAAGAAAAGAGCCCATCGCTGCGCCACTTGTCGAGGATCACTGTGTCAACGGAGCCCCTTTTTTGCAAGGTGATGGTGGCAGTAGACAACCTACGGACTTCCGCACACTGCGCCCCAAGTCACCGGATTCGTGTGCATGCATTGAAATTGCCAAGCACGAGCGATTGCAGTAATACACTTGCACTTACTTTGATATGCCGCAGTGGCCAAAACAACCTGTATAGATGCAACCTGCCATGTACTGCTAGTCCTCTCCGCTCTCGTCACTAAAATACCCTCGTTGCAACTTAGGCCCCTGCAACAAACACCAGAACGATATATCAAGCAACACACAAGTGGAACAAAGGCAGGATGCCATGTGCATGTGTCGCACC
This sequence comes from Chlorokybus atmophyticus, assembly GCA_009103225.1. Classification (NCBI taxonomy): domain Eukaryota; kingdom Viridiplantae; phylum Streptophyta; class Chlorokybophyceae; order Chlorokybales; family Chlorokybaceae; genus Chlorokybus; species Chlorokybus atmophyticus. The sequence goes on from RHPI01003389.1 coordinate 492,258, forward strand.
ACTTGCGCCAGTGCACACACGCGAATGCACACGCAGTCAGGTGCACATGGTTGCCACGCAAGTGACATAACAGCAAGCCAATAACCAAATGGCCTGCGGTCCAACTCAGCAAACCGCCTTGCAATGCCACATACACCGTTGCAAGACGCGTAACACGTCACCTTCAGAGAATGCGGCTTGTGTGCTGCACTCCTGTCCGGTGCTACCACCGGCCTTGGCGCGACCGCTGAAGCCCAGTCGTCCTCTTCAAACCTTGCGTCGTTGTCACCTTCCTCATCACTAGCAACAACAGATTGATAGCTCACTCAACATTCCAACTCACTTCTATCTTGGGCAAACTGTTTCAGCTGACACGCAGGCAAGCACATGCAGTTTGTGCACAGAAAGTATACAATGTATGTTTGTGTGTCACCTGCTGCCTGCTGCGGCTGTGTTATTGTTGGCACCGTCTTTGTTGTGGCTGGCGGCACGCTGCGCTCCCCTGCTGCGCTTCTTCACCGGACGCTCCCGAGGCCCCAACTGAAAGAAATACAAGTGTTATTGTGTGTGTGCTTACGTGTGTGCATAAATGCGCGAGCTGTGAATAGCTGAATCACTTGAAACACATGCTGAGTACGCACCTGATTATTGGGGCATTCGTAGGAGAGGTGACCTTCTGCACCGCACTCGTAACACCTGCTTTTGTCCTCGTACACCTAACACAACCCTTGGGACTCACACATGCTGGAGCTGCAAGGCTACTCTCACACTAGGTAAACTTCATCAACGCGAACACCATGACAGTGCTCCTCTGACTATCAACAACACAGAGACCAACCGGGCAGATAATGTAATGCACATCATTGCGTGAACGTTGTTATTGGATGTTGTTGTGCTTTGCAACTGTGTCTGCTACTTGTTGAAAAGGAAAAGCTGATTGTCTCAAATGTTGCCAGAATGCAGTAAGAAAGTGCACAGATTGACATGAAGAAGCTCAAAGCTAGAGGCAAGGCGCTGGAGAATGCCACAACATTGCGCTGTCCTGACCTTACGGCGGATGAACTCCTTGGCCCTGCCGTTGTCGTTGGCGAGGCTGGCCTTGAGGGTGCGGCCGTTGAGGCGCTTGCCGTTGGCCGCTTGAGAAGCGGCAAGGGCTGCCGTGCGGTCGGCGTAGAGGACGAAGGCGATGCCCGAGCTCTCCCGGGTTTGGCGATCCTTCACTATGCTCACCTTCTTCACCCCAGGGCTCAGCGCCTCAAACACTCTGAACACGTCGTTGTTGGTCAGCCCGTAGTCCAGGTTGCCCACGTACACCGTGCTTCGGGACGGCGCTAGCCTCCTCCTCTCCTGCTTTCCCTGCGGTGCCCTCCCTCCTCCTCCTCCCTGTTCTCCGCCACCGCCGCCTCCGCCGTCTCCGGCCCCAAGCATGTAGACAACTTCCGCCACATTAACTGCAAAGCTGAGGTTGAGGTGCTCAAGGAGCAGGCCCAGGCGCATGTCGACCGACCTAGTCGGCCACCTCCAGGATGAGAGCAAGCAGCAATGCACTTGAAGCGTAGCAGCGCAATGCACAGCAAGCGGAGTTGGCCTGCCCACGTGCTCCAGCCTTACGGTGCTCTGTGGTGGTTGCTTGCACTGCGCACACAGCTGGCCTGACTGCCTGCGACACTTACTGCACTCTTAGCAGCATGCATGGGGGCACAAGGGTGGCTCGCAAGCCAGGCGAACAACTACACAAGTTGTCAATGTGGTCTCTGATGTCTGGTGCGATAAGCTCGCACAGTGTGCATGCAAGCAGTTTCTATCATGGTAGCTGATGTATGCTTCTAGAACCACTTGGGCTCTTAAGGTTGTGGGCAGACCGCATATTACTTGCGCGATCCGTTGGTTGAACTTCTTAGCAATCGGTGGTTGAGTTCAAGCTGTGACCAGCCACCAAGCTTGCTATGTTCCTCACAATCTCAGAAACAGCAACGGCCCGGCCGATTTTTTTCTGCTTTTTCTGCTAGCACTCAGTTGGCATTCAGTCTCAAGCATGGCCAAGGCAAGGCGGTTTATGCTTTGCGTGTGACGCATGTCGCACCAAATCTCAGCACGCCATGAATTGACCGATTGTGCCTATCCCTTTGTCCACAGGTGTGGACTGCTGCTATGCGTGGCGCTAGCCGTTGCTTATTCTGGCTTTGCGCTTGGTGCTGGTGCGCATCAAGGGAGGGGCCTTGGTGCACAGCCCACCAATTTTGGGCTCCTTCCCCTCGGCGATCTCACCATGACGTATTAAGGCGGGAGTTACTTCGTCCCCCAAGTCCAGCAGGCTGAAGTGCAAGGTCCGCGCGTGTGTTTGCTGCCTCTGCCAGCGCCTATCTGAGTGTGTTTGCAAGTACATGCGAGCTCTTACACTGAGCTGCAATTGCTGCCGGCCTTCAGGCAATCTTCAACAGCGATGTGCTCAACTTCCTGGCCAACATGGAGTGCTTGGAGGCGCTTCGACACATTTGGGGCGGACATTCCGCTCAACCTGCTGTCCTTCAATGGAACGGGCTTCGGCGAAGCCATCGGTGGCAGGTACTTGCCTTCTGTGCGGACATGCGAATGCGCAATGTTTCAGCAGAAGTCTTGATCTCCAACGTGCTGATGTTGTGCCGTTTGCAACTGCGAATACAACCGGAAGGCAGCTCTGAGCAACCAGCTGCAGCCCTGGGCTGAAGAGGTGGCATTGGACGAGCAAGGCCATGTACGGTGAGTTGCGACACACGTTACGCAGTCCTTGGCCCTACGCAGATGTTATGGCCTGGGAGTCGTGAGGTTCTGGATGGGCGCTCAGTGCCGTGCCCCGTCGTAGACATCGACTTTGGCTTTACCAAGTTTTTGGACGCCGCTGTAGGAAAAGTGAGTAGCCCCACTACGCTACAAAGACGACATACGCTCCCTGTTGTGCACATGGCTTGTTGAAGGTAATATAGTGGCTTTGCGTATACGTGTATATGTAATTCGATTTGCGTATGCTTGTCGTGTATAGTGACTTGTAAACACTTACATTCAGCCTGAGTGCTGCCTGTGCATTGCAGAGATTGGCGCTGCTGAAGACAAGGTAAGCACACCCGCTTATGGTGTGCGTGTGGCGACTTCAAAGAATATTGTTCGTGTATCCGCTCATGGTGATGACTTACGTTGGGTGTGAAGGGGTCCATGTTGCTGATGAGCAACCCGGGGCTGGCGGATGCGGCGTCGGGGCTGGCATGTTCAGCGAGCTACCAGTCGGCAGTGGACAGGCAGCTGCAGTGGGACTGCCGCAACTACACGATCGAGGAGTCGGCCTGCGTACGTTTGACACGGTGCAGGCGGCGTCGAACCTCCGCAACGCCCTCGACGGCCCCTCAATGATGACCAGGGCCTGTACAACTTCGACACGAACATTGCGGTCCCCACCCTCAAGATCAACAATGTGCCAACCGACATCCGCGGCCTCACCTTCAGCCGCACACCCAAGCAGGTACTGATGATGTGCATGCGTGCATGTTGGAGGAGGACACAACTTGGTTTGATGGCCAACAGAGCCACGCACGCAGGCATTCACGCGTGTGCAATACGTGCAATGCGTGTCAGGTCTTGAATATCCTGCTTATGGAATCCACGAACGGCACTTGCGGCTTCTTCCCCCAAGGCGTAAATGGCAAGATCAACAACACCATCAGCTTCGCCAACCAGGCCAATGGCTTCGCGGGCTATAGCGGCAACCGCAGATTGTCAGAACCCTGAGCCAAGTAAGCATTGATTGCATGACCCAATCGCATGCGCCGCGTACCCTGCGTATTGCTTGCCTGAACCCACGCTTGGGCTCCGCATCAGGCCGGTAAAGCCAACTTGCTCAATGAGAACATTATCATCCCGGTCCCGGCCGCCGAGGCGGTTCAGCTGGAGGCCTCTGGTGCAGAGTATGGCCCCAGCTTCAACATCACCAATCTGGGCACAGGGCTCCCCATTGGACCCTACGAGAACGTCATTGTGCCGCAAAGCCCTTAAGAGAACATATGTGGTGGGGCAACAGTGCTGCTGCCCACATTTTTAGCTCTCTTGCGCTTTAAAGCGCATGCTCAGCCATCACGTGATACACTACCAATGGTTGTTTTGTGTTATGTTGTCTAGGGCTGCTTGCCGATTTGGTCGTGGTACGACCTCCACAGTGTGACATGCATGTGATTGTAGTGCGTGCAGCCGTAGCAGTTGAGTGTTGAAACGTTTGTGTACCGTGCTGTGTAACATGACATCAAAGGTGTTGCAGACTGTGTGCATCATTGCCTTGGTACTGCCAATACACATCTGAACCCTCTGTTTTCCTTTTGCTTTGCATGCCTCCCTCCAACTAGTTGTGCAGATATGATGCTTCAATACAACGATACCATCCAGACAGGAACCACTACCCCTTGTGCTTGGTCGTGACGGCAGTGCCCGGCTGGGCCCCATTGCCCATGCCTGCACCGACAACAAAAGAGGACACATTGCTGGCAGCCGTGCAGTGTAGTTGCATGCTGTGCATTGTGGTGTGTGGAGTAGGCAAGGGGTGCGGTAATTAAGCACGAACACACACTTGCTGTACTAGTATTGAGAGGAAGGCTTGTGCTTGTGCCAAGTCATGGCAATATCTGGATGTTAACACTTGCGTCTTTGATGACGAGCATATATTGTCGGGTGGTAAGCAGCAATAGCAACTCCGGTAGCAAAACAAACAGCCAACCTCCTAACCCATCCTGGGCGTTCTGCTCTTGCACTACCCTGCTTCGCAAGGGGCCATGGCACAGCGTTAACACCAACATGCAAGTATGCGCAGCAGCAGTGCATTATACATGCAGGGAAGGGAGCACCAAGCTGTTGGTCCTGCACACTTCAGCGCACCTCGATGATCTGAGCATCCTAGTCATACGCACCAACAAAGCTGCAATGTCAGCTGAGGCACATGTGTGGCATCATGGAGATGATGATACAACAGTTGGCTGCTTCCCAACGCAGTACTACCCAACACAGTCCAACCCTAGCATTGTTTATCTATGCGCGGCCAATACCATACGCGGTCTAGCACCTTCCCTACATACAGCGAGCAACAACCTTGTTAAGCAATGCCTGCAGAGTGTGCAACACTGCAGGCAGGAGCTGGCACACTCATACCATGTCATCGCGCTTATCAACATCATCTACGACAGCCTCCTCGATGTCCTCGTGTTCTTCATCATCATCCGTCTGCTGCTTGGCAAACGATATAAAAACCTGCTCCAGGCTGCTCTGACTAACAGCGTAATCAGATATGCCGAGTGCCACGCGGTTGCTCTCAACAGCCCTAAACACGGCCGCTAAGGAGAGGTTCTTCATGGGTAGCTGGTACTTGACGCGCTCCCCGTGATGCTCCACAAGCGTGGCGCTCGGGAAGGTGTCTTTGACAAACGCGCGCACGTCCCCCGCGGCTTTGATCTCAAGGTGGTAACCCTCGCCAAAGCGCGACTTTAGGTGCTGCGGGGAGCCCACGCACACAAGCCGCCCCGCCACCATAATGCCGAGGCGGCCGCACAGTGCCTCGCACTCCTCCATCGAGTGCGTGGTGAGAATCACACTGCGGCCGCGCGTGGTAGCCGACACCACCGCCCACATGCTGCGCCGCGCAGCCGGATCCATACCTGCACGGGACGTCCCCACCATTAGTCAACAGCAATGAACACTGCAGGATGTAACACGATCACCCATAATGCATACCTGAGCTTGGTTCGTCCAAGAACACCGCTGAGGGATCCCCAACAAGAGCCATAGCTAGTGAGAGCTTGCGCTTGTTGCCCCCAGAGTAAGTGCCTGAGATGTATTGGATGAATGTTTACACATATCTCGAAGTCTGTGGTACATGACACAACGATACAACAGCAGACCCGGGTGCCCACTACTATGCTCATCGTACCTGAAAGGCGGTCTGCAAACTCCCACAGGCCAACCGCGCGCACGATGCCATCCACAGCAAACGGGACAGCGCTCTCTGGGATTCCCTTGAGTCTGGAGTACATGCGCAGCTGCTCGCGTGCGGTCATCAGGTCCAGAATGGGGTCAAACTGGGGACAGTAGCCAATGTGCTGGCGCACGCGGGTGATATCGTGCCGAACAGAGTGACCAGCGATGTATGCGTCGCCAGATGAAGGCTTGATGTCGCCTGTGAGGATGGACAGCGTGGTGGTCTTGCCCGCGCCGTTCACGCCGAGGAGACCAAAGCACTCGTCGACAGGGATGCCAAAGGTGAGGTCCACCACGGCCGGCCTCTTGTGCGCCGCATACACCTTGTTCAGGCGTTTGATGACCACGCTGTCGTTGTCGGCGAGCCCCTGATCGACGCGCTCACGCTCCCGCGCAACGTCCACATCATCAGCTTCACCAACGCTGGCGGCCCAGCCCTTGGCTCCTCCAGCGCGTGTGCTCTTCCAGTGCCCGCGATAGTGGCAGTACAACGACTTGAGGGCGTCGAGGACGCTTCCCACCACGCCGCTTTCCAACATGACGGTGAGGATGAAAAAGCCCACTGCTTCACAGCCCAAATACAACAGCGGCCTCCCGAGTATGTCCATTGATAAGGGAGAGGTGGCGTAGTCCTCGGCGTCTTCACGCAAGTCCAGCGAGGACAGAGCAATGAGACCTTCACCCAGATTGAAGGGTGGCAGGAGGCGATAGAACCGCACGAGCACGTCATTAAGGCCGCGGGTCTCGGGGATGCCCGCCATGACAACGGAAGCCACGATCATGACAAAGCCCGCAATAAAATGCAGGCCCGATATGGCCACCTGCGCCGCGCTGTGGCTCTGAAACGCGAACGAATAGCAGTATGATAAGGGTATCACTGCCAGGCCGTAGAACACAAGCAAAGCCAGCGCGCCCGCGCCCTTGGCAAAGGAGCCTATGAGACCCTTATCACCGTATAACAGGAACACTATCATGCTCGCGATAGCGATGACAATGTAGTTCAGGACGTCCCACAAGTATGTCGCGCTCCAGTATGCCAGCGGGCTGCATCCCGACACGAGCTGGAGGTGGAGGGCTTTGGTGGTGCGCTCACGCACGATGAACACTGCGAACGTCGCTGCCAGGTAGCAGAAGGGTACCAACACGAACAAACCCGCCAGCACGGTCAGATAGGTCTGGATCGTAAGAGCTTCGCGCGGGGTGAGAGGCATAGGGTGGCTTCGCACTGTCAACATCGCAGTGGGGTTGCCCGTCACACCTGCGACAAACACGTGTTGCTTTGCCGTAGGACAAAAACAACACCACATGGCAAGCAATTAAGTTCTTACGTCTGTAATCGGCTTGACGCAGTTCGTTGATGAAAGCCGGGAACGCGTGGTAGCTGGAGGTGTTGTGCAAGATGGTGAGATCTGTCCGTAGCCCCTGACCAAAGGGACCCGTGCGCCAGGACGATATCTCCGCCGACACATTGTCCAGAGCCATCTGCTTCTGCGCAGGGTCAATATTCACTTCGGTGCCGTTGATGTCAGTGGGGAGGTCCGCGCTGCGAGCGAGTTCAACGAGCGCCAGCAACGCACTCTGGTCCTGAGAGATATTGTAGCTCTGCAGGATGGTGTCGTTGTACACGAGGGCGGCGTAGCGCGGGACCGCGCTCACGCCAAGTTGATCAAGGAGGTAGAGACTCATGCCCAAGCTGTCGGACACACTGTCACCCACGGCCTCAATGTCGACTGCGTGACGCCCGTTCTTCCTCACGCCGATGTCTGCAAGCCTGTCGGTGCTGATGCCGGCAACGGGCAGCAGCGTGGGTGCCTTCGCGCGCAACGAGTCTGGAGAGTAGATGGCGGAGCTGAGCTCCAGAGACGGCCCCGCGGGGTTGATGTCCAGCTTGAGGATGAGCAGCACAAGAGCGATGACAGCAACAGGTAGGGCTATTGCATGCAGAGCACCCTATGCAAAAAACACGAATGTGAGCACGACATCACTATACACATGAGCACTTAATACGACGCAAGCTCTCACCTTGATGTCACGCTTTGCGATGATGACACGCTTCCTGAACACCTCCTTGGCTGCCCTCCAGAAGCCTCTTGTACTGGAACGTGTGGTGTCGGCCACGGCATACCCAACCACGTGGTCCTCCGTGTCAACCTGTTGGGAAGTTGTGTCGGCGCAAGTGTCCTCGTCTTTGGTGTGGTAAGCCAGATTATCATTGGATAGGCGCAGGAAGACGTCCTCAAGGGTGGTCATGGACACTCCGTAGCTGCCGACAGATAGCGCCTCGCGCTTGCCTTCAAGCTCCTCGAACAGAGCCGGGAAGGAAGCCGTGGCTGTGACGGGGATGGAGTAGGTGATCTCGCCGCTGTTGCTCTTCTTGCTCGTGTTGACGGCGGCGTCCCCAACGTGGCGCTGCACGAGGGCGGCGACGCCACTAACATCGGAGACCCCGGCGTCCCCGCGTGTAAGCGTGAGGGTGTACCCAACGCCGTAACGTGACTTGAGGAAAAGGGAGCTCCCGCAGCAGCGCAGCTTGCCCTCACTCACGATGGCGATGCGGTCGCAGAGGATGTCCGCCTCGTCCATGTAGTGTGTGGTGAGCACGAGCGTGCGCCCGGCCTTGTACTTCTTCAGCAGCTCCCACATGGCGCGGCGCGAGTGCGGGTCCATCCCGCTCGTCGGCTCGTCCAGCAGGACCACACGGCTGTCGCCAATCAGCGCAATTGCCACCTGCAGCTTGCGCTTCATCCCGCCCGAGAGCGCGGACGCCTTCTCATCGAGTTTGTCCGTGAGTCCCACGCCCGCAGCGAGCTCATCCACGGCGGCATCCACCTTGCCACTACCCTTCATGCCCTTGATGGCAGCGTACAGCCGCAGGTGCTCCCTCACTGTAAGGTTGGAGAACAGGACGTTATGTTGCGGGCACACGCCCACATGCGACCGCGCGAGGGCAAGCTGTGCAACGATAGAGTGCCCATGGATCAAGCAATCTCCCGCGGTGGGCGGCGTGAGACCCGTCAGGATCGAGATAGCCGTCGTCTTGCCCGCGCCGTTGTGGCCAAGCAGCGCTGTGATGTGGCCCGAGTATATGTTCAAGTCGAGGTCGTTGACGGCCACCTTTGCGCCGTACACTTTCTTCAATCCTTTCATGGACACGGATGGCGAGCCCCAACCCTCCGGCACAGGCTCAAAGTCTGGATTGCTTGAGGCTGTGCCACCTGGGGAGGCCACCTCAACGTCATACCCGTCATCATCACGCACGCGCTCGTAGATGCCGTTATGGGCCTTCAAGCGGGATGAATTTGGCCACCAATACGACTTCTTGAACAGAAACAGAGGCGGCAGCTGCGCTCCATACTCGCTTGGCAACACCTTGTCCAAATACCTGTACATGCACGCAAGCTTCATCAGATTGCAAGCACTCTCCAATGAGTTCTTGCAAGCCAGGACGACACGTGCAAGCCTTACCATGCGAGCGCCGCGTACAGGAATGTGTCAAACAGCATGAGCGCCATAATCCACGCGAGAGGGAACTCCGTCTCCCCGATATCCCTCCATGTCAGGCCAATGTCTGCACCTTCATACTGCATACAAGCAGCTGAGTCAATACCAGCACCGCTCATGAGACCCTTCACAAGCAGTGGGAACCGCCTTACCTGCGCAAAGAGGTCCGCTCCAAATGTAAATGCTGTTGGGGAGAGCAGAGAAACGAGTGATTTGCCTGCGAGTGCCTGCGTGGATGCGGATCGGAAGAACAGGTAGCGCGGGAGTATGGAGATGAAGTGTATCATCGGGGCGGCAATGGCGGCCAGCTTGGCCTTGGAGAAGAAGGTGGACACCAGGAAGGCGAAGGGGATCTCGGAGATGGCGTAGAGGAACAAGAAGGCGAAGATGAGCGTCGGGGAGGAGTTGGGGAGGAAGGAGAACGTGACGAGGAGGGTGATGGCGAGCGTGGCGAGCATGAAGATCGCCACATACGTTGCCGCCCATGCCGAGTAGAACACCCACGTCTTCAGCCCCATGATCGCCATCGTCTCCTTCGCGCGCGTCTCCTTCTCCTCCACAATGCCCCGCACCAGCATGGCCAGCGGGTACAGCGTGGATATGCACACAACAAGTCCAAGCAGCGGCCCAACTGCATGACACATGCAAGAGATGAAAAACAGAGTGCTGTACTGGGTTCAGAGTAACACACACGTTTACCCAGAGAACAAGTGAAGTCGCCCAACATACCTGCATCGTAGAAGAAGTTGTGTCGGTAGTTGCCGATGGGGAATGGTACACCCCAGACGGTGCGAGGAAGTAGGGCGGGGCCGCTGAGGATGTTGTTGTGCTGGTCCTGCGTAAGGATGGCGTCGTCCACAGCCCGCTGCAGGCTCAAGAACCCGCTGGTGTAGTACTGGCGGTAGTCGCGCCTGAGATCGTGATGCCAGCGGTCGATGGGTCGCCACGTGCGCGGCACCGTCGTGTAGTTCAACCTCAGGCTGTAATCCACTACGCCCTCATCCGCGCCGCCCAACTCGTTGAACACGACCACCGCCCATACCACTTCCCCGCCCAACGCGTAAGCCAGAGCCTCCTTCTCAGTGGCAAACTCCCCAGCGTACACCTCGTCGAAGAACACGCTCTGCTGTTTCATTGTGCCTGCAATGGACTGCACCCTCTCATCGTTCGGTACAAAGACCACGCGCCCGAGCTCGAGGAGGTTGCCTGCAATACACGCCATGTGGTTAGCAAAGAGCACCATCAGTGCAGACATGTTAGCACTGACAGTGGTTGACAAGTATAATTGCAAACCGCTATACACCTGCAGAACTGTGAGTGTTAATTGCACGACAACACGGTTGATGGAAGGGTACTTACCAAAGAGGTTGCCAAAATGCTGCTGGGACCTGACCGCCTGATCAAACTTGCCCTGCGATCACACGCTCAAAATGGGTCATGCATGTGCATGTCTGTCAAACAACTTGTGCATGACAGCGTGCTGACCAAACCTGCGCCACGAGGATGGCCTTAAGAGCTTTGTGTAGCAGCACAAACGCATCGAGGGAAGGCACCGGCAGCGGCCCGTTGCTCCTTAAAGCCCGCGACAGCGTGTCCATCACGTCCGTTGACGAGTTCAAGCACGCCAGCAATGCGAGAATCGGGTCTGCCCCTGCAGGCCTGAGGCGGAAAGACGATTTGAGTGTCACAAGTACACTCACAAGTCAATACGACCGTTGAACTCACCCCAACTCTTGCATGTTTTCAGCAAGCAGGTCTTTAAGCATGTCGGGGTTGGCGAAGGCGGCGGCGGGGTTGGCAGCCACAGCTTGGAACACGCGCATCCACGCCGCCGTGATCGCCACTGTATCTGCCGGTGAGCCTCCTTGCATGGCTGCGCTCTCGTACGCGCTCAACATGCAACCGTTTACCAACTGCTCCGGATGCTGCAGGACAGCAAAGACGCACCACGTGAGCTCAAGCAGTACACGCCCATGACTGCATGCAGGCATGTACACGCATACATACACGTGCGTGCGTGCCTGCGGCGTGTGCCCGCGCATGTGTGTGTGTGCACATGGGGCTTGCCCGCGCGCATACGTCTGTATGTCCAAGAGTGCGCTCTTAAGTGCACCTGAACGGCGGTGTGGAGGTTGTCAAAGAAGGGGACGGTGTCGTTGGCATAAACTTGGGCGGGGTGGTATGTGTAGTGGGACTTGTGGTAGGCGTAAATGAGTAGGAGTATAAGAAGAGCCGGGGAGAGCAGCTCCAGCAGAGTCTGTTGCCAGTTGCGCGTCTTCAGCAGCCACTGCCGCCTCAACATCGCCGCCAGCTGCCGCCTCCCCCGCCCCCTCTCCTCGCGCACAGCCCGCGCGTCGTCGCCGCTAAAGCTCGCAGCAACACTCGTCGTCATGGCAGCGTTGGGTTGCGAGTGCCGGTGTTGCTGCTGCTGACGGAGCTGCTCTGTCATTTCTGTCTCCATACCACACCACACTGCCCTTCACACCCGCAATCTGCACGCAACAACAGAAGCCTCATGTGAGGGAGCGCTTCTGCAAGCACGCAAACATACCGCAATTGCATGCAGACATGACTAGCAAAGGAACGCAGCTGCTGCTACATTGAGAGCAGCTGCTGGGAATGTCTGGTGAGGGCGGGAAGATTTCATCTCAGTAATCCAACAGCGCTTACTAGTGGCAGCCAAAAGCCAAGATCAGCATGCACAGCAGTGTTGACAGCTCGACCGCTGAGTGCTCATGTGCGTTTCTCCCACGCGATCTGACATCGACATGCCATGAGACGCTACCAGAAGTCCAGCCACCCAACTAGCAACCTGGCTTCACAAAAATAGTTGCAAACTGCTGTCTTAACCTGCTATCAGACTCATGCACCTTCCCCCATCGTTCAACATGGCACAACAGGATTGCGCTGCTTAAAAAGAGTTCATCAAGGCACTATTCCGTGTCCAAGTCTAACTATACGTATACCAAGAATGCAAACAGCAGTTGGGCAGGTATGTACTTGAGGCGGTGTTGACGCTTTGAGACAGGCATCAAGCACTGGGCGATTGGCACAAACGCAGTCGCAGCCAAATCAACACTTGCTCTGACAGCTGCTCTATTATCGTTGTTCTCGCTTGAGCAGCCAGCGGGCTTCTCCAACCTAGCATACCTTGACTGGCCAACGACAACGCAAGAGCAGCCAACAAAAAGCATTCTTCACGAGTTGTGTGATGTTGTTGTGGACGATTATTTTTGTATCAATTGCTCTGACTTGATCAGCACTTCATCTCGCCAATCATCATCCACTAGCATCAAACACCTGCTTTCCAGCCGCCCTCTCTCCCGTCAACACTGGCGCTTCTCACGCCTGTTCATGTCCCAGCCCAACACGCGCGCATCCTCCCACTCCCCAGCAGCACCAGCGCCCCTTCCCGCCTGCATGACCCACAGCCGCACACAGGCCTGGCTGCCTCCGCCGTCTGGCGCGCGCCTTGGCAAGGGCGGCGGTGGCAGCGCCGGCAGCGGCGGCGACAACGTCGCCTGCTTTCGCCACGTGTCCAGTGTGGACCAAAAGGTGGCACTTATGACAGCAAACTTCCGGTACGCACCAGTACCATACGCTGCGTACCGCACGCAAGGGGAAAGATTCTCCTTCCTTCCATTGTCGCGAAAGCAGACTGTTCGATCCGGCGCCGCGCATACCCCCAGAACCGAGCCGGATCGGCGGAACCAAAATCCTAAGCCTAAGCCTAAGCCTAAGCCTAAGCCTAAGCCCAAGCCCACAATGTGTCATCAGCCCTAAATTAGGCAGGCCGAAAGGGGCCTTCAGCGAGAGCTGTGTGGGGAGCACGTGATGACGACAACGACGATCCCCTGGGCGGCGGCGGGAGGGAAGTGGTGAAGGGCTGCCAGGCTTACTAGTGGTGACACGCAGGAAGAGATATGAGGGGAGATAAGAGTGATGGGTAGCAGTGGTTATCAGTAGTGGTACTAGCAGTGACGACAACGAGCGAGAGGGTGGGTTGTTTGTTGGGTGCGCAAGGATGTCGCGGCCTGCGCCGGGAAGCCCTTCAGGAAGAAGTAAGCGAGCTCTGTGTGGTGACACTGTGCACCGATTTGTAATGTACACGCACGCAGCACCTTGCAGCTTGCATTGTGCAGAGGACTGAGCCAGTTGCCATGAGGTACAAAACTCAGCCGCGCATAGCACAGTCTCAGCAACCAGTCCGCACGCAGACAGCTTGATGCTGCCCTGTCAGCAAACTACAAATTCATCCTGCCTCTAGTAGATCAGCAGACACATTGCGAATCCGACTGCATCACCATCATTAACACAAGCATCGTCATCGTCACCATCTGATTGTTGTAAAATCATGTTCTGTTCTCCCACCCCTGCACCCAGATGGCACTCCCCCTCGCTCTCGCCAGTCTTCAACGACAACCACCACCCCATCGAGCTCCTTTGGCCTCCCCTCTTCCTCCTCCCCCAGCACGAGCACGCTCTCCCGTCCCGGCCCCCGCCACCGCCTCTCCTCCTCGTGGGGTTCCGCGCAGGACGGGGCGTGGCTCAAGAAGGACGTGCGCGTGTGGGTGTTGCTGTTGGGAGTGGGTCAAAGAGGAGGAGGAGGAGAGAGTGGTGATGAGGGTGGAGGAGCAGCGCAGTGGGTTGGCGGGAGCGTGGTTGGGGTCGATGACGCCAGCGGGGCCGTGGGAGTAATGTTAGATGGTGAGGGTAAGAAGGTTGTGAAGTTGGACAGGAGCGAGGTGATGCCTGCCAACCCCCCCATGCTCGAGGCTGTCGAGGACCTGACCCAACTCAGCTTCCTCAACGAGCCGTCGGTGCTGCACGCGCTGAGGCTGAGATACGCCGAGGACGAGATATACACGCGCGCGGGACCCGTCCTCATCGCGGTCAACCCGTTCAGGAAGCTGGAGCATCTCTATACAAGTGACAAAGCGGAAATGTACAGGGCGCGAGCGGAGGGGTCGGAAGCACCGCACGTGTTCCATACAGCGGACTCGGCCTTCCAAGCCATGATGAAGAGTAAGAGTGTGGTTGTGGCCTGTGCATGCACGTGTGTGTACGCAGGTGTGCGTGTCTGCATATGGGCGAACGCGTGTTCGTGAGAACATGCAAGCATGCGTGCATGTGCGCGCGTGTGCGTGTGCGTGCTTTTGTAAGAGAGCATGCGCACATGTGTGTGCTGGGTCGTCAGCATTTCCTTTCCATGCAATACAAAGCTGACCTGACAGAGGACTGCACACAAGTGACATCTCTTTCGTGTTGCTTTGTGCAGATGGAACCAACCAGTCGCTCATCATCAGCGGTGAATCGGGTGCTGGTAAGACGGAGACGGCCAAGATCGCGATGCGTTACCTTGCTTCTCTTGGTTCGACGGACGGTTACAACGGCGGTGCGGCCCTCATCGAGGACGAGATCCTCGGCACCAACCCCATCCTGGAGGCATTTGGCAACGCCAAGACGCTGCGCAACAACAACTCCTCGCGCTTTGTGAGTGCAGTGGTCTTTGGGTTGCTTCGCATGCTCTTACTCATTCGTCCGTCTCACACGAGAGTGCATTTGTGACAGGGTAAACTCATCGACATACACTTTGACCCCGTCACCGGACGCATGGCTGGCGCCAACATTGAAACATGTGAGTGTGTGGCTCAACTCGCCCTTTCTTGTCAATTCGTTTTCCACACGAGCGTGAGGCTGTTTACGTGCGTGACGTGGCTCTGAACTCTCGTTCTGTTCCGTGCAGACCTGCTCGAGAAGGTAAGAGCGTCACAGGCGTTTGCACCGGTGTTGTGCAACAGGTATCAACAGAGGGTTGAAGCCCATTCAATTGCTAACTTTGTTTGCTTCGCTTGTTTTTGCGCAGTCGCGCGTGGTTCAGCAGGCTCAGGGCGAACGCTCCTACCACGTCTTCTACCAACTCTGCGCCGGCGCCGACACCTCCCTCCGCAGTAAGAAAGAGACTAGTGCTTGTGTGTGAAGCTTGTATGAGTCATGTACACATATCCATTAACAATCACCCCCAGGTTCGTTGCGTCTGCTCCCCGCCGAGCGCTACCGCTACCTGGACCAGTCCGGTTGCACCCGCGTGGACGGTACGGACGACGCGGCGGAGTTCGCTCTCCTGAGAGGGGCGCTGACGCTGTGCGGGATCGGGGAGGACGAGCAGAGGGACGCCTGGAGGCTGTTGGCGGCGATACTGTGGCTCGGGAATGTGGAGTTCGTGCAGAAGGAGGGGGATGAGGAGTCCGTACGCGCGGACAACGACGAGGGTGAGGGGCTGGATATAGTAGTACAGCGTGGTGGACCAAGTGATGCAGCGCAACACGCACACGAGCACAAAAACAAACACCCACACCCACGTGCATGCACGTATACGCATACGCACACGCACACGTACACCGCGTGAGTGCACATGTGCGCACCCACTCTCCCCCTCCCCCTCCCCCTCACCTTTACCCTCACTCACCCTCACACCCCCGCAGCTCTCTCCACCGCCGCCTCCCTCCTCTCCGTCCCCCCCTCTTCCCTCGGCCTCGCCTTGACCGAGCGTCGCATCCACGTCCACCACGAGGTGGTCACCCAGCGCCTCCGCCTCGAACAGGCTCAGGAGTCTCGTGATGCTTTGGCGAAGGCCATCTACGCCGCGCTGTTCGGCTGGCTGGTGGATAGAGTGAATAGAGCGCTCGCGGAGGGGAATAAGAAGAGGAGGACCGGGAGGACCATCAGTATACTGGATATATACGGGTTTGAGAGCTTTGCCAGGAATAGCTTCGAGCAGTTCTGTATCAACTATGCGAATGAACGGCTGCAGCAGCACTTCAATGGACACCTGTTCAAGCTTGAGCAGGAGGTGCGTGGGGGTGTGTAAGGGACGGTTGGCTTGGGGGTGTGGTTGGGTGGTAAATTGACACTGTGCGCGTGCAGGAGTACAGCAGGGAGGGCATTGACTGGACCAACATCGAGTTTGACGACAACCAAGAGTGTCTTGACCTCATTGAAAAGGTGGGGACAAGTTTTGTCGTTGGGCGTGTGCATGTGCGTGCATATGTGAGTTCGCGAGCGTGTGTAGTCACACAACCGCCACACGCAGAGGCCGCTGGGAGTCCTTTCTCTTCTTGACGAGGAGTGCGTGTTCCCCAACGGCAGCGACGCCTCCTTCGTCGAGAAGCTGTCTGCCAACCTTTCCTCCAATTCTCACTTCCGCGCCGACCCGACGGACCCGTGCGGGTTCCGCGTGGCGCACACGGCGGGGGACGTATGCTACGACGCGGAGGGGTTCCTGGACAAGAACAAGGATTTGTTACATGCGGATTTACTGGGACTCATTGCGGGGAGCGCGATGCCACTACTGCAGAAGATTGCAGCGGCACTCTCTGCCGCCGACACAATTGTGAGTGTGGGGATGTTGTGTCTCACCATGCTCACCCTCACAAACAACAAACTGAGTTGGGTACTGCAGGGCGCAAAGAGGGGAGCCAACGGGGCTGCAAACAGGGCCCCGAGCGTCTCGCAGATGCAGTCCGTGGGCTCCCGCTTTAAGGTAAGTTATTTTGATCACAGGATCGACAAACTTGTAACGATGCATAACGTGTGCCACTGTTTCAAACGCAACATTTCCCCCACCACAGGCTCAGCTTGCGGCTCTGATGGCTCGTCTCGACGCGACGGAGCCTCACTACGTTCGTTGCATGAAGCCGAATGCGTTGCAGCGTCCGTCGCGGCTGGACGCGGGACTGCTGCTACACCAGCTCAGATGCTGCGGAGTCCTCGAAGTCATTCGCATCTCACAACTGGGATACCCATCAAGACACGCACACACATTCTTCGCAGACAGGTACGGGATCACAACACACACCATGATAATCGTCACTATCACCATCACTATCATTGACCCAACTTACTCGTATCACACACAGGTACTCTTTCTTGCTTCCTCGTGAGGTGGGTGGTAGAGACTCTGCGGACGTGTGTCGCGAGCTCCTTCGTCACTTCCGCATCCCCGCGGGGGCGTACCAGATGGGTCACACCAAGCTGTTCTTCCGGCCGGGACAGATGGGCATCATCGAGGACATGCGAGCGAGGACGCTCGCGGCCGTTGTCGTCATACAGAAGGAGTGGAGAAGACTGTGCGCGAGACGGGCGTACCTACGACTGCGCGCAGCAACCGTCTACTGCCAATCACGTACGGGGAGTTGGTGTTGTGTGCATGTGTATGTGCGACACCTGGCAGAGAGCAAGGTCTCACTGTATGATATCTGCGCACAGGTGTGAAGGCAAGGTTTGCGAGGCGTCGCTACGCGGTGCTTGTGAGGCAGCACCGCGCGAGCCGGGTTATTGGCCGTCACGCACGAGGGCTCGTTGTGCGCAGTCGGTACCAACGGCTCCAGACAGGGGCTGTGGTGTTGCAGCGAGGTACGTACGTTGGTGTGTGTATGCGCATGCATGCGTGGGAAGGAGAGACATCGTGAGACACCATGTGAACGTGTCTGTCTCTTCGTGCTTCAGCTTGGAGACGGCGGATTGCGAGGGTGAGAGCGAGGGAGGCCATGTTGAAGAGGAGGCAACAACAACAACAACAGCGAGAAGCAAAGGACTCCACTCGCACCTCCTCTGTTCGTGCAGACACCCTCTCCGACAAGGAGAACAGCGCCCCGCGCGACGCCAACGTGGTGGCAACGGTGCCCAGACCCGCGCAGCCCAAGGTCTTGACCCCCGCCGCCGCCAACGTCGTGGAGAAGGCGCCCGTAATGCATCATCAACACGAGGCGTGGGAGGCCGAGTCGCGGGCGCGTCTGGTGGCACGCGTGGAGGAGCTGGAGGCCAGCTGGATGGCGGGCACGGGGAGCGTCGGGCGCGCACTCGCCAAGGCCGCAGGCGCACTGCAGGACAACAACAACAACACCGACAAGACGGGAGCCAACGGACGCAAGGGGGGACACCATCCCAACACACGCACGTATCACCTGCTCCCGCCCGAGGCCGCCAACGATGCCAATGCAAAGGATCCCAATAACACGCACAAGGACACAAACCAAGAGCCGGGCACACCCGGTAAGACCCGCGACAACGCCATGACTCCCATGCAGAAGTTGGCGGAGGAGTACGAGAGCAAGACCCGCATCTTCGACGACGACGCGGACTTCCTGGTGGAGGTGAAGGACGGCCGCTCCGTCGCCAACCTCGACCCGGACACCGAGTTCAAGAACCTCAAGAAGAGGTTCGACGCGTGGAAGAAGGACTTCAAGGCGAGGCTCAGGGACACGCGGGTCATGCTGGATAAGCTGGAGAAGAGCGGACACGCAGCACGAGGCAACTTGATGACGCACGCAGGAGGGGAGGCCAAGCTTAGCAACAATGCTCCTGCTGCAATGCTAGTGCCGGATAGCCCCACCACCGCCAAGAAGAAGAAGAAGTGGTGGGGAAAGTCATGAGTGGTACACATGGGTAGTAGTCCAGTGATGTGTAGGTTTCGTAACAGTTATGTGATCAGCATGTTGCAGGGGACGCCGCGCCTTAGCTGAATGCAATAGGTTGATGCAACAATTGCACATGCGTGCTGTCCAACTCAAGTGTGACGGTGCTAACACTCACGCCTGCCTCATACTGACTCCGCATGTCAAGTCATATTGGTGTGAAGTGGATACACGCATAAATGTGCCATGTGCTCCAAAAGATCACCTTGAAGTCATGAAAAGGTGTGAAGCTGTCACAAGTTCAATGCCCGCTTTCTACGAGACCGTTGCATCATGTTGCTAACAAGGGAACCACTCTGGCAGCTTGTGGGTATTGTAATCAAAACAACGTTTGAGGGAATGCTCCTGCTTTGCAGCAAGTACAAGTGTATGTATAAAGTTGAAAAGCATGCAACCATGGCGGGTAGTGAAGTTTGAAGTCTGTATTTGAATTATAATAATATACTACTTAAGTGGAGGTAAGCAGCTAATGACATATTGAGTAAATCACTTGCATTTCTTTGGGCATCGTCTATACATATGACTTGCATATTTGCGTGAACAATTGTATGTTGGTATATTTAATTGTACAGAAACATCATTCAAGCTATGTAATACGGCGCCTTAATGTATTGTTTATGGCAGCAAAAGTCACTGTTTTGAGTAGCGCCACATGTCCATATATGTTCCATACCATGTATGTTACAAGCTATTAACGAGGTCATTAACCGTACTTATCTGTATAAAAGCCCCCTGATTGTAAAAGGGGCTTGTATTCGTCGAATCCGGG
>RHPI01003389.1:513716-559492 GCA_009103225.1 Chlorokybus atmophyticus
CGCACGCATGCGCGCGCATGCATCTCATCCCCCCCCCCACCCACACACACACCCACCCACACACACACACATGTGCACACGCATGCACGCCTCCCCCACCACCACACCACCACCACCGCCACCACACACACACATGAAAGCACACGTGCGCGCATGCAGACGCACCCGCACCCATGCACACAGCGAGAGAGCAGCCGTGCATTAGCCCAGTCACTAAGCGCTCCGCTCTTGCGCAGGAAGTTCATTGTAGAGAATTTCATCCCGCTTGGTTTTCTGTTTGCGCTGGTGGTTGCGCTCGCGTTCCCTCAGCCCGGCCGCGAGGTGGGCAGCTGGCAGGTGGGTGGCGTGAAGGTGGTGCAGGCGGTGAACAACTTCCTGGTGTTCCTGGTGTCGGGGCTGACGCTGCGTTGGTCGGAGTTCCGGGCGCTGCGCGTGCATTGGCTCGGCGCACTCTATGGATCCGTCGCCATTCTCGCCATCACGCCGTGCCTCGGCTTCGCTACGCGATCGCTACCACTTAAGCCGACCGAGTTCGCCACCGGTGAGTGTGCGTGAGTGTGCTATGGTGTGTTGTGCAAGTGCTGACACCCTCATGGATGTTTCTGATCTCAGGCTTGACTATCTTCACCACCGTGCCAACCACGTTGGGCGTTGGCGTGGCCCTTGTTGGTGCCAGCAAAGGCAATCAGGTGAGGGCACGTAGTATACGCACGAAATTTATGCGCTCTGTTCTGTGGGTTTGGGGTGTATGTGCAACCCCTTATGGTTGTCATGCAAAGGTGCTGGCATTGTTCTTCACGATCGCCACCAACCTGCTGGGCATTGTGTCCGTACCTTACGAGCTGCGGCTGCTGCTCAACAACAGCACCGTGAGCGTCAACCCAGCGGACCTCGTTGTGAAGCTCCTGCTCACCGTCCTCGTGCCCACCGTCATTGGCAAGGTGCGGGTGTGTGTCGCTCACGCTCAAATAGTACTCAATGTTATACAACTGATGTTTGTGCGCAGGTAGTGTGCAGCAACAGCGCGCGTGTGCAGTCGTTTGTGAAGCGTCGTCGTGTCGAGCTGAGCCTGTTCAGCAGCGCGAACCTCGTTTGCATCGTGTGGCAGACGCTGAGCGGTGCGCGTGACGTGCTTGTGCGCCAGGCCTTCACCCACATCCTCGCGGTGATCGGTTGCGCTGCGGCCGTGCACGTGGGCTACCTCCTCTTCAACGCGGGCGCAGTGAGGCTGCTGCGGCTGCCGCTCGTGGAGGCCATCGCAGTGGTTATCATGGCGTCGCAGAAATCAGCACCCGTGGCTGTGACCGTCATATCGTATGTTACGACGGACATCGTGCAGCAGGGATTGCTGGCTGTACCCGCCATCGTTGGACAGCTCACGCAGATATTCCTAGGAAGCGCACTCGCCAAAGTTCTCGCAAAACAGGTCGACAAAGAGTCGCGCGATTGACTGCAAGCATAGGTCAGCAAGTTGTCATTTTTTCTGCCGGGAGTTGTTGCTGGTGACGGTAGGTACTTTGGGTAACTATTGCTGTTGCATGTGACTGAAGCGTGGTCATGTGTTGGATGTCCAAATACACCTCAGTGTATATTACTGTGCACACAAGGTCACATGCTCTAACCTGTACAATCTCTTCCCAACCTACCCGTGATTACTCTGTGCTGTACACTAAAAGTTCTTACATACTGTTGTGCTCTGGGGAACAAGCGCAGTGTGCGGCCCACCCTCCAGCACAAATCCCAACATGTTGTGCATGTTGTGCATGTTGGGACCCCTGTAGCTCAGATATTGCAGGCAACATTGAGAACAGCTGGACGATGTAGTCCATAGAGCAGGATGCGCCGCGCATTGCAGTTTCACAACCGTCATTGCAGATCAACCTGGACATTTTCTCCCTCGCCAAAGGCAGACGGCTCTTCCAGCTCCGTTAACCTTGTCTGTGGGGTTTCTAGTAGGCGAGCATCGTCGACTGCCACTGTCTGGCCGGCCAACCTGAACCGCAATGACTCGCACTCTGCCTCCAGCTCGTGTAACCGCGAACCTCGGTCAGCCGCCTCACCCCGCAGCTGATTCACTTCTTCCTGCAAACACGCATTTGTAGACTCTTTCTCCAGCAGCGATCGTTGCAATGTGGCCATGGCTTGATCTCGCAATTGGAGCTCGACCCTCAACTCCTCGACTGCAAAAAGCACTGTGGTTGGTAGATGCAGAAACAACTCAGCATGACAAACCTTTCCAACAAACACTTACTGGCATTGCGGAGGGTGCGAACCTCCCCTTCTCCCTCTTCCAGCCTCTGCTGCTGTCTGAATAACTGTGACTTGAGCCCTGCCATCATATCAACCTGCACGACAGCCTGTAAGTACACAGGCACAGCATTCTCGGTTACTCGCAAGCGCTAAGCTGCCAATACAGGGTTTAACTTACCGCCTTAGCGCTCATGCGCTCCTCCACGTCTCGCATCCGCTCCGCCTCCACCGCTTGTATGCTCGCCTGCCCATCAACCATGGATACATGTCCATGATCTTTATGCTAATGCACTACACACCTGGAGGTCTGAATTGACCGCTGCAAGTCGCTGTAACTCAGACTCCCTGCTGGCCAGCTGCGGAGACGGGCCACAATGCTGATCAATCGATTACTCCATTCAGTCAACTATAGGCTTACCACGACACAGCCACACATGACATGCACGCATGCTAACCAAGCCAATAACACCTCTTACCTGCTTGACCAGACTTGTGCTTGCCAGTTGGTCAGCGTCATCCGTTGACGCTCTAGCTGCTTCCATCCTCTCAATGCGTGCCTGAAAATGCACAGCAAAGTTGTGTACAAGACTCTTGCAAACGTGGTGAACTCACTAGCAAAGCACCTGCAATTGGGCGCTAACTGCAGTCAGCCGCTGAACCTCCGCGTCCCTTTGCGCAAACTGCAGCTTGCCGTCAGTAAACATCCAGACAAGTTTGAAGCAAGTTACAACAAACAAGCTTACCTCCTTCAATGCATCGCTTGCCTCCGCAGCCCTCTGAGCTGATTCCCCCTCCAGGCTAGCGATCCGAGCCTACCCCAATAAGTATGCTAAGCAATGTATGCACCTCTTCCGGACAGCAGGTGCAACAGAACCTGGCTCACCTGCAGGGAGGCAATATGCTGCTGCGTGCGCTCATCACTAGTTGCTGCCAGCTGCGGGTGCTGCTGCTGCCGTTGCTCAAGAAGAGCTTCCTCTAAGTCCGCCATACATGACTGACATGCACGCAGCACACAACTTGAGTAACACGCATGCCCCCACGAATGCAACTGTACACCCATACACACCTTGAGCCCGGCAAATTTGGCCCGCAGCCCCACACTTCCCGCAGCTTCCTCTTCTAGCTCGTCATCCTTGTTGTCAATGGCAGACTGGATAGGAACATACGCTTGGCTGCGCTTCGCACTGCCCTGCTGCTGCTCATAGCTGTCCACCAGCACAGCCCTTGCACGCTTGCCGCCACCTCGCTCTCGGGCGTCCCATGGGAGGACATCAGGCCGGGATTGGTCTTGTGCGGTGGGTGAGTCATTGATGGCTGAAGGCCTGTGGTTGCTGGTGGCGGCATTGTTGTGGATGTGGTGGATGGGTGAGATGTTCTGCTCGGCGGCAGCTGAGGCGGAGGCTAGGGGCGGGCCAGGCTTGTTCTTCTTGTTGACAAGACGGGCGCGCTGCTCGGGCGTGATGGCCTTGCATGCAGCAGTGGCAAGGTGGTCGTGGCAGACCTTGGCTGGGTTGGAGACGTTGAGGTGCACCTCGCCGCAGACGCAGCGCAGGCCCAGGCCGAGCACGGCGGAGGGGCTGCTGCTGCCATTCGGGCCTGTGCTGGCGTTGCCGTCCACCACAAGCACCGGCGTCAGGTAGCACCAGAAAGACGCTCCGGCGGCGCCTCCAGGCCGGCCCAGGGCCTTGCGGCGCTGCTCCTCCAGGCGCAAGTACTCCGCCCTGGCCTCCCTCCAACCCCAACCCCGCTGCTTGCTGGCCTGCCTCAGCTTCCTGCTCACCTTGGCGCTGGCGGCGACCGCCCGCAAGCCCTCCACCTCCGCAACGCCGTCGCTGTCGCCCTCCCCGTCCCCGCCTCCTTCCCCGTCACCCTCAACGCCGCCCTCAACGTCACCGCCCCCGGGCAACCCCGCCCCAGCACTGCTAGGTGTGCCAGGCCCTACTCCCCCCGCCCCAACCTCCGTGAGGGACGCCAGCGCCGCCGCCGTGGCATGGCCGTGCAGGTGCTGCTGATGCTGATGCTGGAGGTGCTGCTGGTGCTGAAGCTGATGAACGTCAGCTGCAGCATAGTGCACAGTATGACCATGATGTTGGTGATGAAGATGGTGACCGAACCCTCCTCCTCCCCCGCCCCCCGGCGACGCCGACGCCGACACCACGGAGGAAGCGGGCGGCACACTGGCCATTGCCTGGCTGCTCCGCCTCCGCCTGCGTGCGCACCGCCCTGGGAAGGAAGGTTTTGCGGAGGAAAAAGCAGCGAAAGGAAAACCCTAGCCGTTAGTTAGTTACCAGCTGAGGGTAGCTACTAACGCCGCCTTCCTCCGCACAGCTTCCCTGCCCATCATCATAACGTTAGTTGTTCACGCCCCGCATTGCTCATTGTTCGTGTTCGGTTATCTGACGCACGAAACTGTCCGGCGCAGAGCGGGAATGCGATCGCGTTATTTCCGCTCAATTCAGTAACTTACAGACGTCCTGCGACAGTCCGCACTGCTCCAGCCCCGCGGCGGCGGCGGCAACGGTGCTGCTCCAGCCGCTGTGACTGCATGCACCTCTGCGACTGACGTTCAAGCAAGCTTCGAGAGCTCTACAGAGTGCTGAAAGGTAGCACGCAGGCTGCTGATGTACGTGACATGGCACCAGCAGCAGCCTGCATGCTGGTGCTTATGTGCACGCCTTTGCGTCTGTGGCAAACGCCGACTGGTTTTGTTGCTGTGCATAGAGACGTAATGTCTTCTGCTGGTATCGTTATCTCAGCGGTTTGAGTGGATCATACGTGCCCAGCACTAACTGGTTCAGTGGACAAGCATTTCACAGCATACTGGGTGTGTCCAGTTGCGTCTGTTGGCTTGCTGCTTGCTCCAGTTGTTTAGAGGATGCAGAATGCAGCCTACTACGCTGCAATGCACGCAGGTGCTTGTTGATCACAGACGAGCCACATGCAAGCGCACTTGCACACAGATAAACAAAGGCACGCAAGTACTCGCACGACACAAAAGCACCCACACATGCACGCAGGCACGATTGAAGCCATGCTTACACATCGAAGCCAGACTTCTTTGTTTGTCCACACAGGCGTGACGGCCATGCGCGCGGGGGTGTTCGGGGGCGCGGGTTGCGTTCGCTTTGTGGAGGATGCGGAGCGCCCTCAGCTGAGTGACATCAGCGAGGATGACGCAGACTCTGTCATCGTGGCGGTCCGCCTGGCCGGTCTTTGCGGATCTGACTTGCACCCGTGAGTTTGATTTTGGCTTAGTTGGCTAATGCCACACTCGTGTATCAACCAGAAATCATCACACACGCAGGTATGCTGGGAGGGAACTCGGCCTCGACCTCGGCACCATCATGGGTCACGAGTTGGTCGGCACGGTGCGTACTTGGGCAACCCATGTGCAATATACGCGCGTATGCGCGTGCATGTGCATGTGCATTGCCCATAACAGCCAAAGGCACGCCCAACAGGTGCATGAATCTGGCAAGAACGTCACCAACTTTGAAGTCGGCGACTCGGTGTGCTCGCCCTTCACTGTCAACTGCGGTCATTGTTTCTACTGCGAAAAGGTGAACCAACGGCAATATGCTGTTGTGGTCCCGCAACAATATGTTGGCAACCAGATTACCGCTGACACACACAACACAGGGTTTGACAGCGAGGTGCGAAAAGTCGAAGTGTTTCGGTTGGGTGGAGAATGGGGCGGGCTTGCAGGGTGCACAGGCGCAGTATGTGAAGGTTCCCATGGCCGACGCGACCCTTGTGCACCTCCCCGACGGCGTGACAGACATGGAGGCTCTCCTGCTCGGTGACGTGCTGCCAACCGGTTACTTCTGCGCCGAGCGCGCGCTGGAAGGCGTGGATTTCCAGCAGGAAGAGGTTGTTGTTGTGATTGGCTGCGGACCCGTCGGCCTCATGGCCATTGCCTCGGCTTTTCACCTCGGCGCTCCCCGCGTGATTGCTTTTGACTCTGTCCCTGCAAGACTCTCCAAGGCAAGGGAGCTAGGCGCAGAGGCCTTTGACATAACCATCCATGAACCCTGGCAGGTTGGCAGTGCTTGTACATATCTGTTGGAGGTATTTCGTACACATGGTAAGTAGCATGTGCATTGAAGTGTGTGCGTTGGCTCTGTTGGGTGTGCAGACTGTGCAGGAGCATTCAATCGGCAGAGGCGTGCCAGCAGTAATGGAGGTACATGTCTGTCTAGTTTGTCTACTGAACTGCTATGCTATGTTGTTGCGATGATGAGATGTTTCTCGCAGGTTGTTGGCTTGCCGCAAGCGCTGAAAATGGCTTATGACCTCATTCGCCCGTTTGGCACAATCTCTTCAGTTGGGTGTCACACAGCACCCAGCTTTCCATTCTCTCCAGCGGACATGTACAACAAGAATGTTACACTGAAGATGGGACGGTGTCCTGCACGGGCGTACATGCAGAAAGCTCTCGCGTTGATTCGCACTAGGAGGTTCAATGTGGAGTCGTTGTTTACACATTCTTTTCCACTAGCACAATGCGCTGCTGCATACGACATGTTCAACAAGAAAACGGATGGCTGCATTAAGGTGGCCTTCACACCTTAAAATTACGCAAGAGGTGACCTGCGCGCGCTTCAATCTGTCGCAATTCACCAGCAACAGAGTATGCCCAACACTCGCAGTATGTGCGTTTCACTAGAGTGTGCTGATCGCACACACTCTGCCCGAGCCATGGTGGCCATGCTGGTGGCAATTCGCGCAGCTGGTCACCCTTTGAAGCGGCTACTGCCGACATTGAGGCAGCAGAGGCTACGCACTACCAGCCCTGCGGTACAACTTGGTCATTCAGTCTTGAAGAACCAGCTGTCACTGCAAAGATTGCGGGGAGCAGGCTGCTGGTAACACGGCATGTGTAGCAGTGCCGTGCTGCACCCTGCGCGAGGGGCACTGCGCACGGTAATGTTGATGTTGGTAGTGCATGGCAAGGGTTGTGCTACAAGCGGAGGAGCTGAGTGGCGGGCAGCAGAAGCGGAGGGAGGTGGAGGGGGAAGAGAGGGTGGGGAAGTCGTTGTTGATGATGTGCATGTTGCTTTGCTTGTCAACAACTGACAGCAACCCCTGCGGGCAGGGGATTGTGTCTGCATATACCGCCTTGCATGACTGACGGGTGCTGACAGTAGAGTAGTGACGCAGTTGTAGCCCAGTGGTTTACCGGAAATGATGGTTGGCATGTGATGCCGCGCCACTGTTGACTCATATTCTATGCATGCGCACTTGTGTTCCGCATTTTGTGTACAAACTATACATGAAGCATCATTGCCGTAAGCTTAGCAACTAGTTCTTGCAAAATCAAACAATGTACAACCAATCCAGCCCTAACAAGCTAGCACTAAGAGTGCAATCAGTGCACAATGTAATTTACAAATGCGACCCTAAGTGGTCAAACAATAAGCGTCAATCAGGCCAGATGAAACCAACCCGTCATCCTCTGCCAGAGAGCTCGCCGCATAACAACAGCATCATCGCTCTTGAGAACTGCTCTGTTCTCCTCAGCGCGTCTCAACAGGTAGGGCACAACGGCTTTCACAGGCCCGTAAGGCAGATATTTGGACACTCGGTAGCCTTTTTGTGCAAGGGAGAGGGACAGCCCGTCGGCCATGCCTTTGAGTTGAGCAAACTGCAGGCGCGGATGAGTGCAACTGATGCTCAGCGCGGATGCGAGGGCTGCGGCAGCGTGCGCCGATTGGGGATTGTGGGTTGCGAGCACCGTGTGCGGTTGACTGCGCGCATGTAACAACACTGCTGCGCATGTGTCGTAGTTTTCATGCGTGCAAGTGATGCTGTCCTGAATGGGAGAAGCATAGCCCTCATCTTGAGCAGCTTGTGTCTCCGCAGACAGATATGCACCTGCACGAAGTTTGCAGTTAAACTACAATGATGTGCGCTGACAGATGGGTTTTGAATTGTTATTTCGCATCAGGCGAGACCGGGGTCAGATGTCGTGCAACTGTGCGTGTGCACACATGTCAATGTGTGCATATGTGCACGCATGTATGGTGAGCCGCGGCGCGCACGCGCGCGTGCGCGGGGGAGGGGGGGGGGGGGGGGGGGGGGGGGGNGGGGGGGGGGGGGGGGGGGGGGGGGGGGGGGGGGGGGGGGGGGGGGGGGGGGGGGGGGGGGGGGGGGGGGGGGGGGGGGGGGGGGGGGGGGGGGGGGGGGGGGGGGGGGGGGGGGGGGGGGGGGGGGGGGGGGGGGGGGGGGGGGGGGGGGGGGGGGGGGGGGGGGGGGGGGGGGGGGGGGGGGGGGGGGGGGGGGGGGGGGGGGAGGTTGCTTTGATTGCACTAACCTCGGACCAGCTTGACTCCATAATGCACATCTGCAGCCTCAGCAGCCTGTATGGCAGCCTCAAGGCGAGGTTTTGCGTCTTTCAGGTAAGCCTACAGTAGCAATAACCCGCAATCAGAACACTCACAAGCCCTGCACATGATATGGAAAATACAGCAGCACACAGCTAAGTGCTCCACCTGAATTGTGGTGTGCACGAGTGAGTACTTCTTGTTGTACTCCATCATGCAAGCGTATGTAATGTAGTCGATCGCGGGCTGCGGAGAACCAAGGTAAATGCGAAGCAACTCAATGCAAAGCTTCGTTTACCCAAACAACCATACACACAATTGATATGTCAGGCAGCAGTACCTGCACCCACGACTGCTCCGCATCAACGAGGAGAGAAAGCCCGTGTCTGTCGCACTCCCGACAGACAGCACTAAGCCTCTCGTGCACATTGTGCAATTGCCTCTGCTCATCAGCTGTGAGCGGCGGGGGCGGCTGCGTGCTTGACAACTCGGGTGTGCTTCCGGAAACCAACACTGGGAGGGTTGGCCGCATCCATGGTGGCGGCTGCAATTGAGGGCGAGAGTAAACATGCCTGAGGACCTGGCTGGTGCGCTCAAGGATGTCAGCAGGGGCGAGGGCGGTAAGTTTCACGCAGGCGTGGCTGCAGGGGGAGTCAGCGGCGTTGCTGAGGGCGGCGGCGGTGCGGACGGCGTCCAGCACGCCTGCGAGGTTGCGATCGGCGGTTGCCTCGTCCTGGGCGTCCTCTACGGCATAGTCAAGGATGGATCGCATGCCCAGCTCCCTCAGCCGCCTGACCGTCCTCCTGGCTTCCTCCAGGGTCTCCCCAGCGCAGAAGTGGGCAAACGTCGTGTGCTTCAGCGCCCAGAACACCGGGGCGGAGACCAGGCCGGGCGCTCTCAGCGCCGCCTCCACCACCACCCCGCCCGCCGACACCGCCAGGGGGTTGCCTACCAGTGCCAGGTTCAGGTAAGCGGCGGCGAGCTCCCCCGTCCGCACCCCGGCAAAGACATCCACATCCCGATCGTCACCGTCCTCCGCCTGCTTGGTCTGCGCTGGCCTGAACCCCCCGAGCTGGTGCTGGCCAACAGCACCATCCTGCACGGCAGCAGCAGCTTGACTCTTGGACCTCACACCTCCAGCTCCGCCTGCACCACCTGCTGCCCTGACCAACGCTCCCTGAAGACCACCAGACGCTGCCCGGCGGACGATTGCCGCCATCAACGCACACTCACGCACACAGTGTGCTGCAGGTCCGCCTCCTGATCGGCGTTGTCGGTGTTGTTCTTAGGCGCCAGGCACTTGCCTGATGTGTGCCTACGTGGCGGTCGAGAGGTCGAGTCGTCGCGGGGCGAATTCAGACAGAGAGAAGTGTGAGTTGGCGCGGGGCGTCAGCAGTGCTGACTGGGACGCTTTGAGGCGTGCGCGCGCGCGCAGACATTTTAAGAGATTGCGTACTATTGCATCGGCGCGAGTCCGGGCCCTGCAGGCACAGGCCAAAGGGGGTGAAACCCCGCATAGGGGAGGGGGAAAAACTACAAGCACTTCATAATGCTGTACGCCGACATTGATGAGGGTAGACTGTACAGCCTATACAACTTTCTATGGAACCGATTTACATGTGGCAAAGTTCGCCCTTTATAGTGACAATCACACTCGCTGTAAGGACCAATCGCGCCACTAGGGAGCGTCATTATGAAGAGGGTATACATGATGGAATGCATTGGTTAGAGTTTGCCTGATTGTGATGTAAAAGTTGGTGCAAACATTGCACCAACATTACACACACCACTACCTTAATCGTTGTCTCGTTGCAATGACCAGTTGTCGTTGCATCGCAAATGTCTCGCTACAATGACATTATGTCACTACAACAAGGTCATGTGCTCTAATGACCATTGTCTCTGTATGAAGGTTGTGATACCCTGTATGTAGTGACAATTATGCTTAAAACATACGTGGTCACTACATCGAGGGTAGACTGTACCGTACATCAACATACTTTTGCTTATGTAAACTGCGTATTAACTGATACCTGTCGATCGAAATGCAACGTGATTTATGTTCAACACGCAACTCATTATTTAAACTTTAAGCCGAAGAGTCATAAGTTAAGACAATTATAACATACATATATATATTATTAATATATCGCCAACATGGCGTTGTCGTGCAAGGAAAGCTCTGACTGCGGGGGGTGTCTCGCAATGGGAACGTGTACACCAACGCCCGCAATGTGGACAGTGGGTAGTGCTGCGGGGCAGCATAAGGGGTTCGAAGCAGAGTGAAAGGACCATGCAAAGGCCTTGGTGCAAGCACAATTGTGAAGCAATGTTGTCTTCAAAAGTCTCAGGTGTAACGCCGCCGCTTCCACGCCAGTATTATACATATGTATATACATTGTTAATATATCGCTAACATGTTGTTGTCGTGCAAGGAAAGCTCGGACGGCGGGGTGTGTCTCGTAGTGGGAACGCGTACACCAAAGAGCGCAAGTGTGGAGAGTGGGTAGTGCTGCGGGGCAGCATGAGGGGTTCGAAGCAGATTGAAAAGAAGCTACAAGGGTTTTGGTGCCTAATGGTGAAGCGCTCATTGCTTAGCAATGGGTGCAAGAGACAGTGAGAAGGGAAAGTAAATTGTGTGGCCCTCTTATCTTGGTGTGAGGTGATAGTCACACAACAAGCTCTTAAACAAGGATGCATGTGAACAAGCACACAACGATTATAGATTGTAGGTTGCATGTGCGTTCCGTTTAGCTAAGTGCCACTGAGCTGTTAATTCAGTGCATCCAATCGAGTGTAATTACACATTGCATGCACTGAAACAGCAAGGGCAATTGAATGCGAGAAAGCTAAGAATGCTTCCGTGCAAGGCAAGCAAGGTACCGTATCGTGATAGTGATGCAGTCTGCAGGCATTGGGGCAATGGCCACGCCACAAAGTTGGCATCAGATCTTGCGCACCTGAGGGCGCAAGAAAGAACAAACACAAGAGAGCGGAGTAAAGACAAAAAATAAAAGGGTTTACAACCCAAGGATTTGGGGTAACAGCTCACGCTAACTCAACTCGCTCTCTACGCAGTGTGCATGCACGCGGTTCACCTAGCTGATGGTGTCTTCATAAGTCTCAGATGCAACACCACCGCTTCCGCACCAATCCGCTCACTTGCGGCTTATTGCCGACCATTGCGCTAAGCCTAAGAGCAGCGGTCTCTTTGACATAACGGTTTTGTCGAATAGAGCTGACGGTGTCGGTCGCCGCCATAGCTCTCTCTTCTAATTGGTCGGTGCCAGAGGTGGCGTCGATGGGTGTGATCACTGCTGCCAATGAGGCAGATGGCGTGAACTGGTTTAGAGGATTTGAATGCTGGAGCGCACAAGGGGTGCGAGGGAGTAATGCGTGTTAGAGGTCTTCGCCATGACATTGTTAATGTACATGAGATTTGATCAATTCATATTCATATTGCATCATTGCATACGCTATACGTTGTTTTGAGTACTATGTTTAAAATACGCACTGCGATAGATTGTGCGCGACAAGCGCAAACACATATGCTACAATTTTTATTTATTACAACAACCATATGTATGGTCGTCAATAAAAGTAATAATGCTGTTCACAAAATTAAAGGTATGTACCTTATAACATAGATGTAATATCCAATGTTATTGTGCAATAACAATGGTGATGTCACCACCGAAATCATTATAACTTTACGATTGTTTAAAATGAATCATAAGATCTCAGATTTGTACATCACACGTTACGGGTTATACATCACATCTGTTCAATTATAAAAGGGTGCAATTGTTCCCAACGTATACACTCACTCATCATGTGCCGGATGCGTAGCAGGTATCACAATAACCGCATGTTGTTGCCGGGGTTATGCATGCGGCATGCACAATCGTTGGTGGGCCCCACAACAACACAAGAAGGGCAGTCAAGCTAGCATAAGCACATATTAGGTAGCTTAGCTGTGTACCGGTAACAACATGTGATGGATTGAAATATGTTTTGCATGCATGTATATTATGCAGCTGCAGTGTGCGCATGTTGCAAACGTATCATATGATAATTCTTGTTGTTGATCGTGTGTGCTAAAGCTGTGAGGAGGGGTGCTACCGCCCCCTCTAATCCCCTACCCCAACACCGCCATTAGCCACGACGCCGTCACCGCCGCCGCCAGGGCAACAACCGAAGCAAAAGATCCCTTGGCTATGGCGGCCGCTGCATTAGTAGCGCCGCCATACAGCTGATATCAGCATGAGACTTATGTGTCATGCGGATATTAGTGTTACAGATAAGTAACACTACATTAGCGCCTTAACACTAGGTTAACGGCCTTAATATGGCTTAATTGTCTGTATATACCCGTTGGGAATCTCATTAAATCTGAAACAAGGGCGGGGAACCTCTATAAAGGTAGCACTCTGTTACATTCCCCCCCACTTAGGTTTCAATGTCCTCTTTAAAGGGTTAGCAAAGCCCCACTATAAGCATTAAAACCAAAGCAGTGAGAGAACCAGGGCCGAAGCGGTAAAGATGTTTGCTAGCACCCTTTTATCGTCCGCATGTGGACACAGCACTCTAGTACCCCTGAAGAATCTCTTAGCAATTGGTAAGATTCCTTTCAGGCTCCCACGTGTTGTGCTCAACACCATACCCTTTTCATTTCACCAAGTACGACGGCGCGCGTCCGCGTCGTGGCTTACGGTGACTCTGAATTTCCACCTCATACTTTAATCTATTGTCGCCATCCACTGCAACGGGGGGTGGAGGAGGTTGAACCCGACCGTCAAAACGGTACGGTTTAGGGTATACTCACATGAAACACATTGTGAACGCGTATCGACATCGGCAAGTCCAAACAATACGCGTGAGTGCCGACCCGATCAATCAACCTTTTCAGGCTGAAAGAGCCTGTACAGCGAAAGAAAAATTAGCGGGTGCCCACTCCCTTAATGGATATGTTTTTGGTACTCATGAGTACTGAACAGCCCACATCGTAGTTGGCCTCCTTACAATGCGCATCAGCTTGGGCTTTTGTCTGTCTTGTGCTGCGCGCAGACAGACCTTTGCCAACACTAATTAGTTATAACCTATCCTATCTTGCATGGCCGAAGCCATCTCGCACGCTGCAGGTACGCGAGTTACGTTAGTAGCGGGCAACTTGATGTTCGCAGGACTTAGTGGATGCACTCCGTAATTAAAAAAAACGGGGTTTCCTTCCTGCACACTCTCTTGCCGTGCATTAATGATCGCGAACTCGGCCATTGGAAGATGGACATCCCAATCACTCTGGTTCGAACTCACATAATGCCGGATGGTTTCCTCAATTATTTAATTGGCGCGTTCTGTCTGACCATCTGTCTGCAGATGATAAGCTGTGCTCATGTTCTGTTAAATTTGTAAGAAGTTGCATAGCAACTTCTGGACCTGAGCCACAAATCGCGGTTCGCGATTATACACAAAGTTGCGAGGCAAGCCATGCAACTTGAACACAGACGCGACAAAAACCATTGCTAACTCATGTGAGCCTATCTTCATGCGACAAGGGACAATGTGAACCATGTTGGTTAAGCGGTCCACAAATACTGCAACCGCAGTGTGACCTAATGCTGTCTCTGGGAGCTCAGTAATCAAGTCTATACTCACACTTTCCCATTTGCCATTAGGAACAGGCGATGGTCGCAGCAACCCAGCGGGATTCTGACGTAGCGGTTTGTCACACGTGTCCACATAATGCTTTACGTCAACATGCAACAATGGCCACCAAAATAATTGTTGCGCTGCCTTAATAGTCTTGCAACTGCCAAAGTGCCCAGCGTATGGTGGATTGTGTCATCAGCTATGCATTTCGCACGCAACCAGGCATGGGTAGGTATCACCAAGCTGGTGCCCACGTAATACACGTTGTCTCGTAAGTCAAGCTTTTGCACGTTCTCTTGTGAAAAAAATTATGGGTCTGATTCATACCCTGGCACAACACGCTTGCACAGATTCATCATCCGGAGATAATGAACCGCGCGTCGCAAGCAATTGCGCACGCATAACTGCCAACATTGACGGACATGGACTTTGAGGATCATCAACATTAATTCAGCCTGGCCGGTATACTCATTTAAAAGTAAATCGCGACAGAAACTCATTACAGCGAGCTTGTCTACGTGACAAGTTTTGCTATGTCGAGAAGTACACCAACGGGTTATATATTAGTTATAGATCAGTCACCACTGCGAACCCCCTCCAAGTAACATCGCCATGTTTGCAGAGCATATACTATACCAAGCAACTCTTGCTCAGTGGTAGTAAAGTTCACCTCTGCTGGGATGAACTTCCTACTCTCATAAGCACAGGGTCCGCCATCTTGCAACAGTACTGCACCACACCCAAGGGTGGACGCATCGCTAACCACAGTGAAGTGCTTGTCCCAGTTCGGCAATGCTAACACTGGAGCCGAAATAAAAGTCAGCTTCACTTGTTGCATAGCAGCTTTTTGGTCCACTGTCCACAAAAATGAAGCATCTTTTCGCAACACTTTTGTTAAGGGCACCACAATTGTAGAGCACCCCATCATAAACTTGCGAAAGTAGTGTGCTAATCCCAAGAATGATCGCAGCTAATGTATACTCGTGGGTTGAGGCCAGTCCTTTACAACTTGCACTTTGCAACGGTCAGGTTTGACACCCGCACCATTCGCAATGTGCCCCAAGAATGGCAACTGCGTTTTGAAAAAGTCATACTGTGCAAAATTGGCAAACAAGCGATGTGTACGCAGTAAGGCAAACACCGCCGAGTGCTGCTTATGCTCTTCTTTGGTTTCACTAAAGACAATGATGTCATCCAAGTAAACCATAACATACTTGCCAAGTATGCCATCAAAGATCTTATTTATTTCCTTCTGAAACACGGCGGGCGCATTGGTCAGTCCAAATGGTAACACTTTGTACTAATAATGGTCTGAAGGTGTTTTAAATGCTGTTTTGTAAATATCAGAAGGATGTATCTAGATGTAATGATACCCACTTGTCAAGTCCAGCGTACTGAAATACGCATTTCTTGACAGTTTATCAAACACATCATCAATCCGGGGTAACGGGTATCAATCTGTAACCGTGATCTTGTTTAAAGCACGGTAATTTACACACATGTGCAGCTTTCCATTCTTTTTCATAACAAACAAGTTAGGCGCGCCAAAGGGTGAAAAACTCGATTCAATCCTTTTTTCAATAACTTTTTGATCTGAGTTTCCATTTCCCCTCTCTTTTGGGGGCTCAGCCTATATATAGGCCGAAACGGAGGCTCACTATCAGGAATGAGTGGTATTGTGTGTTTAAAACCTCAATCGGGAGGTAAGCCTGGCAACTCATTTGAGAACACATCTTGGTACTTCTCAATGATGTCTGCAACACCTTCTGTACTACCTGGCACAAAGTCGTTCGGCGATGTCAAGTGTATCAGAAAAGCCGGTGTGTTTTTGCGCAACGCACGTTTCACTTGTAGTGCAGCCAGTAGCGCAGGGTTGGGCTGCTTGAGCTCCAAGTTATGTGACCCCTTCACAAACAATGTTACACGCTTACCGTAAGCGTGACGACCTTTCTTTACTGTGCACAGGCATGCGCCAGCATCCAATGTCATTTCGGCATTTTCCTGCCACTCCTGTCCTAATACCACATTAACACCTGATATGTTGATGGACACCACTACGAAAGTAAGAGTGGCATGATAATTACTACTTATCACCTTCATCTGTATTTCCCCTTTCACTAGCAACGCACCCCCCGCACCGGCAGCTGAAAATGCTGAGGGTTTACACGCTGTCTTGTTGCGCACAACCCATTGTTCCTCAACAAAGTTGTGTGTTGCACCAGTGTCAATCAAGAAAGAACTTTTTACACCTGGCATTGTGCCACTGAATGTCCACAACAGGGGTACCACCCGTCCTTGAAATGCAGCCAAGAGTCCGTAACCAATGCGAGGGTTGATTAATATTGCTGACAATCGCACTGTCCCTGTCTCACGCTTGCGCAACTGCTTCAGCATAGTACCCCCCCGAGTATGAGTTAAGCTTGGGCCATGATACTTTGGCACCATCACCAACACACTCAAAGTGTTGTGCATATTTTGCAACTCACACAACGCATGCAACACATCGGTTAGCATGTTGAATTCCACATGTACCAGCACACAAGCGTTCTCTTCCACTTTTTCAATATAAAAAGGTGGCAACTTGTCATGTGCTTGCCATGCATGTGTCATTACATGCACTTGGGATGGAACATCAAACCAGTTTGCTGCATGCATCTCAAGCAACTGGCTATCAACCATCTCTAAATCAGTAACGGCGTAATCCTATTTAACCTTCTTTGCCTTGCCCTTCGCCTTTGCAGAGCGTTTTTTTGCAATGTGACCCGCCTGATGACGTAACATGTGCGAGCCGCAGCAGGTGTAGCACCATCAAGAGACGTGCCACCAGTGGGAGGCGTGAATGTCTTCGCCTTCTTTGCCGTATGCGCACTCGGCTGAGGGTAACGCTTTCCTCCCACCCCCTGCGGTTTGGCCGCAGCTGCCACATGTGACTTGTCCTGCACCGCCGTGTCATCATTGTACATATACACACTCAGCTTCTGCAGCTTGGCCAAGTCCTCAGAAACCCAAGAAAGTCCCGTTGACGTGTTGTACTGCAGCTGATTGCGCACACACGCATCCAAGCCGCGCTTGTACAACTCAAACTGCTCAGCCTTGTCCATGGGCATGAGGCCACTATTTGCGCGACCCATCAATGCTTGGAACTCCTGTAGAGAAACTGAAGCCACCCGACCATATTGTCGCAACTTGCTGAGTTTGTTGCGAGCCTGAGTAGTAGGGTCCATGCGGTCATAGCGCTCCACAAGGAACTGAAATAATGCCGCCACTGTCTTGGCCGCACCAACCTCTATTTGCCTCGCCCACTCGGCAAGAGCGTCAGAGGGCATGAGCAACCCAGCAACATGCTCACCAACCGGGCGCTTCAGTGCCGTAAAGTAGTGCTCAGCGGTGACCACCCAGTCATGGATGCTGACATTGTCATTGGGCTTGAACTTCCCAGGCTTGTTTAATGTAACCGGCAGCCCCACTGATGCACCAGCTGCTGTAGTAGCACCCGCCACTTGTTGGCGCAGCGCCACAAACTCAGATTGCATAGCATCGAGGCATGCCGCCAACTTCATTTAGCCGGTCAGCTTGTGTTCCAAGTCAGGTCCTAAATACTAGAACACATCCTTACAATGTTGTGAGGTTTCCACCACCAAGTTAGGCAAAGCCTCAAACGCCCTTGGCTTCCCTTGGTAAGGGAGAGGCTTGTCGTATACGGTCATGAGAGCAGCCACTTTGGCATCACCTCGCACGAGTTGCGGGATGTTGTTTGTCAACTCGTGCTCAAGCATGCGAATCACCATCTCCTTGCTTGCGCGAGGGAGTGTGGCAAAATTTGTCTCATAGCCATTACGAACCTTCTGCGCCCAGGCATCCCACGTTGCCCGACGAAGCTGTGGGTGGTGTTACGAATGGGGATAAATTGTGAGAGATCTCACTCATGGTAGTGTCTTTTACTACCATAGCCTAGTGGTCGGGCCCCAATTGCATTAAGCAGAGCCTGACGCTCTTGGGCATACGTCTCAATGGCCCCTCCAATAACACTTCAAATGTCGACTGGTCCACCAAGAGAAGGCTGGTTGAGAGAAGCATCTCTCTTCTACGTGCCTTTTTCTTCCTTGTCACTGCATATAAACTTATAGCTTTCACTCGTGTTTGTCCCTCACTTTGTCATTGTTCGATGGTTCATATGAGGATGATGAGTCGGGAATGGCATAATAAATTTTGCCTCCCTCTCCTTGGTCAGACATCTGCCCAAGGATAATACTCATTAGCAAGCCACTTTTGTAGTGCATAAAGACACAAGTTGTGCACTACAAAAGTGGCAAATCCTAGTGATTTTGTCTCGTCAAGTTTTGAGGGGTTGACGTGGAGTATACAGCCTAAACAAGAGCTCTCCACACACCTCCCAACTAGACAATCACTTTGGGCAAATCTGTCGGGTCGAGGGGAGTCGAGGGTCACACTGTCTCGGACAGCTGCATGGACAGCCATACTGTGCTGGACATGCTGCTGCGCCACCTGTGTAACGCGTAGCAAAAACAGAAAGATGACCTCCCCCCTCATGGTGACAAGTGCTTCGTGCAGCTGGTGTGCTGCTGCTGGGTAGTACGGGCAGATGGAGTTGGTGTTTTCCCTAAGAACATGCTGTGGCGTAGCATACAGAGTCAACAAGCCACTACTATAGGTAGTGCTGTTTACACAGTTCTTTGCGTGAGTGGGAGAGAAATTACAATGTTAAGTGAGGTGAATGAGTAAGCAACACGTGGATGCTATGCCCTGACTGATGCCAACAAGCACACCGCGACCAAGTACACAAAGCTCACAGCGAGGACAAGCACAGTGCACAAGAACATGCACAGGCTCTCACACGGTGAGGGGATTCTTGGGAACCAGGACGGTGTGTTCGTAGTTCAAGTCGCTTCACAAGCTCTTAGCTTTCTCACTTACAGTGTCACCAGCTGATCCGGTGAACACTGTGCCTACTTATACAAGTCAACTCATGACTGTCCAGAACATAAGCTAACGGTCATATGGAGGCTATTTCCACAGGGAATGCCCACTCGATATAGAACCGGATTTATAACTGAACTCACAACTGAACAGCTACGCGCGGTGCCTATGCAGGCTATGGTCACGAGCTACTCTAGGGACATGACCTAGCTACTGGTCAGAGGCGCGCGCGGGTTGCCATGCTGGTAAGCCGGGCGAGGGTCTCGCTGTAGGCATGCCCGATGACGACTGGCATGCTTGGGCAATAGGCATGACAAACCGCACGCAAATGCACGCGACGGTTCACGAACTATGGCTGCTTAAAGTTTACACTTTGTACAACCCAGCCAAACTCACAGTTGTAATTGACACGGGGTGCCAAAATCTCGTCAAATCGACCTCATAGGCCGATATCAACGAATTGTGAGTTTTTGGTTTGATATCGGCTGTATAAAAACATTCTGGCAGTCTTATTGCACTGACTGGTGGTATCGGGACAGTAGATGTTGCTACTGAACTGCCCCTAAGGGAATTTATCCAAAAAAAGTCGATAAAAAACCCTTACACCACCACGAATCCACATGGTGGTAAGCACACACACAGTTGATTGTAATAAGTATGTGTTTACTATGTGATGTGCTTGCATGCAATGCTTCAGGGAGGGACCTAGATGGCCGCCTCTCTTTACAATAACAAACTAGGCAGGGTTAGGCAACAACTATGCAACCATACAACATTACACAACAACCAACAACAACCACTACCCACCCTAGCTAGGAGCTAGATGGCTAGTAGCCGCCGCCGTTGCCGCAGTCGCTGCCGCCTACCGCCACTGCCGCCTGCCCTTCGCCGCCGTCGCCTACCCTCCCACAGGCGCTTGCCGTCCTTGCTTCAATAACAATGTGAGGAGGGGTGCTACCGCCCCCTCCAATCCCCTACCCCAACACCGCCACCAGCCACAACGCCGTCACCGCCGCCGCCAGGGTAATTGCCGAAGCAGAAGATCCCCTGGTTATGGCGGCCGCTGAGTTAGTAGCACCGCCATACAGCTGATATCGGCATGGGACTCATATCCCATATCGATATCAGTGTTACAGATAAATAACACTACATTAAGGCCTTAACACTAGGTTAACAACCTTAATACGGCTTAATTGACTGCATATACCCGTTGGGACCCTAATTTTATCCAAAATAAGGGCAGAGAACCTCTTAGAGGTATAGAGGTAGCACTCTGTTACAAAAGCATCCCATACACAAATGCGTGATACGTCTATTATACATTCAACATGTTATAGGATTGTCCCCCCGAGAGAATGTATTCTCTCGGCCAATGTTGCGAAACGATAACCTTTTTAATGTATATTTTAATGATAAATGTCAAAACCGTTTTACGGCGTTGAAGTAAGTAAGATATAGGAAGTATGCATGGCGATAAAGGACATACATGTACATGTCATTCAAAAACCAATATTTCACAAATATACCTTGCAAGTTTGATCAAGAGTGTTGGAAAGGGGCAGCATGACGTGACGGGCATAACGTGACGGGTAGGGCATGTTGAGCGTGACGGGCGTGATGGGTATGGGGCATAACCGTGTTACGAGCCTATCTATGCTCTTCACACAATCTGCTCTCAATCGCCAGGAGAACTGCCCCTAATTAAGGGCATAAGCTGCCGGAGGATGTTCTTTTGTGCTCCTAGCGAGGATGGCAACTGCGGATGACATTGTTGTGCAACAAACTCGCGCTAGTACGGTCATGATGTCATCACCATCTACTGGTCGCGCTCTGTTGCCCGGTTTATAACGCGCCGTTGCGAAAAAGCGAGAAACCGGTCACTTGGATGTGAGTAATGCAGAGTACTACTCTAGTAGAGGGTCCCTATTTGGCGCATTTTTTGGGTGTTAAGGGTTTAGCGGGCGCGTTAAATAGTACTTGGCGGCAAAGTTTATATGTTTCTGATTGCTTAGGACCTAGGCTACACGAGGGTATTTTTATTTATTTTTTGGGTTGAGGGTAGCTCATGCTATAGCGCGCCAAAGTTAGGGGTGGCCTTGACACCTAAATTGTGCATACGCTAATTTGGCCACTTCACAACGCCTGTCTAGGCGTGACAGGCAGTATTGATGTGTGAGGTTGATGGCGGCTGTCAAAGGCAGGGTTGCAGCCAATTGCTGTGCGTTGGCAGGCTCTAAGGCAGGCTGTGATGCAGGCGGTTGGCTGTTGATAGCTATCGTGGTTGGCGAGAGCTTTTGCCGCTACAATAGCCCGCCTTGGTTGTTGTCATGTGCAAGGTTGTGGGCGCTATGAAGGGTTAGCGGGTCAGCGGCGGCGCTTTCGGTGTGTGAGGCCTTAAAGCTCACGGTATGTATGGCATGCCTCGTGCATGTTCATGAGGTGTGTGTGCACAAGTGCTTTGTGTCTGTGTATGTGTGTGTGGTTTGCTAGTTTCCTTGTTTGCTGGTTGCATGTATGACATGTATGCGTGCATGCACAGTGTGTAAGGTGTGCGGCAAGTTGTTGCACACATTGCTGTTGTTAACTCTGTACAAGTAAGAGGTTTTCTCACTATTTGTCTGCCTGCAGCTGCCTCAGCCAAGCTTGAGATCTTTACGCCTGTTCTCCCTCCACTGTGCTTTTGCTTCTCTTCCCCCTTCCGTCACATACGACAACGGCGTCAGCATCCTGCCAGCGAAGTCCTCCTCCCAATCCCATAGGGGTACTCCCCACTGATTGTTGCATTCCATGGCATTCCAAGTGTAGCACATAAGCAGAGCCTCCGCCTCCTGTATTGTCCTTTCCCGCTGATCTGCTGACATGTGAGCCGCTGCAGCAGCTGCTTCCTGCTCCCTTTGCTTCTCTGCTTTCGCTTCATGCTTTTCTTCATTCTTTTTCTGAGCTGCTGCACTCTTTTGCATGCGTTTCATGGCTGCCTGTTTCTTCCTCAGATCCTGCGCAGCTGCCTTCTCAACTGCCGCAGCGGCTTCCTTAGCCTTCTTCCGCTTGGCTTCTTCTTTGCGACCTGCTGCTGCTACCTCTCTATCTGCCCGAGCTTGTGCCTCCTTCTCCAACTTCGCAACAATCTCATCATTGGTCAGCACACTGGAAACCACGCACCTTCTTCTTGCCCTTCTTCTTTGCTGCCTCTGCCTGCCCAACTTGTGTATGCGTTTGCCCATCTTGTTCCTTTGCTGCTTGCTCTGCGGGTGGGGTCTCCTCCTCAAGGTCAATGGCATCCAGCAAGCCCTTCATGGCTGGTGGGATGTTGGTGTCTTCTGGGTGTAATACTTGTCCAGCACGTTCTTGTTAAGTGGCTATAAACCATAAGCTCTAAAGCCACCCATAATGTTCGCGGGTGCGAGTCCTTGCAGCCAGGGGTTCACCAGCAAGGACAAGAACTCGGCTCTAGACGGGTCTGAGTTGTATCTTGTTTCTTGTCTTGCTCTGTACTCTTTGCGATAAAACTTCTTTGAAAGGATGAAAGCAGCTAACATCCAAGACTTGCAGGCGATGTGTGGTGTGGGGTGGGAGCACAAGGATGTGGAGACCCTGTTGCATTGCGAAGCTGATCATGTCGCTGTTGTATCTGCTAACATGCCCATCCACCACCAAGAGAGCAGGGTTTATTGTGCTCACACCTTTGGGCACCTACTTCACAAGATGCTTGGTCCACCTGTCAAAGATGTCTGTTGTCATCCACGCATTTTGTTGTTGCATAGCAAACACCGAGCCAGGTACTTTCACCCCAAATGCTCCGCGTTGTCTTGTGTCATGCGCTTCCCCTTCATGATGCTGAGGAGTGGGAAGGTGTAGCCAGCTCCTGATACTGCTGCCATAATGGTAATATGCTCTCTGGTTTCTATTGTGGCTGTTTGAGCGCAACGTGCACCACTGCATAAACAGGTGACAGTCAGCATGCCGCACAGTAATTGCTATGCAAGTAATGCATTACCAAACATACTTGCCTCTCACAGATGCCTCGCTGGTTGTGCATGGTGGTGTCTGGCTCGACTCCCACCTCATCAGCAGAGTAGACGCGTTTTGGACCAACTCAACTCAAGTCTGCCACTACCTTCGCCAAAAAGTCAAATTAATGATAAACAACATCTCCATTCAAAGCACATCTACTGGCCTTGTCCAACGCCTCAGCCTTGCGGGAGGTGAGGTGCTTTCTTGCCTTGAAACCACGCTACCACTTCTTCCCAGGTATCCCTCTTACACACAGCTTGGCACGCTCATCTCCTGCTAACCTCTTCCTTGCTTCAATACACATTCCAGTCCAAGTCACCCCTCTCCCACACTGGTTGATCACAAACTGAGCAAGCGACTCCTCGTCCTCTTCATCAAACAGAGTAGCTGCACCAGCACCCTTACATGCAATTCACATGCATAAGCACATTCAGCACTTGCACATTGCACAAGCATTTACAAGCATTGCGCTCACTTGTACTTGTCGAGCAGGGCGGGATTGTCACAGTAACGGCGAAGGTTTGTCCTTGGGATGCCAAGATCAGACAGTGCCTCGCTGATGCTCATGCAGCCTTCGCTAATGCCGTGCACTACCCTCTAGATGTCTGGCA
This sequence comes from Chlorokybus atmophyticus, assembly GCA_009103225.1. Classification (NCBI taxonomy): domain Eukaryota; kingdom Viridiplantae; phylum Streptophyta; class Chlorokybophyceae; order Chlorokybales; family Chlorokybaceae; genus Chlorokybus; species Chlorokybus atmophyticus. Next base: position 537,499 of record RHPI01003389.1, read on the forward strand.
TATCGAGGACGTAGTTTCTGTAGCCCTGTCGTCCCTTGGCACGAGCAGGGGTCTTGGCTCTCACACGTTTGCCCTGTGTTGCCATGGTCAGCTGGCATGTTATGCAAAGGGGTGTCTGAGCGGCCATGTCGCAATTATGCCAAAACGGTGCACACGAGCAAGCCACCCACCCTGCTTGTAGAGGCGACCATAGGTAGCAGCAGTCATGGTAAACAACAGCAGCAAACTGTTTATAATGCAATATTAAAACGTGTGCAACTCTGCCTGCCTTACACACGCACTACTTGCATGCCATTTCCCTCACCTCACCTATGCTGCATCCTTGACCAACTTGCCTTACCACACAGTTGCAGCAACAAAAACTCTGCCAGACAAACTCACAATGTCTACACAAGCACGCCACAGCAACCAACACCCTCCCCCCCGCCCGTATGAGTAATACCCACCACTTAGGCACACTCCAAAAAGCTTATGCATTGCTTGCGAAACGTGTCACATGTAACTTTTGCAATTCATATTGTAATTATACAAAATTTGAGAATTAAGCTGTGTATTGCCTCAGTAACACGTCGCAAAAACCCCTTTCCATTTACTCTTCGTACGCAACAATAATTAACTACCAACATGCGGCACTAGATCGAGGCAGCCCAACACATGCTGTACCGCTCTTTCAAAGCTCCCGCCACATTTATCCGTTTGCCTTGAAAGTTGGTTTGAGGGTGTATTACACTTGCTATCTACCTAACCTATAAGTTTGACCGCGATTGCCTAAGGGAATCACAAGATAACCGCCAAAAACCGCGTTTTGGCCAAATACGGGCGAGTGGCCAACTAGGGACCCCCTACCCTAACCTCCTCCAGCTGGTTGGGCCAGTCTCAAGCCACCCCTTCTGCCGTGACACTGTGAAGTTCACCGTCATGAGCCAGCAACTATCGCTGTCAGCCTTCCGCGGTCTGTAGCGCCGCAGCCAATTGGAGAGGAGCAGAAGAAGTCCACGCTATTGTGCGCGTCACACTGCCTAACTGCATGTGTCACACTCACACGTAAGCACTGTCCTGAGCACGGAGCACGTCGGTTCGTGGTCCGCGGCATTGGCGACGGCGGCGGCGGCGGTGTCGGCGGCATTGGCGTCCTCCAGGCCCGCGTCTCGTCATGGACGCAATTGCATTCCTCGTGTGGCTGGTGGCTGGGTTCTTCTTGCTCAGCAGCCTGAGCACAGCATGGCGCTACAGGTCGGCTGCGGGCAGCTGTGCTTGCAGCTCTGCATGTGCGTGTGGGTCAAGTCTTCACGGTCATTGTCCTCGCCGTCGTCATTGTTTTGATCGTTCTTGTATGCCGTGTCTAGGCCTGGGGTGCACAGGGGCCCCCCCGTGCTGCCCGTCGTCGGTCACGCCCACCTGGTCGTCTTCCACATGCTGCGCGGCTCCTTACACGACTGGATCGCCGCCGAGTGCGCCGCCGCTCCCGCCGGCGCCTGGACGCTTGTCCTGCCAGGATTGGGCTCAGGCACTCCTTGGCAGGCATGTGTGCATTGGCAATGCAATATTGTCACAGGCATTTGTAGCTGAGCTGAATGTCACATCTTGTCAGTCACTGGTTACACGCAGCAGGTTAGTTACTACCTGAGTGATGAGTCATAGTACTGACTCAGCTGAACACAATGAACAGCACACGTTTGCGTGACTATGCAGCCAATGCATGCAGGGTCAGCAATACGTGCATTGCGGGTCACACCACTAAGTACTGACCATAGGCGTTGTTCGAACAAGTGCAAATGCAGCTGTTCATTTTAACACACCCAGTTTGTCGTTTACTTCACAGAGGCTGAGTCGGCTATTCATTCCTTCACTTCGGTACCACATCATATCGGACGTGCCTTCGGTGGAGCGCGTGCTCAAGACCAACTTCGCCAACTATCCTAAGGGCCAACTCTTCCATGACATGCAGGTGTGGCTCGCTGTTCTTGTAATTGTTACGTGTCTGTAACTCATACCTCCCTCGAAACCCAAAACGCTGCATTGGCTTGCAGAAGGACGTGTTGGGTGACGGTATCTTTGCGGTGGATGGAGAAGCATGGAAGGCGCAGCGCAAGGCGGCCAGCTACGAGTTCAGTCATGCGAATCTGCGGGAGTTCACCGCCAAGGTGTTTGCGCATCACGCAAAGGTGAGTTGGCAAGCTTGTGCACGTTGTCAAGAATAACATAACACGTGTGAAATCAGATTGTTGCGGACAATGTTGCCATGATGGCCAAGAGTGGCGAAAGTTTCAACCTCCATGACCTGTTTGGCCGGTACACATTTGACAGGTGAGTGCACACGCATGCATGCGCATGCTCACGCGCGTTCAGTGGATGGCAACACACAACTTTGAGTCAGTGGGGTCATGTCTGCCTCGTGTTCAACCAACACTACCCACCAACAGCATACTGAAGATTGGTTTTGGTACGGACGTTAGCACGCTGAGTTCGTTTCCACCAACAACCAAAGCTGGCACCAGCAACAATGCCAGTAAGCCCGTGTAAGGCTGTCGTACACATGCTCTGCGCTAACACACTGTTTATCACATGGCGTCCCACCCTTATACTCTCTCCATCACCCCAGCCTTGTCATTGCTGAGTGCCTTTGACGCCACGCTTCAATGTGGCTACATGAGGTTCTATTACGCGGACTTCTACCCGCTGTTGCGCGCGCTGAGCATCGGGCCGGAAGGGCGCATGGCCAAGGCGTCTGCGGTTGTCAACGAGTTCTCTTACGGCGTGGTGAGGGCACGCAGGGCTGAGCTGGTGCACGCACCGGATGCCGTGCATGCGCGACATGACCTGCTTTCCAGGTAGGTAGAGAGAGTGCATGTATGTAACCATGTGCGCATGTGCATGTGCGTGCGCGTGTGCTTAGGTACGAGTGTGCTTACGCACACATGTGCATTTGTGCATGCGCATACATGTGTGCGTGCATGTGTATGTTTGTGTGCGCGCGCGCTGTGTGTTGTGGTCCTGTAGGGCACACAGACACATAAAGCTTTACACACAATCAACGCTGTGGCGTCGCAGGTTCATACTCCTTGCCAATGGCAACGGCGATGATCGGTACCTTCGTGATATAATCATCAATTTTGTGGTCGCCGGGCGTGATACAACTGCTTCAGCACTGTCATGGATGTTCTACATGATCACGCAGGTACTTCGTGCATATTGGCTCTCAAAGCCTATAACACTTCCGGTGGTTGACATGTTGTGTGCAGCATCCTCACGTTCAAGAAGAGATAGTCACTGAGCTAGAGCGAGTTGTGGGCACCGACGTGGGCACGCCGCCAACATATGTACAGCTACATCAATGCCACTACTTGCATGCATGCTTTTCTGAGACACTCCGGCTCTACCCTTCAGTCCCGCTCGACAGCCACGTCGCCCTACACGTATGTGCATGCAACCCACGTGTACTCTACACAATTACTTTACGATCACACGCGTGCATATGCACCCTACGCGCGCGCACGCACCCACCAGCGCACAAACAAACAAGCATCTGCACACACATACACACGTGTTGCGCTTGCGCAGGATGACGTGCTGCCGAACGGGCTGAAAATGGACGCGGATGAGCACGCGACATATTCGTCGTACGCAATGGGGCGAGCGCCGTGGGTTTGGGGCAAGGATGCGGCTGAATTCAGACCCGAGCGCTGGCTCGCGAACGATGAAGCCACCGGCACGCGTGTGTTTCAGAACCAATCGCCCTTCACTTTCACCGCGTTCCATGCGGGCCCGCGGCTGTGCCTTGGCAAAGACATGGCCTACGTTGAGGTGGGTTTGTGTATACACCGTAACCAGCAACGCTTTTGTGCAATGCATCATGTGCTCATACGCTCACAATATTCCTTGTGCGTGTGTGCCCCTTGTCGTGTGCTACATAGTTACAGGTAGAGATGATTTCTTATATGTGTGATTGTTGCAGGCCAAAACAGCTGCTGCGCTGCTTTTGCGCAAGTACAACTTCACGCTCGCAACGGACTACAAGCGGCCGGTGCCCGAGCTTAACTTTGTGCTTGGCATGCGCAACGGCCTGCATGTTGTGGCAACACCGAGGGTGTGTCGCTGAGCCGCGCGTCATCATGTGCCATCTTTCTGTTGCCGCACGCAAGCACAACACAGAGCAACAACAATGGTTGTATATAGGTTGTGTAGAACATACATTAAACCGCTTCTTTCATTTTCAATAACTAACTATGCTACAATAAGGCAATCAGGGCTTCCAGTATGCATGTCTGTTGTAGTGGGTCGTAGACCATGAGTTTCACTTGTAGTCCGCACCAGCAAGAGTCTGTGCCCATGAGGTGCTGGTGGTTGCGATTAATACGCAATTAGCAGCAACATGTGCCATTCTGGCCGGACATGTTCAAAGCTGGTAGCTGGAGTACCAACTCTATAACATGTGAATGGCCTGCTTTTGCTACTGAAGCTTCCAAACAAAATTGGGCCCTTGCACGCATCCTGCCCTACCGTGTGCTGTACTGTGCTGTGCGGGGTGCGTGCATGTTCACAACACCGTGTTACCATGCGGCTGCTCCAACCTCAGAGAACCCCGTGATACACAGCTCCTCTTATAACAGAGATGTTGCCACTCAACACTCCTCAGACCCAAACTCCATCCCAGTGCCCACCCGTCCCCTCGCACCCTTCTCGCCCTCTCCCGCGCAAAGCACGCACGCCACGCAGCCCTTCCCCCCGCAGGCTTTGCACCTTGCATGCGCAACAACCTCGTTTGCAGTGTTCACATCAACAACCAGCAACCCTCCCCAAGAAGCAAACCCTCTTACCTGGCGAGCCCGATGATGCCGCCCACCCCCGCACCCCCGGGCCGCGTGAGCGCACGCCCTTCACCCTCGCACGCAGCGCACGCATGCCAACCACGTCCCACAGCGCACAACGGACAGAACTCTCTGAAGCTGCTGCTGTGTGTAGTTGGGTGTGTAAGTGTCTGTCACACACACAGAGAGAGAGAGAGAGAGAGAGAGAGAGAGAGAGAGAGAGAGAGAGAGAGAGAGAGGTGCATGTGTGTGTACAGGATATACAGAATGCTAATGCGGACATCTCGGGGACATGCAAAACCGACCCTTACCTATCCGCTGTGGATAGAGTTGATGTCACTGTGGTTGCTTTGCATCGTCGCAAGCCGGGCTCCCTGTATCTTGGGTGGTAGCCTGGTGGTGAGACGTTTGTTGCAGTGAAACAACTTTGTGCATGCCATGTCCAACAGCCACGTAGAAAAGCGCATATATAACTCTGTCACAGGTTATGCTTATACACAAAACCCTTCAAGTCAGCATGTTTTCATGATTGGCTGTTCCGAAAAGCCACATCAATCAAGCTGAATTCAAGCACTCCCCTTTACCATTGCACATTGAATCTGTCCAACAAGGGGACAACACGCTGGCGGCCGTCGACATTGGCCCACTACCGCCGCCGCCGCCGCCGCCGCCGCTGTCACATCAGCAACATGCTGCGTAATAGCCACTGGGCACTTTTGCTTATAACGAGGGAAACGAGGCAATGTTTCTGTATTTTACCACTATGAGATTGTGATGGTGAAGCACATGACATCACGACTTTGCTTTACACACTGTTCCGCCTTCACATTCAATAACCTCGCCACGTGCACGCTCCAAGTTGGTGTTATCCATCAGCATGTGGTCGCTATATAGTTAGCTGACCAGAAATAGACTGATGAGAAAGGACAGCAGCTTGTGTCAGCTGATGAGTTGATGGCCACATGCAAGCTTGCCACTATGCACAAGTTCCATGCTTGCAGGTCTCCGCAACCAGCATATATAGCAGCGAATATTCCATAGAGCTGTGTACATTGGAGTTGATAAACAAGCGCGATGCCCACAGCCAGGCACGCAATAACTGTACAGAATCCATCACCACATTACACATCACTAAGTGTCACTTCACACTGTTTCCGCTTCAACTTATCTTCCCACTCCGCCTCTCTCTCCCTCCACTTCCTCTCCCACTCCCCATTAACCCTCCTCATCTCCCCTTCCACCTCCCTACTCCTCCTCTCTTCCAGCTCCTCCGCCGCCAGCTTCGCCCGCGCGAGCTCCCTCTCTATCGACGCCACGTACGTCGCGGTCGCGGTGGATTGCTGCAGCCTCTCGCACTCGGCGGACTTGCGCTTCAGCTCCGCTCTTGTTTCGGCTGCTGATGCGGCTTCGGTCCGAGCACGCTCGTCTGAATGCTCGCATGAGACCAACAGCTCCGTAACACGCCTCTCCGCTTGCTCCATCGCCTGCAAAGCAACAATCCGTTGGAATACGCGTGTACCCAACAACTCACTTCAATCCAGTCTTTAGTGTTGCATTCTCAATTCAACCTGTGCATCGCTCCATGACCACAGCTTGTCACCTCACTTGGTGTACATCATTGTACGGATGCACGCAAGTATTCAAGTGCCCATTTATTGCGTCATTGACCTCACTGCCCATGCATGTGACCAGTCATGCAACCATCAAAGCGTCCTTCCTCACCTCACGTTTGGCCGCCTGCACGCGTTCCATGGTCGCTGCCTCCCATATGGACCTCTCCTCAGCATGCCGCAAACACTGCATTGTTCATATCTGGTCACAAACTTTTCACCGCAACCCCAACAAACCAGCAACTCCAGCGAATAACGTGAAATCGCGCTCACCTCTTCCTCCAGTGCCTTGCATGCAGCCCGCCACTCCTCCTTCGCCTCCCTCACGCGCTCCTCGCTGATCTCCGCCCCACGCGTCACGCCCTCCGCGCGCGCAGCCTCCAGCTGAGTGCGAGCAGAAGTGTGCGTTGTGTTTCACGCGCGCAGGTACACGCACGAGCTGATGCGTGTGTGTAAGCTGGAATTGGCAAGTATGAATTTTGAGATCACTACACAAACAGCCGTTGTATGTATGTGTGCACCACCTGCGCGTCCTTCTCCCGCTCCCACACCGCCAGCTCCTCCCTGATGACGCCCTCGCTGAGGAGCCGCTCAAGAAGAGCCGTATCACTCTGAACCTACGAGTGATGTATGCATCAATACTTCACGCTGTTGAAGCATAGATCGATAAGACAACCTGTTGCCATGCATGTTGTGACTACATAGCCATTTACCAAGAATCAAAATTGCGTATCATATCAGGTCTGGTAACCTATACATGTTGGTGTGTATACTGTTGCATATGCTGGCGGATACGGCAACGCTCAAGTCACCTGGAGAAGTTCTGTGGCCTTTTGGTGTGTAAGTGTCTCAACCGTCTCGCGCACATGCGCCTCCCACACACCCCGCGCGGCGGCGATGCCCTCCTCGCGCGCACCCACAATTTCCAGCAGCTTGTCCGTCTCCCACCCTCGCCTCTACACGCCATGTGGGGTGCACTCACGAAGGTGGATACCACATGTGTGCATGCAACCACACGTTGACACAACATAGTACCTGTGTTTCGGCCTCGGCCTTGAAAGCGCCTTGCGTTGCAGTCAAAGCCTCGTTGTGGCCTCGCCTCTGTGCGGGTAAGATATTGGTGTGTGTTTAGTTGTTGTACAGGTGGCAATGTTGTGTTTCTTCTCCCTCCTCACCTCTGCTTGGACAACGCTGTCCATCTCGATCACAGCACGCATGCCCGCAGCGCATAACCGCGCAAGCGTGGCATTGGTTCCCTCATTCCAATGCTGTTGTTGTTGCCTACTCGCGTGCTCAGATGCAACATCTACTCTTGCGTCAGACACAACACTCGCCATGCCTTGAACAAAACCCGCAGCCGTTTCCGCACCCACTGCTCGCAGCCGTTTCAGCAGGCCTTCCGGCAGCTCAGTCAGCATAGCTTCCTCTCTGCAAAAGGCCAAAGCCTCTTCCAGCTCGTTTAACCGCATCTGGGCAGATGCCAACCGGCATTGCATTTCACTGACGGCTTCCTCAGTTACTGTCTGACCGGCCAAATGGAACCGCAATAACTGGCATTCTTCCTCTAACTCGGTCAACCGGGAACTGCGGTTGTCCACTTCGCCACGTAACTGACCGATCTCTTCCTGCAAAGACATGTTCGCAGTTGCTTTCTCGGCTAGTGTCTGCTCCAAAGCAGTGGAATCTTCATCCCGCGACCGAAGCTCGCCCCTAAGCTCCTCAACTGCACATGGTTATCACGGGTTAATGACACAGACACACTCGCATCCACGTACAGATGTCTGCGCACACACGCATGCGCACGCCCACGCGCACGCATATGCATGCGTGCAGGCACGGGCACAGGCACAGGCACGCACACCACGACCACGACCATGACCACCACCACCACCACCACCACCACAACGATGACGACAGCACAGACACACAAGCACGCGGTTATACCTTGACACACAAGCGCACGCATGTGCGGGCATACGACAACAACCGTCACACTCACTGGCGTTATGGAGAGTGCGTGCCTCCTCTTCACCCTCTTCAAGCCTCTGCTGCTGTCTGAACAGCTGTCGCTTCAGCCCGGCCACCATATTAACCTGCAGGAATGGTGAGCTTACTACGCCACATCACCGCCCCCAACAGCTGGCCCATCGAAATTGGAAACATTCCACTTACTGCCTTTGCGCTGATGCGCTCCTCTGTCTCGCGCATCCGCTCAGCCTCTGCCACTGCCGCTTGTATGCTCGCCTGCCAACTCAACTGGTCACACATAACTCACACTCACACACGTGCTCACAACATTGTTGTTAGCGAGCACTGCCCACCTGAAGTTCTTCGTTCACCGCGGTCAAGCGCTGAACCTCACCATCTTTGCTCGCCAGCTGACAGGGGCGACAACACGTACACACATACACTTGAGTCAATTGTGATCTGGCTTACAAACAATCAGCTGCTAAGCACGCTCACCTTCTTCACCAACTTGCTGCTTGCTAGCTGCTCTGCTTCATCCGACACCGCTCTGGCCATTTCCATCCGTGCAACACGAGCCTGTAAATAGACACACGCACATGACTCATATGGTAATGGTACACGCTCGTGTGCAAGCAACGCACCTGTGATTGTGCATTGACTGCAGTCAATCGCTGCACCTCCGCATCACTCTGCTCAAGCTGCCAAGCACAATATATAAGCATGCACGCACGCTCTCACATCAATACACTTCAAGTCAACGAAGACTTGCCTCGAAGGCCCTCTGCGCAGACTCGGCCTGCATGTTCACAATCCGGGCCTAACCCAACGTAAGCATCACATCAAGTTACAACAACCATACTTCACACTCAGCAGCTTCAACAGAGCCTTGCTGCTCACCTGGAGAGAGGCAATATGTTGCTGCGTGCGCTCACTCTCGCCAGCTGTCACTTGCTGCTGCCTTTGCTCCAACAAAGCCTCCTCCAACTCTGCCATGCGCGCCTGACACACGCAAACATGTCCAATACAACCACATGTACACGTGCAGACACACGCTGCGTAAACCCATGTGGTCATTACTCACCTTAAGCCCGGCGACTTTAGCCCGTAGTCCCGCAGCCGCAGCAACCTCGTCCTCATCCACCTCATCACCACCACCACCATGCTTGCGCCCCCTCTCCACCCGCTCCTCCTCCCGCTCCCTTTCGAGTCGCTGCACCTCCCCCCACGCCTCCTCGATCTCCCGCTCGCGCGCACCCAGACGCGCACGCAGACCCTCCACCTCGTCCGCGTCCTCCTCAACACGCTTCGCCAACTGCGTGTGGATACACAAACACTCTTTGTGTGCCAACATTGAGCCGATGCTGATGCCTATAAACAACAAGTCATGCGCCTGCCTCTGTGCGGGCCTGGCGAAGGGACTTTCCCAGCGCGGCGGACTTCCTTTCCAGCTCGGCGATGCGGCGAGCGTCTTCGTCGGATGCTTGTTGGGACTCGGATTGGAGCCGCGTCACCTCGCTCTCCAAGCACCTGGCCTGGAAGCAGTCAAGCAGAGTGATGTGAAACCGTGGTTGTGAATGTGTGAGTGTGTGCGCGTGCACGTGTACATGCATACACGCACGCACACACTCACCACCATCATCACTCTCGCTCACCCTATGCAGCGCCTCCTCCTGCGCCACCATAGCTCTTTCCACCGCCTCCTTGGCCTCCTTCACCTCCTCATGGTGGTGGTGGTTGTGGCTCCCTCCACCCGAGCTTTGCCCAAGCTCCGCCTTGATCGCGGCCACGTCGCGCGCGTGGCCCTCGCGCGCGGCCGCCAGGTCCGATGCGAGCCGGGACAGCTGAGAGGACTGGGCGGAGGACTGGGCGGTGAGGACGGCGAGGGACTGGTCCTTAGCACTGGGGACGGGAGGAGAGAGTGAGTGTTGTTTGTACACAATGCTGTGTATCAGTACGGGACGCGTCTTGTACGAAGTGTCATGCCGCGCACACACAATGCACATGTTGATGGCATCAGGTATTGAGTGCAGCCGTGTACAATGCATGCAATCTAGTAGCTGGAGAGTGCATGTCCTTTGGACGTGGTAAACATCCCGCACGCACCCCATAGCAACAAACACGTACTGCATGCCTTTCGATGTATTGTAGTCCATGAGCAAAGGAGCAGTCTTGCCATACTCACCGCAATGCTGTCTTCATGGACGCCAGCTGCGCATCCCTCCCCGCTCCCGCCTTCCGCAGCTGCTCTTCGCAGGCTGCCAGCCGCGCACTGAGCTCCAACACAACCACATCCTTCTCCTTGTCCTTGTCCACCTCCGCCCGCACCTTCGCAGCCTTGGCTCTGCCTGCTCTCGGTACCGCAGGCTTGCGCGAGGGCGGTCTGGCTTCCGAACTGCTGCCGCTGCGCCTGTCGGACACGGCTTCTTCTTCGCCCGCTTCACGCTCTCTGTCACGCTCCCTTTCGCTTTCCCTCTCATGTTGCAAAGCTTCCAGCTCTTCAACTCGCTTGAGAACCTTCTTCAGGTCCACATCTGCTGTGGGTCCTGGTGCCATGAATGCTGCGTGTTGCGTGCGTGTGGTTGTGATGTCGTTGTGTGAGTGGACCGCAGCATCTGGCTTGGCAGCGGGCGCAGTTAGAGGCCTCTCAGATGAAATGTCCACCAGGCGCTGCAATGTTGGTATGCAAACGGGCTTGAGTGTTGGAAGGCAAGATCACTCATATGTCACACATGCATGCACGCACGGACAAGCATGCCAACATGTAAGCATGAGCGCACACACATGCGCATGTGCATGCGCACGCGCGCACACACAAACAAACAAGCACATGCACACAGACAAAAATAGCCAACCCTCACGCACCTGAGGGATGTGGTCTTGCATAGCGGGTGCCATGAAGCTTGACGGCGGTGCTGCCAGCTGGATGATGACATACACAATACCGCTCAGCATATATGTACTGACAGCAACAGCATTGCTCTCTTCACCTCAGACTGAAGCCGCCTGGCTGCTGGCAGCGCTGCCGGTTTCACCAACACCTCCTGCCAAGAGTCCATTCCCCATCACAACATCCCCACGCAAAATTTACACATTCACAGATGCACTAGCATACCATAGTTTGTCCAGCATGAATCACGTGCGTGACATGCTCGCGCCGCCCCACACTGTTCACTTGTGGTGACGCCTCACGGACGACATCCGCACCGTCATCAGCATTGTCCGCTGCGACGCGACCCTCCTGCAGCTGGCGGAGCGCCTGAGCCGCGTGGCGCTTGATCGTGAACAGGTGCTCGTCGGCCCAATCGGGAGTTGCCATCTGTGCGGCGGGCAACGCATGCGTGGTCGGGTACTCTGCCCTGCACGCCCATATACAGGCATATGTGCACTGATGAAACTTTTGTTGACTTGCTGTAAGGAGTGTGAAGCAAGTCGTGCTATCATATCATGTGTGTGGTTGGTGATATACCATGCGGTTTACAGAGATATTAGGACTCTAAACACTAGATAGTGTTTAGAGTCCTAATATCTCTGTAGAAGGACACGCAAAGTGAGACACTGCCTGCGCGCCTGCAGTTTACAAGTTGTGTTGGCATGTTTAACAAGCATGTGGACATGTGTGCGTATGTACTCGTGGATGAGTCGGCGCTGGTTTTGCACAATCTGCGACACAATCTTCTGCTTGCGCCGCTGCCGCTCCAAATCCATCACCAAACGCCTGCCAAGCATGAGTCTTCAACACAAGAACAACAGCAACACGCACATGCACGCACGCGCACGCACATTGACACACACATACACACGTCCACATGCACACACGCGCACGCGCACATACCTTCTTTCGCTGCTCTCAATTGCCAGCTGTCCCTGCAGCTCCTCAAGCGTGCCGCTGAGCGCCGCCACAGCCGCCGCGCCCGCCTCGCAAGACGAGTTGTTTACTGCTGCTGCTGCTGCTGCTGATGGTGATGGCTGCTGCTGGCGAGGATAGCGCTGCTCTCTCGACATCGATGGGAGGCTGTACTAGTTTGTTGTTGCTCGTCATCGGCTACCTTTTGCTGTTGCATGCACACGGATGTCTCCTTAATTCTTAAAACCAAGTCAAAGCACGCAACAGGCTAAGTAGCACATACCAGTGGAAGACCATAACTCAAACAAACAAACATCAAGTAGTAGTTCGTCAGAGCACACAGCGATTCCTTGATGATTGAGCTAACACAACTTGACCATCACTGACTCCGCTGCATGGAACAGCTCACCAAGACCACAACCGGGAGAGTGTGACCTACCAACATTGTGTAGTACATATGCAAGATGTGCTGGAAATTACTATGTGACTTAGCAGTCTGTGACTTACCTGCTCATCACTGCACAAATAAACCATTCATGTACAGATTGGATCTACATACTGGCAATGCAGCACAATCAGGTCAAGCTTTGGCAACCCTAAAGCCAAGTGTGGGCAGAACGACGCCAGTGTCTGTGGGGCTCCCTCTGTAGGCCACGGTGCCCTTACCTCCAGCAGCCGTCCCGCATGCCCGCAATTGATGTAAACTGTATGACATGGTTGTACATGCTGGCAACCATCCCGCCGCCGCCGCCGCCGCCGCTCGAGCAGACAATGGGGTTAAGGTGGATTAAGCGACTGACTGTCAATTCAAACAGGCCGCAAACGCCCTGCCGTGCCAGCACCGCTTTGACCGCAGCGTGCATCGCCGTCTTCAACAGCATGTTAAGGACTCCTTAGATGTATAATAGGACCGTTGAGGTCGTTTTGAAATTTTATAGGCAAGATACATACAGTTGCGCAACACTCTATCAGTATATGGTCCGGGCAACTGGTCTAGTGGTATGATTCTCGCTTTGGGTGCGAGAGGTCCCGTGTTCGATTCACGGGTTGCCCCCTACGTGACCACGTGACCATCGCTTTTTCTTTGTCGCACCTTTGTGCGCCGGGACGCACAACTAGTGCGTCTGCGGCACCCGATGCAACCTTCAATGAGCTGCGCATCCTCACGTGTGCGCCGGGACGCACAACTAGTGCGTCTGCGGCACCCGATGCAACCTTCAATGAGCTGCGCATCCTCACGTGACGCCCTCGTTGCCGTCGCCTGCGACATGCGTGCATACAGTAAATTGGCCAAAACAATGTCTCTCCAACATGCTTATACTATGGATCCGAGGCGGCTGTCCTAGGCTAACACACAGGCTGTATACAGGCGCAGAATGGCATGCATGCACATAAACCCATCGAGAGATCAGTTCTACCGGAGCCTGAGGAGTGGTTGTGCTGTGCTGCCGCCTGCCTTGCCCCAATCCCTCTCTTGTGTGTGTTCAGAGTAGTAGAGTGAGCATGTTGGCAGTGAGCGTGGGGAAGCACAAGCAACATGGGTCACTGTTGACAACCTTGGGATAGTGATCGTGCTGGGCACAACAGCTATCTGTCTGCGTCCTCCTGTTTTGTGTTGCTATGGACACCGACAACAGCATGCAAGATGCTTCAGGTATGTGCGTGTGCGCTACTCTCCCAAGCAAATGGTCTGCAGCAGTTTTACTATGATTTTGCGCGCATATGAGTATCTGTTATTCACTGCATGACAGGCCAAGGGCGTGCGGTGCCTGTATCCGTGGCCGTGCGCCTTCGCCAGCGCGCCCACAGCAAGAAGAACAAGAAAGAGAAGCCTCCCTGCGTGGAGTGCTCACCGGACGCCGCCACCATCATATCCACGGGAGACGCCATCGCACGCAGCTCGTTCACGTTCGACTACGCGTTCAACCCAGAAACAATCACACAGGACATATTCCAAGTAAGTGGGCTTGCCACATGCAACCCTCTATGACTACAGTGCCACAACTTGCAAACCGCCGCCACACGCCACACTGTGGCACGCGCGCACACGCACACGCACACGCACACGCACACGCACATCTGTTGATGCCATCAGCCCATTGCTACAAGCCAAACCACTCTTACCATCTGTGCCTGTGGCTATGGCAGGCTTGTGTCCAGCCCCTCGTTGAGGCTTGCGTCAAGGACAACATTCATTCAGCTCTCCTCCTTCACGGTCCCGGCCGCATCAAGCGCGAGTTGGCTGGCCCCGATGGCCTCGCCGCTCTCGCCATTGGCGCCGTGATGCAATCCGTGTCCGTGGGACTGATATCCTCCACCTGGTCCTCCTCTCCGTCCTCCTCGTCCTCCTCTAGATCCGTGCGGGCGAGCGCGGTGCGCGTGGCAGGACAGGAGATGAGTGATCTTGTATCTGGAGGGGGGCTGGATGGGGATGGGGCGGCGATAGCGCCAAGACCCAACGTGCCGGCTGTGAACTGGCCTGAGGGTGCGGAGGATGTTGTGGTGAAGGAAGCCAATGAGCTTATGGTGTTGTTTGACCGCGCCCTCGCCCTCCGCAAAGAGGTACAGCAGGACCACTTTCACCAGCAGGTTCAGTGCACACAGACACTACCCCAGCAAGTCTGAGATGCATCTGACGTAGTAGTCCTCAAGCGGCGCACACGCACACAAGTGCATACACTCACGCACATGCACGCGCACACATTTACATAAAGGCGCACGCATGTGTGCGCGCACCGACAGACAGCACGTCACTTACCCTTCTCTCCGTGTGCACAGAAAGACACAAAAGAAGACAAGTCCTCCTCTGCACTGCTTCTGATAACAGTTCAAGTATGTTGATTGGCAGTACTGTAACTATGGCAAGTCAGCAGCCGCAACTCTCTGGTGTTGACTTGATGGTGTATAGGTGAGCAATGATGCCGGGACACGTGTTGGCACGCTGCTCATCGCCGACTTGGCAAGAAGGTGCGGGCATGAGGGTGCGATACAGTTTGCATATAACAGATGCCAATGTGTGCTCTCTGATTCCCTCTTTGCAGCGATT
Source organism: Chlorokybus atmophyticus (assembly GCA_009103225.1). Classification (NCBI taxonomy): domain Eukaryota; kingdom Viridiplantae; phylum Streptophyta; class Chlorokybophyceae; order Chlorokybales; family Chlorokybaceae; genus Chlorokybus; species Chlorokybus atmophyticus. Next base: position 552,775 of record RHPI01003389.1, read on the forward strand.
CTGAACCTGACAGCCACGACAACAACATGGCCGCCTTCAAAGACGTCATCAAACACCTGTCTGCCACGCGAAAAGCCACCACTGCCCCACCTTGTAAGCAGTTTATATCAATACTGTTACACGCACACACACACACACTCACCGCACGCTCAAACTCCCTCAGATGCGTCGTCCCCTCTCACTCTTCTTCTTTCCCACGCCCTTGGCGGTCCCTGCCGCACGCTGGTGCTGCTGCACGCCAACGCAGCGGCCAAGGCGCAGGCGGACACCATGGAACTACTGAGGTGAGGATTGAGAGTGCAGAAGAGTGTGACAGAGATAGAAGTGTGTGTGGGGGGGGTTGTGTTATTGAGTTCGTCGTGCTGTTTCAGGTTTTGTACCAGAGTCAAGCAGGTGATGAACTATCCGACTGTGAACGAGATCGCAAAGCAGGTAGGTTTGTGTTGATGTGCTGCAGTGAGCTTTCGTGTTGTTGTGTTTGAGCTGACTGTGCTGCGGCGATTGGTGAAGGTGCCTGCTCCGGGAGCGCTTGTGCCGTGCCCGATATGCACCGAGCCGCTCGATGAACAGGTGTGCATATGTGTACGTGTGTGTTTTTCTTTCTCTGAATGTGTGCGTGTTCGCGAGTGTATTATGTGATGGTGACTGACTGTTTTGGCTGTTGACAGGACATGCAGTTGACGCCCTGTGCGTGTGGTTACCGCCCCTGCCTCCTCTGCTTCGACAAGCTCATGACACAGGTAGCGTACCCAACACAAGCATCCAGGTGCTGCCGATGGCTATGTGTGCTCCTCTGATACCGACAATACTGCCACAGGGTGATGCGCGCTGCCCGTCCTGCCGCGCACCGTACGGCCTCCAACCCACGTTCAACGTCGACGCCAGCGATGTCGCGGAGAGGGCTAACCTCGTGCCGGAACGCATCCTGGACTCGCACCACCAGCAGGTGCAGTACAGTAGGGTACTCAGTTGACTACGTGCGTGTGCGCATGTACACATGTGTGTCTCCGTGCATACGTGCATGACCCTCCTTGCTGTCCACAGGGCGTGACATACTACTTGCTAAAGTGGCGTGGGCTCAGCGATGCCGCGAGCACGTGGGAGCCCGAGGCTGCCGTGCGCGGCGGGACAGACGCCAGCACACTCATAGCCCAATACGAAGCCGCAAGAGCCGGTACGTTGTGGTTGGTAAAGTGTGTATGTGTCATGTTATACTGACTCGCACACGTGCACACAGCCATGGTGCTTCAGCAGACCGGGAAGAAAGCCCCTCCTTCTCTCTACAACAGCGCCATCAACAACAACAACAATCCACACAACAACCACCCGAGTGCAGTCTGGTACCCGCCCGAGCTCGCGGCAGTGAGCGCCATCAACCCGCACACGCTGCCACCGCAAGCATTCCACCATGGACCAATCTGGTAAGTGGTAGCTGAAGCCAACACAACATGGTATCAAACTGTTACACACATTTGTGTATGTGTGTGCAGGCGGCAGCCGGGTGCTCCCCCGAGCGCGATATCCGTATCCGTGCTTCCACCAGCGCCGAGTGCTTTCATGCCTCCTCGCTCAGGTATCCACAATCAACACTACCCCAACAACACCAACACCCACGCCGCGCACGCTCTCCGGGTACAAGCCACATCCGGCTGGAGCAACATCGCCCCACCCAACCCCAACATGTATCAGACATCCATCATTGGCGGCACCATTCACAAGGTTGACGCATACGGTGGTGTTGGCGGAGGAGGAGGTGGGCCAGGTGGTAGCCGTGTGAAGGTGGATGACATCGATGACGGTGATGAAGAGGGTGGGAACGCGCGCATACTCACGGTGAAGAGAGCGATGCCCGCCTCGCTCACGGCGCCGTATAGAATAAGTCTCATGCTGCGGCTGGCGGCACTGATTGGATTTCTGTATTGGAGGATTTCGAACCCAAACCCGGCGGCGTACGCGCTGTGGGGCATATCGGTCGCATGCGAGGTACGTGCGTGTGCGTGTGTACGGGCACGGATGTGGCAGTGTATGCGTGCGTGCGCGAATGTGTGTGGCTTAGGCATGTATGCGACTGTATTTCCGCACCTTGTGACGCGTGCACTGCACGGGTCTATGAGTATGTGCGTTGCGCATGCTCACGCATGTGCAACGCACATACACGCACGCGTAAGCAAATTGACAGTGAGACACACTCTTTCTGCGTGACACACACACAGAAAGAGTGCATCTCTGTGCGTTTGTGTGCGCACATGTATGTCTCCGTCTGAATGTACATGTGGGCTTCAAACAGAGTGCTTGTTCCCAACCACTCCTTCCTTCTGCTCAACTCATATCTCCCCTCCCCTGCCAGGTCTGGTTCGGCATGGCTTGGCTCCTCGACCAAGCCCCCAAGCTCTCCCCCGTCTACCGCGTGACCTACACGGACCGTCTCCCCCGCGACGCCTCCCTCCTCCCCGCCGTCGACATCGTCATCACCACCGCCGACCCGTCCAAAGAACCGCCCATCACGACCGCGAACACGGTGCTGTCGTGCATGGCGATGAGGTACCCGGCGGGGAAACTGGCGATATACGTCACGGATGACGCGGCGTCCAAGTGGGTGTTTGATACCATCGCGGAGACGGTGAGGTTTGCGAGGGTGTGGGTGCCGTTCGCGCATAGGTACAATGTGGAGCCGAGGGCGCCGGAGATGTACTTCAGCAACGTCAAAGGCGTACGCAGAGGAGGTGAGTTGCGTGCAAAAACTAGCATGACTGGCTCATATACTCACTGAGACACTGGCTGAGTCTCTCGCAGCAATACACCAATCCAAGCACGCACACCCACACACTCACCCACCACCACACTCTCACCATCTCACACGCTCACTCTCACTCTTACTCTCTCACCCACACTGGACTCACTCGCTCACTCATCCACACGGTGGACCCACCCACTCACTCACTCTCTCACTCACTATGGTCTCACTCTCTGCATAACACTCCCCCACCCACCCACCCGACCCTCTCTCTCCCCCCCTGGCAGCCCCCTCTTCCCCCCGCGCCCGCGCCGAGCAGGACTCCGCCCGCCGCCTTGTCCACGCCGCCTACGACAAGTTCAAGTCCCGCGTCGCCGCTCTGGGCGAGCTCGCCAACGCCGCAGACAACAACGACTCCGACTACTACCAGGGGTGGCCGGGGAGGGACAGGAGGGACCACGACCCCATCGTGCAGGTGTTTCATCACCCGGGGGAGGATGAAGACAAGGACTGCGTGCTGCCGTATGTCGTGTACATCGCGCGTGAGAAGCGACTGGGATTCATGCACCACAAGAAGGTGCGTGCGTGTGGGCGTGTTGGTGTGCGCGTGCACGCAAGCTGCAGTTTGTGTGTACGCTTGTGTGTGTGGGTGACTTGCAAGCCCTTTACTCAACACACCCACCCCTACCCATGCAGGCCGGTAGTGCCAACGCTGCGGTGCGCGCCTCCGCCCTCATCACCAACGGTCAGTTCCTGATGAACCTGGACTGCGACCACTACGTCCACAACAGCGACGCCCTCCGCGAGGCCATGTGCATCCTGCTCGACCCCGTCGTCGGAGACTCCATCGGGTACGTGCAGTTCCCGCAACGCTTCGACGCCATCGACAGATCCGACAGGTGAGTCGGTGTTACCGTTGTTGTTGTTGTTGTTGTGTTGATGATAACTCTGTGGCACATCCACACTTGCAGATATGCCAACCACAACATTGTGTTCTACGAAGCCGGCATGAAAGGTCTCGACGGCGTGCAAGGACCGTTCTACATCGGCACAGGCTGCGTCTTCCGCCGAAAGGTGAGACACACACTGTGACGCAACTTAACATACTGATCATGTCATCCCCCTACCCACACACACACACCTTGCAACAGGCCTTGTATGGTGCTACTCCCGACCACTTGCCCAAGTCTCGCGACTGCTTGTGTTGTTGTTGTTTCGGCGGCGGTCGTCGTCGCAAGGAGGAGGAGGAGCGTGCCAAGGCGAGGAAGAACGAGGCCGCCGCGCACGCCGCGGATGCGCACGTACTCGCTGCGGATCACCTCGCCATCGTACTCGCAAGCCGCACACGCGCAAACAACAACAGCAACTTCAACCAGGCGACACGCGTACCGAGCACAACGGCCAAAAGACTTGGACTCCTCCCGTCACTGGTCAGAAGGTACACACACACAACGTCACAACATTTGCGTGTCACACGCAATACGTGTGTATGTGCAAGCGTGCACATGTGTGCGTGTGTGTGCGTGCGCGTGCGCGCGTGTGCAGACGACATTGCATGCAGTCTTTCTGCAATACTGGGCGAGAACGCACGGCTCGACACGCACACGCACACGCATACGCACTCACACTCGCACTCTCTCCCCTCAGTGTCGCTCAAGTCGAGGGCAGCGCCCTCCCCAAGCCCTCCAAGCGCCGCTCCACCCTGGCCCCGATCCCCCCCCAGTCCCCTCGGACGGTGCTGACGGACGTCGCGACCGCCATCGCGTGCGACTACGAGGACCAGAGCGAGTGGGGGAAGGAGATCGGGTGGCTTTATGGATCAGTCACGGAAGATGTGGTCACCGGGTAGGGAGTGCGGGTGTGGGTGTGGGTGTGTATGTGTGCGTGCATATATGTCCAAGTCAACGTACACAATCATGGGCCAACTCTCATGCTTCTCAACTGTATGCGTGCGGACATGTATGTATATGTGTGTTTGCACGCGCACACATACACGTGTTCGCACGCATATGGACCAAAGTACAAGTACATGCATGCGTATGCATGCACAACTGCAGACTCTCTTGCTACTACACACTCACAGGCAAGCTCACACTCTCATGTGTACACTGTATCAACACTCCCCCGACGTTGTTCTCTCCACAGTTACCTCCTCCACTCCCGCGGTTGGCGCAGCGCCTACTGCAACCCCTCTCGTCCCGCCTTCAAGGGCACGGCCCCCATCAACCTGGCGGACCGGCTGCACCAGCTGCTGCGCTGGGCCACGGGCTCCGTCGAGATATTCTTCTCGAGGAGGAACGCGCTGCTGTGCGGGGGAGGGTCCAGACTCAAGTTGGCACAGGTGGGGGGAGGATGGATTGTTGTTGTGGACGTGCGTGCGTATGAGCGTGAGTGATTGTGTGTATTCCACTTGTGTTCATCAGCGCAAGCGCGTGTGCGTCTGTGCTCTCGTCAGAGTGTGTGCGCATGCGCGTGCACATGTCTGCGTGTGCGTATACGTTGGTGTGTGCGTGTGCGTGTGTACGAGCGATCCTGTGATACTCATCACTAACATCACCTCCGCAGCGTTTGGCGTACATCAACGTGTGCGTGTACCCCTTCACGGGCATCATCCTGCTTCTGTACACGCTGCTGCCTCCCGTCTGTCTCATGGCCAACCGCTTCATCATGCCTGCCGTCAACCTTGAGGCCGTCATCTTCTACCTCTGCTTCTTCCTCACGGTGTTCGCCTCGGCGCTGCTCGAGCTAAGGTGGTCTGGAGTCTCTATCGACGCATGGTGGCGCACGGAACAGTTCTGGATCATCGCTGGCATCTCCGCACACGTCGCCGGTAACACACCTTTGCTGATGAGACTCTCAAACATGCTTTTTGCATTCACTCTCACACATGCAGTGACACGCACACTTGTGCTCACGCTCATGGTGACGGTTGCACTTTGGCACAGATTGAGCGTGTATGAGAGTATGAGTGTGAGAGTAGGTTTCGCACTCGCACTCACACTTACTCAATGTGAATTTGTGGATTTGTACACTCGCACCGATGTCACGCTTGCACACATGCACAACCTCACGCTCACGGTCTCACGCTACGCAAAACTTGAGTTGCATCACACTTACGCTCAGCACACTGACACGCTTACGCTCAGCACTATGGTCCCCTCTCCAGGTGTAATCCAGGGTGTTATGAAGGCTGTTGCTGGTGTCGACATTGAGTTTCGCTTGACTGCCAAAGGAAACGAGCATGACGACGATGACTTTGACTCCACCAATCCGCGCGAGAACAGTGCAGAGCTCTACAAATTTAGGGTGGGTGTGTCTGTGAGTTGCGCAGTGAGACAGAGTGATGCTGCCATTGTTGACGTGGCGGTTGTGCCGACAGTTCACGTGGCTCATTGTCGTGCCCGTCACTGTGATGCTGCTGAACATTCTTGGCATCGTTGCTGGCTTTGCCACGGCTATTACCGGAGGCAACTGGGGTGAGTAGTAGTCTCAATCAAGGACCAGCTGGCCATCGGTGAGGTGTCTACAACCCACTCACATGCTGCGCTTACCTTTTCAGCGGAGCTGGCCGGCAAAGTCATCTTCAGCTTGTGGGTGCTCATCCACATGTACCCATTCGCCAAGGTGAGTCGTGCCTTCTGGCAGCGTGATGTCTCACACGCAAGGCAACATTATCAAAATGATTCCTTGCTGCAGGGCTTGATGGGCAAACGGAGCCGCCCGCCGACCATTGTCATCATCTGGAGTCTGCTCATCACAGTTGTGTTCGCCGGAGCATGGGTGCTGGTCTTCCGCAGAAACGATTGAGCACCAGTGGCCCTTTACCCAAACCGTGTTGACGGGAAGCATGCTAGAGCATGCATTGTGCCTGAGTGTGGTGTTAAACCGTGTGCTGGACTGCTCACGAGAAGTGCGTCCTGTGATGACTCTCAAAAAACAAGTTGTTTGATATGCGAAATACACAGCTATGTGCGTCATAAGCCC
>RHPI01003389.1:559858-600098 GCA_009103225.1 Chlorokybus atmophyticus
AGCCCCCCCCTGCACACATACTACTCACAGTCTAGTACGACCTCCATAACAAGTCTACCATATCTCCATTGCAGAACCATGAGCTGTGTGACAAGTAGCAATTCACCTAGTTGCATCCTTGCTTTCGAGGCGTGCATGTTGCGGACAGTAGATAATCCAATCCTTGCCCTCCACAAAGCGGCACCCAACAGCGACGGCGCAGCCATAGTGGTAAGTTGCTTTGCATTGGCTCATTGGCAGACAGCATCCCAGCGTCGCACCACGCACACATTCCAACGGCAGTTTTAACGCCTTGCAGTATGTACAATGACCACCCTGGAGAGAAATCAAAGCATTAAGGCATTGCAAACTAGCATGCCCACCTTCCAGATATGATGTGCCCACTGGGCCTGGCATGCATGAATGGCTTGTAGAAAGTGAGCATAACCCCAACCACAATCTCACCCGTCCTTGTCCACGCCGCACTTCATTTGGCAAGTTGCGTATACGGTTTTTGTCATCAAAGTACACACGCGGGCACCACATGGCGCACTCGCCATGCACATAGTAGCGAACCCCACCTGCACCGCTGCCAGCATGAGTACACTATCACCGCAAACACATGTACCCAATGCACAAGACGGTCACCAACTGCACCTTTCATGTTGAAGGGTCCGTATATCTCGCCCTCAACCTCTCTATCTCCAACTTGGTGGCACAGTGCGCACTGTTGGGACCGCCTGAGCGCTGCCTCCTCGATTGTCTCCGCAAATTCATCTTCATTGTTTGCGTCATCTGCGTAATGTCTTCCAGTGTCCGCGTTTGACTTGCCAACCTGAAGCCACATCAGTAAGCAGTCGACCTGTACACAGCAGTATGTTTTCTTCCTTGCGCATGCAATGGCCATCTCTCACCTGCTTGCGCATGTTTTGTGCAGTGTCTTTCTGACGTTTGCGCTTGCCTTTGAAAACAACAGCACGCATCCGCAGAAGAGCTAATGCGCAAACACAATGTAAGGCAGCAGCTCAACGCTTGGGTGACAACAAAATTGCTGTCATCTCACCTTTGCGCGCGGCAGCTGTGGTCCTTTTCTGTGGCATAACAGGTGCAGGACTTTTTACATGATGGGTGCCAGTAGCAGAGGTGGGTTTTGCAGGTGTAAAGGCAGCAGCAGGTTGTTCACTCCGGTCACATGGCTCGGCGTTGTGTTGTTCATCGGGTGAATCGGCCAGCATTGCATCCATCCAATGTCCTCCCGGCTGTGGTCTGCTGTCAGCCTCACTGGTGCATGGCTCTTCTGGAACCTGGCTGATGTCAACATCCGCATCCAAGCAGTGGGCCTCTTTGCGATGACAGCCATGGGCTTGACCCATCTCTACACTCATTCTACACGGCTCCGCTAGTGTACAGTTGTTGCTAGGTCGGGCTTCAGGATTTTGTATGGTGTAAGCGTCACCCTCTTGTCTTGATGGTGATGGTGATGCGTAAATGTCACTCTTCTCATTGTCCATTTGCATAGCATCACCCGAGTGGTGTTCACTGCCTTCTGCTACTTTACAAGGCGCAGCATCCGTCTCAAAGGCAGCCTTGTGTAAGTGTAAAGTGAACGGCAATGGCATCCACTCCCTTACGCACTCCTGTTGGTGAAGCAAGTGACTAGTTAGCATAGGACTTAGCATGACTGACTTTGCGCATTACTCACCTACCTCGAGCCAGGACATTTTGACGACGGGTATGCCAAACGAGCTCGCGCGTTGCAGCTTCTGTGCTGTAGCGTTGCTCCTGTGGGCGAAAACAACATTGCGTGCTAAACTCGCGGATCGATGGTGAATCTGAGGTAAAGAGCTCACTCCGCGCATAACGCTGTTGTAACCGACCTCTGTGTCCCGCTATACAGCAAGCACATAGGCTTCTTGTGCATAGGCCTGATGACCGCTCCAGCGACGGTCGCAAGGTCTTGTATGTACAATCTATCCTCTTTGCCAAAACCGGCTATGCATACGCGCTGCCGACATGACACTTATCATCGCTCCAGCTTCAAAACAACACTGCAGCAGCTGCAGTAGACATCAGTCCGTGTGCTACCTTGCTAAGCAAGCCCTCGATACCATGCGCACTAGGTGAAGGGTAGAACAATGCTCGTTCCTTTCTGCGCGACAGGAAACAACAATCAAAAACCAGCAGCAGTAGGTGCTATAACAAACACAACGCGCACTGTGAACCAAAATATGGGCAGTGCCTGTTGGTCAGTGCGTATTGCAGCATGCTTACATGTCCAAATATGCCTGCGCTTGCCAGCATGTGTATACCCACAATGGCGTGACAGTTACCACGCCCGCTTCTTTGGCCTGTACACAGAACGATCCAAATCGTTGCTGCATCTGTTATTTATTATTGCCAAGCACTTGCACTCAGTACAGAGGTAGCATGCCTTGTAAAAGGCCACTAGGTGCGCGATTCGCAGAAACTGGTTTGTTAGGACATAGGTGACATTGTTGCAAACACACTCAACACCAATGCCAAGCAGCTACTGACAGTGCACCTATAAGAATGTTTGAACAAGGCTCACCAGGTCGTAAAGGCGGCCACTTTGAAACTGGCAAACAGCATGACTGACGCCAGCCTCAAGCGCAGCATCCTCGGCGGCGACATGCACGACGCCAGCGCCCATCCTGGCCAGCGCCTCCATCACCTGCCCTTCCATCTTTAGGTCTCGGATCTCGCCTTCCATCACAGCTACCACGGCCCCTTGCAGAGGCGCAGCCATGGGCAAGATGGAGGCAGCGGCGGCCGACCCTGCCCACCGCCGCCTCCAAGGAGTTCACCGCCGCCCAACAGCTTTCCCGCGTGTTTTTTGAACAATATGATATCACCCTTGTAGCAGTTATCAAGTGCTGGAGACAAAGTAATATCGGAGTGCCTAGAATTAGGGCTTGGGAGCACTGGTAGCAGATGGCTGGAAGGTGTGGGCGGCGACCTGGCTGGCGGTGTTGGAGGTGTCAGGGAGCCCTTTTCCTTTTGTTTGCAGCCTCTCAAGGTGAGCATCGTTGCTTCTTACCACCACAATGTGCTTGCTATGGTCCCTTCGCTCCCAAGCACGCGTGATGAAGCTCTGCAGGTTGTGCATGCGCGTGTGGCGGACACCGGTAGCCTGGCATGCAGATAGTGTGCTGTGCCGTCTTGCTGCCACAGGACTTCAAAAACTGCAAATCTCCTTCTTTGTGTCATTGGAGAGTTTGATATGCGTCTTGACAAACTGCCGACTTGACGGCAAGCTGTTGCGTGTGCGTGCTTGTTTGTGTTGCCGCTGCATGCTGGATCCCTGTATGACAGGCTCCTTGCACGGATAGGCAGGCACCGTTCAGCAGGCACCGTGTTGCGTACCATGAAGAAGTGAGTGAAATTGCAACCTTGCACGAGCTCGACAAGTTAACGGACGTCCATGCAAGCTGTGTAGCTGAACCTTGGTGCAGTCATGTTCTCAAGAGGGGCTCCTTTGCGCGGGTTCTTCTCTTCGTCCCGAACGCAAGAGTTTACGTAAGCTGCGTTGAGTAAGTGAGATTCGTCTTGCTCTCTGGCTCTCACAATTGTGTGCATTGTTGGACGCCTTTACTCATGCGTAACCACTTTCTTCATTGCAGTGGTCATAGGGCTGTGTGTCGGTATTTCCAGCGCAACCAGGCCTGTCCATATGGCGACCGCTGTAGGTTTGTGCATGCAGACGAACCAACACACAATCACCGCAACTATGACAGCAGCAGGTCTTACAGGTATTGGCTTGAGACACTGCCGCAGCTGTGTGAGTTGAACTCAGCAACGTGTTGGATGATACCTTGTGTCTGCTTTTCACAGCGAGTATCCATACTCGAACAGGGGCCGCGAGCAAAGGTTCCCTTACCCGCGGCGGCAAAGGCGAGCTGCGAGGCTTGTGCGAGTATGGGAGAAGTGTATGGGCGTGGAAGATGAAGCCAATGAGGTCAACACGGTGCGCGTGATGAGTTACAACATCCTTGCAAATGGCCTGGCAATGGACCACAAGCGGGAGCTCTACCGTTACGTTCCATACCATTGGATTGAGTGGAGCCATCGCCAGCGACTTTTGCTTAATGAGATCAAGGAGCTGTCCCCAGACGTGATGTGCTTGCAGGTAGAGCTTGCTTGAGTTGATGCCCACTCGCACAGCCCGCACGGATTCGGTCCGTTTGTACAACCAATCGGTGCATGGTTTGCAGGAAGTGGATGAGTACGACAACCTGTTATCGGAGTTGAGGTTGCTGGGTTATGATGGTGTGTTTCAGCAACGTCATGGAGAGAATACAGATGGCTGCGCGACCTTTTGGAAGCTAGCAAGGTGTCTGCGTATTTGCGCGACTGTTGTGCGGCTCACTCATTGCATGTTGTCCACTACTTGACTTCTCAGTCAGACTCGCATCTGTCGGTTCAAGCTGCTCAGATGTAGCTTGAAACCCACATACACTGACTTTATGGTCATAGGTTGCAAGCAGTGGAGCATAAGGTGGTGGAGTTTCAAGAGCATGGACTTCGCAACAATGTGGCTCTCATCTCCAAACTTAGGGTAGGAAGCTGATTGCAGTACCTGAAGTTGACAATGTTCAAAGCACTGCTTGATCAGGATGCTGGCGATGCTGCAGACTCCGGCCCAAGCCTTGTAGGTGCCATGCTGGTTGCAAATACGCACATACTGTTCAACCCAAAGCGCGGTGATATAAAACTGGGGCAGGTGACCACCCAATGAAGTTGTTTGCTTGGAGCTGCAGCGTGCAACAGGCATCTCAACGGTTGCTGGTGCAGATGCGCATACTTCTAAATGAAGCCCGAGCGTTGATGGCAGATAACACCTGCCCTCTTGTCGTGTGTGGCGACTTCAACATGACCCCAAACAGCGCGTTGTACAAGTTTATGTCGAAGGGAGGACTAGATCTTACTCAGGTTGACCGCCGCAACATGTCCGGGCAGCTTGAAGAAAGCCGGTATCACAATCACATGCTGATAGGTGTTAAATCATCACTGTTACTTGGGGTGTCTTGGTTGCGCGATCAGAGTGAAACCTAACCCATTCAACCCTAACGAGTAACATTGCAGGCATGGACTGAGCGCGCAGCGAGCCGGCAGCGCTCAGGGCACAATTGGACAAGCACACGGCACGCATACGTACTGGACTGCTGAGTCAGTGTTGCACACAACTGTATCACAGACCTCGCAGGACACGCCTTTGGTGAGGGCTTTGAACGTGACATTTGCGTGCAAACTGCACTTGTTTCTGACCTGTCTGGCAACAGGAGGAGGTCGCTGTTGATACGACCATTTCAGCTGAGGTGGTCACTGTTGATGTTGAAGATGTGGAGGACGACGATGCGGACCAGGATGTTGGCACAAGCTTTGAAGACTCTGAGCAGGAGGTCAGCGGCAGAGTCATTCAACTTGATGGTTGGGATCGAAGCGAGTTGAGAGCAGCTGTGGGAAGCGAAGACAGCTCCGTTGTCAGACACACCTTTGAGCTGCAAAGCGCTTATGCGCAGGTGCGCAGATGTTGTACAAGCACACGCTGATAGTTGTATGGCTTTGAACACACTTGTGTCACAGTGTCGAGGACAGAACGTTGCTGAGCCAAGTGTTACAACCTACCACGACAAGTTCCAAGGCACAGTTGACTACATCTGGTGCGTTCATGTGCTATCGCAATGACCACAAGTATGCCAGTACATATTGTTGAGTTGCGGCACTGGCAGGCATACGCCGAGTATTAAACCAGTCCGTGTGCTTCAGCCATACCCCTTGCACGAGCTGCATCGCCTTGGAGGCATCTTATCGGAGGTACATACAAGATGAAGCAGATGTGTTGCGCATGTCATGTGTTTGCTGATGTTCTGCACTGTGCAGAACATGCCGAGCGACCACCTTGCATTAGTTTGCGACTTTCAAGTGTATCGGAGCGGCGATCCATGTTGATTGTACCGCAAAGCCACATGGATGGTGTGGCGATGCTAGTCCTCAGCAGCACGCAGATGTTAGTGTCTTTGTGCAAGTTTGCTAAGACGGCTGCATTATGTCTTCACGTGAGCAATTGACAAGATCTCACGCTTGGTGACAGAGTATGCAGTATGTGTGATGGAGTACCCCATACACAGTATGGTCAGCTCATGTCGGTGGCCTTGCAAGCCGCAATAGTTTTGGCCATACTGGCGCTATCGGCATCGGCGTTGTGAGCTGCTGGGGCGCATGTCAGCCAGCCACTGTGCTGGCTGATGTGGAACATCAGTTATGCTGAGTTGGTTACATGCGCTTGGTGTTGTAGGAGTGGCGTTGGGAGTTGAACACTCGATTGTTGCTTATCCCTACGTAATGTACATCATCACTGAAAATTTCAGTGCAGAGCGCCCTGCGCACACTGTCCAGTTGATGCGATCAACTGCCTGTGGCAGTGTTTACGGGGTGGTCCATAGCGCATGCTGACGCGAGGCATCTGAACATGCACACTCTGTTGCTTGCATGCCACAGATGCACACCTGCAACCATCCGCACACAGGTCTAGGGTAGTGTAGTATATTAGGTGTGAACTAGCAGTGCGTAATAGCTCGGTGGTGGTGCGTATTAACATGCTTGCATGCTGGATTGTAAAATATAGTATGCAAGGATTGTGGCATGCATGAGAATGTAGCAAACATGCATGCAGTCCGCACACTACACCATCGCACCCTTATATTCACCACCGGGATGTCCAAGCGCACTACTTATCTACCTCCACTACTGCCCATACCCGTGCAACACACATGCATGCACGTGTAATTAACTGTACAACACGACCAGGGCAGCGTCAACAACGGTAGTCAGTAGATGTAGCGGTGCAGCAGAAGCAATGCAGTAAGCAGCCAGCCCCACCACCCAACCCCACCACCGACACCTAACCGTCAGCAGCGACACTGCGCAATGCAGGGCTGACAGTGCTTGCAGTCACTCTGCGCTGTTGCGTGGCCCTGTGCTGGACGTTGTTGCTGTGACGTGTAAGCTTAGGCATAGCCATGGACATGACCCGTACCCACGTACGTCTGTAATTCATAAGCATCTTAGCCTTGTCCTCTGCATGCGTGTGCCAGAGGGAGGCAGGGCAGAGGGGCGGGGCAGAGCGGTCCTGCCACATCAGCAGCGCTGAGGGTTGCGAGTCGCAGCGACTGCGGCCGAAGAGAAGAGAAGGAAGAGCGGAGGGAGAGAGAGGCCGAGGAGGGAGACGAGCAGGAGGGGGAGGAAGAGAGAGAGGGAGACAGAGGGGAAGGAGGAAGAGAGGGAGGGGAAGGGAACTCATGGGCTGGCTAGTTACTGCAATGCTTCTGCTGCGCCGCTACATCTGCTGACTGCCGTTGTTGATGCTGCCCTGGTTGTGTTGTACAGGTAGTTACGCGTGCGTGCATGTGTGTTGCACGGGGTATGGGCAGTAGTGAAGGTAGACAAGTAGTGAGCTTAGATATCCCGGTGTATGTGGCTGTTTGCGTCATTCATGCCTATCATAACTGCCTCGCGCATATCATGTACAAATGCACAGCATTGTGTCTGGCGGTACCATGTTCATGCAGAGAAGCACCTGCTCAGGAGATGTTTCTGAACTGCATGCTTGCACATGCTGCGCCATCTTTTGTGGCGACAACTGTCTGCATTGCACCATCCGCTGTGGCCTGATCCCAACTGCACCCTTCCAGAAGACTGATCTGACATGAAACCTCTATGACACGACTGATGCGCAACATCTACTGTCACAGACGCTTGCACATCTCATCGCATGCCAACTGTTCACACTGCACAACCTGGACAAGCATAAAGAGTGCTACACGGATAGCAGCGGCTCGCAAGTTGCATGAAAGCAGCTTGCTCCTAATGCAACCACATGCACAGACACCAAATAAAGCGATACAAACGCGGAGCCACTGCTCCAATCACTTGGATAATCTTGTGTTCAGCCTTGTACAGCAATCATACCAACATAGAGCCTACTTAGGCAGACGCTGCTGCAGGTCGCTTCCTGGATGGAGCCTCTGTGCCTGCACACATTGCGCGCATTGACATACAAAACAATGCTGAACCAGATGACAGCTTCAACAGACCTAATGGCATCAGGTTTAACAAGCACGCACAGTTTCCATCAAGGTATGTTGACATGGGCAGAACTGCGCATGGCTGCCCATATCAACATACCTTCACGGAAACCGTTCTTGAAGCGGCGAGGCAGGGTCTTCAGGTGGCGCATGCGGCCAGTGCCAGTAGTCTTTCTGCGGATGGCCTTCTCGCTCCAGTTAACTGCACGAGCGCGACAGTGTCAGCCAGCACAACCGCAGTGCACCAGCATTCAACCTGGGCCCGGCCAATTGGCACACCTGCATGCTGAGCATTGCAGTACAAAATGCACACACACATGAGGTGTGTGCACAACCGGCATACCAATGCTTGCAACTGAGAAGTAACATACAAGGAGCATACAACCCACACATTACAAGGGAGCATACGGTTGGCAATCTTGCAGTTGCAATCAAATTGCACAGACACCTCAGACAGTCAGTTGCGGATGCAGCAAGACTGTGAGATTTTGTAGTGCTACTACTACTCACACTTGCGAATGCGGGCGGCGGGGTAGCCGCAAGCGGAGCAGCGGCCCTTCTGAATATGCCATGACCGGCGCCCACAGCGCCTGCAAAGCGTGTGACTCTTGTTGCGCCTCTTACCGAAGGAACCAGTACCCTTCGTCTGCAGAACAAAACAGCAGCAGGACGGCCTTCAGTCTGGGCCAGACCGACACAGCACTGCCTAAGCAAATCAAGCACACCACCAAGAAAACAGCTTCAACGTAAAAAGGCATTGAGAATATACGTGAAAGTTAACACGCTCGAATTAGGTTTCTGGATAGCCACAATCAAGCACATAACCAGCCTCCCCCTCGGACTCACAGCTCGACCGCCCGCCCGCAAGCCCACCGCACACCCTCATACGCATACACGCGCTCTCGCACTTACCATCTTGGCGACTCCGCCGCGACGACCCCGCGCCGGCGGCCGCTGACTCCGCCGAACCCCGCAAAGAGGACTACCAATAGGCCGCCGCCGCCCCCAAATGCAAACCCTAACTTGACCACGGTTAGTCATCCCTAGAATTTTCCACCGATATCAGGCTTCCTTGCACGCGAAACAACCTATATCCACCGCATCTCAGTTGGCCTAATGGCGCAGTCTGGTTATCTCTGGGTCGCATCCTGGCCGTCGATGAGCAGCCGCTTTTGCAGGTGGTTGAGCAGATGAGTTTGGCCGGAGGCTTGTTTCGGCTGCACTACGCAGGCGAAGTACGCAGGCGGTTTGGCGGTAGTCAGGCGGCGTCGGCGCTAGGGTTAGGTCTCTTTGCCGCCGGCGTGGTTGCCGCCGCCGCCGTCATCGTCGCCGCCTCCGTGGTGGTCGTGTTCGACGTCCAGGAGCAGCAGGTATGTGTTATTGGTGGTGGTGGTCATATGCGTGGAAGGTCCGTGGGGCAGGAAGGCTCAGGATCGGGGGGTGCGAGGGCGTTGCTGCTCGAAGGCGTGCTACCATGCGGATTGCAATTGTTCACAAGCCTGTGCTCTGCTTAGTTGCTTGGGATGGATGAGGTTTCTTTTGAGGATTAGTGTGGTTGTGGTCTCTAAGGCGAGGCCGGGGCAGCTTCTGAGTGTGGAATTAAAACCTAATTGCCTCTTACAATATGGTGTTACATTGGTAGCACTTGCACGATGTGTTTGGAAAGTTACAATGCATATTGTCGGTGCATTGCGCTGTCAGGTTGTCAGCACTGTGTAATTGAGTGCATTGCATTTGGGTAACAGGCACGATGGTGCGGTGCGACGTTTTGCATGATGCCCTCAAGAACATGTACAATGCCGAGAAGCGCGGCAAGCGGCAGGTGCTGATTAAGCCATCTTCCAAGGTCATCGTCAAGTTTCTTCAAGTCATGATGAAGCATGGTACGTGGTATGAGACACAGATGGTGCACGGCGAGTACGCCTATTGCACTACTTGTGTTGTATAATTATCTTTCCCTGTGGTTCACGGATTGCGTTACAATGCTTATTGGAAGTAGCATCTAGTTTCTGCACTATAGTGCTCTCTTTGAGGGGGGCTGGTCACACTCATTCTGGATAGGTAGTAAGGTGTCAGCTTAGCTGCAAAACCGATGAGCAGCATCATTTGGTATGCAGCCAGCAATGTCACATGTCTCCATTGCTAGGGTTGCAAGCTGTCTAGGCTTCAACTACGATTATCTGACATAGATCGTTTGGTTTGCTGCAGGCTACATTGGCGAGTTTGAAATTGTCGATGACCATAGGGCAGGGAAGATTGTGGTCGAGTTGAACGGAAGGCTGAACAAATGCGGTGTTATCAGCCCCCGCTACAACATTGGTGCTGGCGAGATTGAGAAGTGGATCGGTCGATTGCTACCTTCACGTCTGGTAAGCTACTTGTTGTGAACTCATGCGCTGGTCTCTGCACTACTGCCAGCATTACCCTGTAGCTGTCCGGTCTATATGTAAGTTGATTGTTGCTTATACCAGCCTGGTTGCAGTTCGGCTTCATTGTCCTGACCACTTCTGCCGGCATCATGGATCACGAAGAAGCACGCAGGAAGCATATGGGTGGAAAGGTTCTCGGCTTCTTCTATTAAAACTGCTAGTTTGCAGGTCGCTCGCAAGTGCAGTCGCATGGCTGAATATTTCTGTATAACCATGTTGGAGCGCAAGCTCATTGTCACCTATGCTTGGCACGACTTTTGAAGGCCTGCGCGTTGCAATGATTGCCATCTTTCCGTCTTTTCTTCGATGACGCACAGAGGCAGTACTGCTTTTAGCACTGCTGGGCCGCACGCTTGTAGCCTTACAAGATGCACAAGGTAAACATGGCATTGCAAGATGCGCGCTCACTTCCAATACAGACGTGACGCGCAATGTCTGTACATAGCGTACTGCAGCTACAGGAATGACAGGACGGGCCTGTGGATGCTGCCAGGTGTGTCACGTGTGCAATTTAAGTATGACACCCCTAATATGTAACCTACACCGTTCAGGGCTGTAGAGATTTCCGGAAATGTGTGTTTAGGGTTGTATGATGTGTGCACGGGGTGTGCAGCTATGCATGCTAGCATGGTGCTGCATATGTAGTTCATTGGCTCAAGCTTGTGCATGACATGGCAATTCACCATTATTTTCTGCAATGACAGCATGCAACCATGAATATCCTGCCTAACGTGTGCAGTTAGGTATGGTGCAGCACTGACAGCCAGCACTGCATATGTTAGTGATAGTAAAGGTTGTTATTCGGAGTATTTTTGGACAGCAGTTTGTGCGTTGGTACAAATGCCAACAATGTCGTGTGTACCAAAAATGGATGTCCGAGGTGTTCTGCAGCAATCCTGTGAAGGGTGCTGCATGGTTCAAAAATTTGTAGTCTTAATTGCTGTAACAGAATGGTGTAAGAACAATCGCGTGGCTATTAGTCACATGCCAATACATGGGCAGATCTCTCCTCACTCATCGTGAATTTGTCAAGCAGGGGAGTGTAACCTCGCATTAGCGATAATACTGCAGATTAACTGATACTGTATAAGGCCACCATGCTCAACGAGCTTCAGTTCACAAACAACCTCCTGAGCAGCCAGACGCACTGACAATGCTTCATCGCGTTGCCTTGCCTTACTTACACCGCGTGTGCTTAAGGCCGCTGTGGTTGCTAGTGCATACATCATTCGCATCCTATAGTCTGCTGCATGACCACTCGTGCTGTGGCTGGTGCATGGCTTCTGCTGAGGAGAGTAACTCCGTCCATGATCAGAAGGCAATTTCAGAAGCCATGCAGCATGTTGGTAGAACGTGGCAAGCAAGTCAGATGTACAATTGTAAACAGCGTCACTGACTCATGGACGCCAGTTTCCTTCTTCAATCTCTCTATCAATTTGCTTCGCGGTATCTGGTTCCCTTGCCAGAATGTCATCCACGGATGCACTTGCAAGCATTTCCTGCGCAAGGCATGACCGCGTCAGTACTGGTGTTGCTACAATGCATGCTTGTGTGACACAAGTGTACCTTTTCTTCAAGAGTTGTCTTTAGCTCGTTCTCAAGCTCTGAAATTCGCTGCTTTGCAGCTTGGGTAATGGCTTCAGCTTCCTTCTCCTGTTGACAGACCCACCAGATTGGAAACCTTCAATCACCACGCAATCATACCCAAGCAACCACGGCTTGCTGGACTATGCTTGCATTCACTCTTCTTGAGTGACCAACGTACCATGTTTTCAAAGGCCTCGCGAACACGATCAATGGACGACTTGAACTCGGGATCTTGTGTCAGGGACGGTAGATTAATAGCTGCATAAAGGAAGCAACCCGCGGGTCAATGCACGAATATGAGTGCAATGGCGCGAACAGCATTCACAACAGGGGACATGAACCTTACTTACACTCGTATGCCTGTTGAAAGACTGCGACAAGCTTTGGATCCAACTCCTTTTTAAAGGATTCCCAATCAATCCGCTCTGGCTCCTGCAACCAATGCGCTTGCAAGATAAGCAACCCACAAATCTGGTCACTCAGCACTGTGCAGGATGAACTACTCATGTATTACTCGCCAGCTACACGACTGCTACAGCCACTTGTAGCAGACGATGCTGCCATGACATGCCATTGAACTGCGATCGATAGTGAACAAGGCCAAGTTCAACGCAACCACCACAGGCAGAACAATAGAACTGCGTGCATCCAGCAACTACACCACACATGTCGTTCATACTTCTCTACAAAACTCCGCATTAGCATAAGTGTATAAAAACTTTGTTGCAGGTCGAATGCAACACGAACGCGGAATACTCCACACAGAACAGTAGCAAGTCCAAAAGCTGCTCTTTGCCTTTTCTGCTTCGGTCACAATCGTCGCATGCTGCTGCTCAAAGGTCTTGCGCAGGGCGTGCAGCTCCCGCCGCCCAGCTTCTGAGGTGATGTTCTTAAACAACACATCCCAATCCAGGGAGGGTGACTGTGTGACAGCTGTTGATTCCGTAGCTGCGCCACGCCTCGCCACAAACCCGATCCCAACGGTGGTGGCGGCCGCAACAGCAGGCTCGGAACTGATCAGCCCCGCTGCAAGCCCAGCCCTCCTCAGGGCCAACCGCAGAGCCATCGCCGCCCGCGGATGACGACGACAACAACGCCACTACCCAGACCACTGCCAAACCCTAATGCATGCGGGCATGGCTGATGCTTGTGCGGCAAGCGCACAAGGTTTTGCACGCAAGCCGTATTAGAATATGCTTATATATGGATCGAGCACACATGCACTTGGCCTGCGTCGTCGTCGTCCGATGCCACTTGGCATGCACCATGGGCCCAGCGGCGGCGGCGGCGGCGGCGGCAGGCTGTGGTTCCTTCTGGCGCTGACACAAAGGTTTGTGCTTGCTTGCCATCCCTTGCTTGTGCATGGGCCGGTCATGAAGCGTATGCATGATGGCCTGGGCCGTCCTTGCCTTAAACAAGCTGCCTCACGCATACGGAGCGACTGTCGTGCAAGCATTGTATATATGAC
Source organism: Chlorokybus atmophyticus (assembly GCA_009103225.1). NCBI lineage: Eukaryota > Viridiplantae > Streptophyta > Chlorokybophyceae > Chlorokybales > Chlorokybaceae > Chlorokybus > Chlorokybus atmophyticus. The sequence continues at coordinate 573,427 of RHPI01003389.1, forward strand.
ATGCATTTGGCAGCAGGACTTTGCGCTTGCCGCTTGCCACGCGTGGGTTGTTGCAGTTAAGCCTCATAAGTCATAGTGTAGTGGCCTTGCTTGGGGAATGCTAGACTATAAATGCCTATAAATGTCCTCTGTCTACACTACGGCTCTTGAGGTTGCTTGTTCGAAGCATTATCTGAGTGCAAAACCATCACCAACACCAACAAGGAGGCACACACACAGTTTTGAACGCGACTAGTGTAAAACTTCAGACTTACGAATGCGTACTATCTTACAGGGACAGGCATTCAAGGGGAGTTGCGATATCACTCACAATGGACATCGCCATGCTGCTGGTGGTTTTGGTCCTGGTTGCAACAGTGGCTGCATTAGCAGCTTCCGCTCTCGGTGTCAATGCGGACCCGCTGTTTGAGCCTATATCCAGGGTGGGGAAATTTATCAGCGTGGCGCTGGTGGGGACGCTCAGCCTGATTATACGAGGCACTGTGGCGCTGTTGGCTGGGTTCATGAATGCCGTCTTGGCTGCTGTGCAGCAAGCAGGAAGCACTGCTGATACCAACAGCAGTAGTAGACCCAAACACAAGCAACAACAACAGCAGCAGTATGCTCAGCGGCATGCTTCAAGTCCAGCAGGCAGTGTCCAAACGAGCATGCGCAATGCTTCTCGGGTCCAGAGTGAACCTCTGCTTAAAGGGTGGTGTGTGGTGATGTAGGTGTTTGTACAAAAGCTTGGTGTTTGACACAGGAATAGTACTGTGCCCCAGCTCCCTGTGTACATACATGTCTAACGGGGGTTGTTGCTGTTGCTTGTGTATTTGTGTTGATGACTGCATGGTATGCCGCTGCAGCAGAGTGTGTATGCATGCCTAACAGCCCCGCGCATATCCTGTACACTGTATAACTACAATAACTGAACAATGGCCATGCCGTAGGCAGCAACTTGCAGGACCCTGAGAGGTTGGTACATTGAACTGGCTACGTGCACTGCTGTGCCGCTTCAGATATCTGTGAGGTCATGTCACGTGAGCACTACGCACGCAAGCAGCCCATGCATATGCACTCCCTCGTTTCTAATGCAATGCCAGCACAGATATGGCAGGAGACCATGTGCCAGTGACTGCCAGCGTTTGTACACCATGCAATGCCAGGCTTGGGCATGCATCAACAGCATGGCCGCACACTGCTTCCTAACGTCCAATGAGTCAGCCATGCATGATATGGTATGCATTACAGTGCGCTCCGAGCTTGTTGCTGCAGCCACACCTCAGCCACAGGCCAAATACCTCATGTCAGCTAGCGGATACGTGCATCCTAGGCGTTTGACGCAATTCCAAAATGCTGCTATCACCTGCCTTGGCTAAATGTCGGCCATCGGCTTCCCTTATCGGGTCGCTTCTCGCAATCGCTTCGTCTTCTGCACCGCTGCTTTCTGGGCTCGACAAGCTTTCTCTGCGCAGCGGCAGCGGCGAGAGCGTGACAAACTGGCGCGCCCCAACCCGCTGCGGAGCAATGTCTATGCGCGCCAGGTGCTGCACCTGCACATACTCAGGCACAACACAAGCATGGCGTTGTTATGATGTTACAATAGTCTGCAGTGTGATTGTGCACGGCATAAGCATGCAACCACAGACGAGAGAGCCAGCTCATGTCCATTCCGCTCCACTTTGGTAACAATACTTGAGCCTTTGGCGCAGACCGCAAGCGCACGCATGCATGTTAGCTGCATGAAAAGATGTCAACATGCCTTGATAGATGGACAAGCATAGCATGGTGCTGATATGTACCTGCTGCATGACAAGGTCCAGGTGATTTCCACCCTTGTTCTTTTTGTCATCGTCCTTCTTGAACGTGATCACAACCTTTACTTTCATGCCCTCTTGCAAGAACTTTGCCGCAAGCTTGGCTTGCCGGCGCAGGTCATTCATTGCCTGCAATGATTGATCGCATCATGCGACATGTGACGCTTGATATGCATACAAAAGCCAACATCCGATTGTGCAATCACCACAGATGCTTGACTCAACCGGCCTGCTGTAATGCCGTACCGTCCGTGCGGTGAGGTGCACCTCTTTCAACACATCAGCTCGTCTCTTGTCCATCTGCAAGTTGCGCGTGAGACACAAGATCAATACGAACAACCACAACCGTGGCGTTACAAGAAAGCAACTGTGGTGGGTGAGAGGGAGCAACCAGTGCATTGTGGGGTATGTTGAAGTGGCTGGCTGTATATGCATCATATGTGCCTCTGACTACGCTGAAGTTGCACCTGCTTCTTTTTGACGTCTTCATTCTTGAGCTTCTGTTCAAATCTGACTTTTGCCCACTTCATTAATTTAACCACGGGAGGGTCTGCATTGGGGTCAACCTGTTTGCAAACCACAATACGCGTCACACCGGTGAGGCTGCAAACGTGGTGAAAGCATACTTGAGTGCTGAAAGCGTGAAACACATCTGGTAGCACTGGTTGTAAGTCTTAAATGACTGAGTGTGAACTAAGGCACTAGGCGCATAATGCAGTGGCGGGCATGGCCGGGAGCAAGGCATGCATATACCATGGCTCACAAGAGGGTAAGTGCGCTTGCCTCGACGAGATCAAGCTTCGCTTCCTCTGCCAAGCGCAGGGCTTCTGTGCGTGACATGATCTTGTGGCCCCTGTCTGGGAAGGTCACAACACATAAGTGTGGGGCAAGGCTGAGGAGTGTCACATTATTACGCAACAACAGGCCAATCCCCTCACCATCATCAAACACGATGCGCAACACCTTTGCAGAAATCTTCTTGTTGACTTTGCGCTCTGGCTTCTTAACAAGTGACCGCTGCAGCTCGGCATCAGAGGGGTTCTGTCACGCGCAAGGGATCAATGGTGCTGTATGTAATTGTGATGTACTGGGTATAAACATGTAATGTACACAACCAGCATGATTGTTGATGCCAATATCACAAAGGCCTTTTTCATTTGCGTTACTGGACCAATCTCAACAAGTAGTCTCAAGCCAAAAGGACCCTTGTTCTTGGCTCATACGCAAGTGACCGTAATGCCAAGAGAGCAACAGCGAGCATGTGTAATGACAGCACTAATCGACACTGTGTGGTATTCACAGATGCCTGCAGAGTTGGAACGCCACTGATGAGGTCGCAACAACAAGGGTGGTGTCGACACGGACCTACATGAACTGACTGAAGTTTAGTCTGCTATGAGAACTGAACATGGTTGAACGTAGATGCCTTTTGATGCAACAACGCAGGGAAGTGCTTACCAACGTCATTTCCAAAAAGTGCTGTCAAGTATACTGTTTGATCAGGTGATGCAGGGAACTATGCCGTGCCCAAGCAATTGTACATCTGTAATTGAGTGAAAAGCGCACCACAATATGATTCAGAAATGCAACCACACTGATAGGCACGTGAATGTGTCCGTTGTGCAGTGGATTAACACAGCGCAGTATACGTAAATGATGGCCGCCATGCCGCAAATCGACGTACAATTGGTTGCAATGACACTGAGTTATGTTGAACAAGAGCTGTGTAACTATAGCTTGTAACAAAAGCTTTGCTCACACTCAGCCTACCAAGCATGCTGGCTAGCATATTGGTTCAGCAAATGTTTGTGCTGGCAGCTGAAGGAAAGATTATGTATGTAACTTGCTTGCATGTGGCTGCAGCGCACCTTTTTGCTGCGCTTGAACTGAATTGGTATGGACAGGTGCCTAAAGCTCCCCCCAGGCCAATACCCTCCTTGCCGTAAGCTGCTCAATGGATAAAGCAACCCTCCTGTTGCGGCTCCAGCTGGGAGCCTGCTGCTCGCCGTCCAGCCGCCGGACCTCGACGCGGAGGCTGCCGCCGACGAGAAGAAGGAGGAGGAGAAGGGTGAGGACAACCACAAGGCGGGTGCAGTCGGCGCCGAGCCGCGCAGCAACCTGCTGCACCTTGCCCGCCTAAGAAGGCCCACGCCCGCCCGCCCCAGCATCTCACGCTGGAGGGGCTGACGGTGGAGTGAGCGTATAGGGGACGTGGACCGAGTGCGAGTGCTTGGGGAGAGAGTTGATGTGAAGCAGTGTATGAATGCAGCAGTTGCAACTGTTGCATGCACCCAGACCAAATGGATTGTACATGTTTCGTGAATGGCAGATGTATGACAGATGCGTCTCACTTTCATACACCTACTGATGTGGGCCCAATTGATGTGCAAGCATTGGGCCCAATGCTTGCACACGTGGAGAGGCACATGGCGACAACAAGGTTAGTCGTTGTCAGGTGCCACTTCTTCAGAACATGTTTCAAAGATACAATGTACTTCAATGGGCACAGGGTTCGTGTTCACAATCACGCATACCCATACATTTCCCACAAGTCACGCAATCACTCATTCAACAAGTGCATCACAACATTGCTAGGCCACATCCTCCACTAACAAGTTCGCTGCAGGCAATAATATGATAAATAACATGGCAAATGACACGTGATATATGTATGTCACATAGTAGCGCATATAACATATGATTCATGTATACATATGTATGTGCACACTTTAGCCTTACAAATTTTTACTCTTTTACATGAAAGTGTGCGTGTGTGTGCTGCCATTGGCTAACGGCTGTGTTTGTGAGTTGCAAGTGGTTAGGGTGTTCCTGCTTCTTAACATTAACGAATGAGTCATCATCGTTGTTGCCAATCAAAAACAATTGCACGTCGGATGTGCACTCGTATGCATAAGCACTGAGGTGTTGATTGTGGCAGTGGTTAAGCGCCGGTATACTCAGTAGAATTTGTTCAAACAACACCTGAGTGCGTTCGTGCTTTATTTTATGCATATACGCTATAATTATAACAGTCAGTAATCATACTACTTCAACACGTGTTGACGAGGATTAATGGGCGAAATGACGAGCCAGCTAGCATGCTCACATGCATCTCTAGTCAAAGGCTATCTAATTAAAAGAATCTCTCAGAATTAATTTGATCAAAATAAGTGAAAAAGTGACAATAATTAATTTACAAATGATATGATCATAACTGTTAAGAAAAGTAGGAGCTACCACCTGCAGCGTGGTAGGATAATCTGTCAAAAGTTTAATAGCGCCGTCGATATTGTATGACCGTTTCCCGTTAAAAAAGCAAATTCATCTGATACTTGGTGTTTAGTTTTAAGAATGAAAACGGGGTATTCGTGTTTCAGCTGTAAGTGGGCGATCTTGATTAGTTAAAAGACACCTCGTCGCCGAACATGCACAGGCTGGCCACCACATTGGTCCCCCCAAACACAGCATGGTCAATCGGTCAATTGGTTCAATTAATTACCAAACGTTGCAAACTTTGCACGGTGACAAGGGTTTGAGAGACTGACGGGTGCCTGACCCTGCCTGACCCTACCTGACGTAACGGATTGGTCCATAAAGGGACTTTTTAGAACGGCCGTTACTATTAAGCAACATATACCGGCAAGCGGTCGACCGATAAGTACAATCGACGGCGGCCTGCCTGTGACGGCAACACCGCACATTAAGGTGACGGCCGATTGTCGGTCGTCCCATTTGCGCGATGGTGACCTATCTGTAAAGCAGATAAGTCACGTTTTGGTCACATACAGTGACGGCCGACCGTCGGTCGTACCCTGACCGTCAAAAAATATGCGCGACGGCCTGCCTATTTTGGCAAGCCAGTCACCGTTAATCCCTATCAGGTGACCTTATCGCGTTTATGAAATGACGGCGGATCGCCGGTCGTGCACTTAACGCGGCGGCGACCTACTCATTGTGCGCAAAGTATGATAAGCAAGTGACCGCCGGTCCATAAAGGTCGGCAAGCCGGGACGGTGGTACCGGCCGGCAAGTCGAGACGCTAGTACAATGCAGCCGCCGTACTATGTCAATGGTACGAACAGTGCCATTGTCGCAATGGCACAAGCGTATCATTAGTATGGTACGCTAGTGCCATTGCGACAATGGTACTTTCGTACCATTATAATAGTACAATACGAAATGCCGTTGCGAGTCACATTTTGACAACGCGTTTGAGTAACATGGGCTGCCCAAGTTATTCAAACGCTCAACGGCTTCAAGTTGAACAGAGTGTTGTGGGCGGCGGCGGCAACAGCTAACGGTAGGTGAGCTTGGTTGCTGTCTGACGTTGTACTACACGCAACTCCGCATGCCATCTAACCATCCTCCTTGCGTTAGGGCGGCCAGGCCAGGCCAGGCCAGGCTAGGCTAGGCCAGGCCAGGCTAGGCCAGACCAGGCCAGGCGGCGGCAGCGGCGGCGGTAAAGGAACGGCGGCGGAGCGGGAGCGGGCGGTGCAGGAGCCGCAGCTCAGTACAAGGGTAGTACTAGCAGTAGTACCTAAGGTAGTAGTAGCAGTCGTGGTAGTGGTAGCAGTAGTGGTAGTCTAGTTGTACTTGCATTTGTAGTAGTAGCTCAGTATATTACATTGTAATTTATTTATTTTTTTGTTTTTTATTATTTGTGACGCATTCTTGCACAGCTGATAACGACAATCACGTGTGACACCTAATCATAATTAAGCGGTACCAGCAGGTACCTTTGAAGGTACACATCATTAACGTGAGGTACCTTAAGGTACCTCACAATTTCGCTTAGTTAGCGTGCAGTCGCCGGTACCTAATTGATAGGTACCGGTCAGCAACCTGCTAGTTAGGTCAAGTCCCCTTTGCTTAACTGTTGAGTACCTGACAGGTACCTATTAATTAGGGTCAGTCCCTTCATGCAGACGGCCGCCAACTAATGGTGACGGCCGTTATGCTCAGGTCCCTGTATCGACATTGCCGGTAGACTGAAGGTCGACAGTCTAAATGAGTATCCTCAGGTGCACGGCCGTTGCCAATGTTCAGTGGTCGGCCGGCAGGGGAAACATTTTGCGACGAACCCGGTCGCACAACAAGGCGCTTATCTTGACGTACCATGACACGAATAAACACGCTGGCTATATGGCTATATCATATAGCCATGATGGAATGAGGCATATATGAGACATGTGGCTCCCCCTATGGCAGCAACTTTTGCTGCCGTAGCTTAGTGGTTAAGGCGCCGATGTTACATTGCCTAACTGGAACCAGGACAAGATGGATGCAAAAGAGCTTGCATGCTGTCATGCCTATATGGCGGGTGAAAGTCACTCTTTATATACCTACTTTAATCGAAAGATGTGGCTGTCGAATTACCCAATGTGGACTTATCACGTACCAAGCGCTGTACTGCTTGGTACACTTAAGTCTTACAAACACGTCTCCGTATTTTGAGCCTGAGAATGTTTGAACACTACTTCACAAGGCGTTGCTGAGGCTTACGCAGAGCTGAAAAATGCCTGAGGTGATGTGAACCCAAAGTACTACGAGTTGCCATATGATGTGCCAGCCTTTCGTATAGTGAGCAACGATGGCAAACCGCAGGATGGCTTGCGGATTGCTATTGATGCGACAGTTTTAGCCAGTAGTAGCTTAGCAAATAACAAGTGCATGTGTACTTAACATTAGGCTAGCAGCTGTGCTCTTTTAAGTGCTTGTACTTGTTTATAGGAGTATTGAAAGTTGACCTTGAGGGCCATGAGATTGTGGAAAAAATGACGTTTTGTGCAACATGTCATATCAAAATGGGCAAAAACAATAAAGGGCCACTTCACAAAATTGGTGTTTCGGTTATATAAAAAAACAATATGGACACGATTATTAATCACATACTCATATCATACGAGTGTGTTCTTGTTGACATTCGAGTCGTATGTCAATTAGCTTGACGAATGTTTTTCACAACTCTACACATCACAAAGAATGCTCTATTATGAGGGTGTTGTTGTTGCCTACTGGTAAAGTACATGTTTGAGTATAGATACTGGCTAGCCTAGTGTTAAGGATTGTGAGACCTAACATGTTAAATACATCATCTCAAGGTTGATACTCCCGAGTTTGATAATCCCTATGTAGCGAATATTAGCATGTGCGTGTGACAATTTCACAATTACTTACTTGCTGGTCGGCTTGGCAAACATATGCACAAGCACAAGGACTTACTATACCTCGTGAATGGAAGTCCCACCAGCCACCATCAGTGCAGCTCTTCGCTTGAAAGTCACCGCACCACAAGGAGAGGACGCCCACCTCAGCAACACCTTCTTACACGCTAAGTCACTTGGCATGAGTAGTGCTTACACACACATGCACATAAGGTGGCGCACACATGCGCATACACACTAGCACACCCCACAAGGGATGAGAGGGAGAGCCCCTTCAACAGCTACCAGCCAGGCACCTCACGCACAAGGGGTGTCTCACGAGTAGAGGGGACAGAGCGTGGACGGGTTGTTGGCTCCAGCACGTAGCATATGAGCAAACTTGCAAACAAGTGCTACTTGCTTGTTGGCTGACAACTTTTGTTTGTGTCAAAACTTTGCCAACACAAGACCTATATTATTTCGAATCAGCTCTTAATATGCATATGGCGCAACAACACGCGACGCTTGATAAAATGTTTCGCTTACTTGATAAAATGTTTCCAACAAGCACGAGTTGTTATCTCTTGACATTGCAATCTATTGTACAAACAACTGCTATGTTGGCGTGTGTCACCTACTAAGCTGTTTACGACGTCTACAACACATCTAAACACATTTCGTGACACTTGTCTTAAATGACAAATACGGACTCCTTCATCTTCTTCCATGTGGTTCGTGATGACTCGCTTTGCTCTACTCATTGTTCACGGCGCTCTCTTTCCATCGCAATCGTGCAACACACCTCCGCAAGTCTACTGATATTCTGACAGCTTTATACGGATGCGGTGGCAGAAAGTAAAGATATCTTCTGAGACACTCTTGTGCTGTAACAATTGAGTCATTGACTCTGCGGTAGTAGGCGTCAGTTATATATATTGTGTCTGCAGGTATGATGACGCCGTAAGCGTCTGGGCGCATCGCCGATCCCACGTTCCGTGTGGCTTGTTTTGCATTCTGAAGAACCCAGTATGGCGCAAAGTCTTCATATTCGGCGAGGTCTTGTCCGCGGCGACTATAAAGGTTTCGCTAACGCAAATTGACAAAGCCAGCGCTTCTTGGTTTTATGGGAGAAGCTGCACAAGCACGCACTATTAGCCAATGCACCAAAACTCAAGGTATAGGCTATATTTACATTTTGTTCGACGTCTTCAGCGACCCCTTCAAATGCAATCAGCTTTTGCCGTCTCCAAATTGGCACATGTGATCGTTTGAGGCAGTGCGTGTAATCTTCATCATCTAGACAGTTGGCGCAAAAACAGGATAACTTTTAAGAAGTGAAGCGGTCGACTTCTCCTGTGCTTGTGACGCATTGAAACTGTTGCATGCCCGGCACTGAGCAATATGAGCGACCAACTTCACAATGGTCTACCTCTTCAAGCTCCACGAGATGCACAAAACTCTTTTTATTTTAAACATGTTCTTTGCGAGATGCATACGAGGACTCGGCACCTCTGTTGTACATTACTTTCGCAAATCGCACGATGGTTGCTGCATTGAAAATCTCAACACCTTGTTCGCTGGCTCGATCTATATGCCGCTTATATGTTCCTCCCTGCCCATCATGTTCACCCTTGCCGTGTTAAGGACATGGGTAATGCCAGTCCATCTTGATGGTGTGCAAATTGTCTTCATCCATGTTGTCAGAATGCACACGTGCTGCTGGTGTGCTGTATTGCGCCACTTGAGCAAAGTAATTGGCGCATTTGTATTGCACAGCACAGGTATCGCTCTAACTGACCACCTTCTGCACACTGATGTCTCGTTGCTTATAGTCATTGAGTAATCGCTTTATGCAATGATGCTCAAAAAAGCTATCCTTTTCAAGATCATTGGAGATCCAGAATGCACCTGCGAGGGATTGAAAGCAAGGACACGTTCAACTCAAGTTAACCAGTTGGCAAACTCTTGACAACATAAGCCTTAATTTACCTTTTTGATGCGTACGGGTTCATCTTCGCTCGATGTCACTCCGTCAATGTGTTGCTGAGCGTGACGCCAGATTATTTGCACCATGATCACCACCGATTTGCTGGCAAAGTGTTGTTGCATCAACTCGTGGTTAGGCTTGAATGCGTAGTCCTCTACAAAATCGCTGATACTGATGACCGTATTTTTTCCAAAAGTTTGCAAATACTGCCTCTGCTGCTTTCCTTGCCACTGCAACAAGAACGAGTGTAGCTTGAAGCCTTCAAGCTGTCGTTGGAGTTTGGTGATGAATTTGACAAAGGTCATGGTCTGCTCGAGAAAGTCCACCCTTGCGTACTCACGAACTTCGCCGTTTTCTCCCTTGCTTGGTTGCATGCTTTTAACGCAGAGCCTCGGCTACAGCATTTGCTGTTTGTCTGCAAGTTTTTTTTGGTCAGGTGGAAAATGTGATCCAATCGCAATGAGGACAGTCTCCTGTTATGCAAAGATGGTTGGTATACAGACTGTCGCTTTTTTTGTCGCAAGATGTGAAAACTACCAGCCTTGTGCCTTAAGTATCTGATGAAGGTGAGTTTAGTAGCTGACATCTGGTGTACAGCTTGCATCTACATTTGTGTCGGCATGTGCAATCCTTCTTGACCTGAACAAAACAAAGCATAAGATAATACTTTTAATCAGTGAACTACGTCACAGGGAGGCTTGCGGCGTACCTGACATACACTGCATCTGCAGTTGGCGTGCTTCTTTTTTCGAAATTGAGACAGCGCCATGACAAGCTCTTTCACCTCTGTATGTTGCGAGCATACGCATACATGCCGAACATCTCGTCCACCCACATAGTAGGGCTTTAATCTTTCAAATATACGTTGATGCACGATTATATCAAGATTTTCCGCGCGAAACTATAGTTATAAAGCCGTTTGTGTAGTGCCCTCCACAAAGCGTTTGGTAATAAACTCTCCATGATGCCGTTGTCCATTCGCGTCGCGGAGCAGTCTCTTGTCACGTTTGCATGCTGACTCTCTGGTGTTGCAAGTTCAAGACTCTTCTATATGTTGCCTTATAGGTAGCGTCACTGTGTCTTTGCGCATCTGTCGCTTTCGGGTACTCCAATCATTTTGTAGTTAACTAGTTGTTAAAATCGCTTACGACGATGTTTAGTACGGATGCTATATCTAATACGCGTCTTTTGTCTTTGTCAGCTAGCGTTGATCTAGCTGCTTTTAATAGAACGTTTTTAGCTGTTATATAGGCGTTATAGTGAGCGTTCTTGACGTTGCTGTAGGCGCTGACTTGAACATGGCAGCGATGGTCTTGGTCTCTGCATACGCTTTGCTAACGATCCCCAAATCTTCATCTTGAGCAACTGCAGCTGCATGACCGAGATCCTTGATTGGTTTCTTAAGCACATCAGCTTTGTATGTGTCATCCTCATAAGAGTGTTTCTGGAGAATTGCGTGGATTGCAGCAAAGGTATGCTTGATTCTGTTTTCTTTTGCTCTCTGGCGTACGGCTTGAGACTGCGATTTCTTATTCACCAACCTGCGCATGGTTGTATGTGCTTATAAGCTCTGTAATACATATTAACAAGTACACCACAATGAGAAGTACATCATAATGCCACCGCTAGACCTCAACTGTTGGCAAAACTTTGACATCACAACCTAAGTGTACAGGCACTATGCCGCAGCTAAACAAGTGTAGTGTAGGATTAATGCATGCAGTCACACATATGATGCATTACATGCGTATGCAAAAATATGGTCAACTTATTGTGCTGGAACACCAAGTCAAGCAAAGAGAACAAGCGCAAACGCGAAGCCGCTAGCGGCAACACCAAGGACAACCAGAAGAAGAGAGAACTTCGGCGCATAGTTGCATTGCTAACTGGCTGCTTGTATGCTCTGTTGCCAATCTACCCTACTAGTTTTATGTCCTATTATACCTGCTGGTACAGTGTTGCCAACCAATAGTTGCACCTGTGCTTTGTGCAAAATTGTGTTGGCAAAATCTACCAACACGCCCTCGCACAAGTGCTTGTCAAACACCAATTTGCTAGTCGTGTGCCTGTTTATTGGTGACGTTTTGCCAACAAGTTCAAGCTCTGCTCTCATGTTGGCAAATGTTTGCCAACAAGCAAGCACAGTTGTGTTGCACGGTCACCAAGTAGTCACTACTTGTTCTCTCAACATCCAAGGCTGTCATCTTCTCAGTCTTGTTTGCTTGTGCAGCTTGCAATGTATAGCTTGTCTCACGGCAGTACTTGCAAGTAATCAGCTCGTGCACTTCAACCAGATTCAATCCCGGAAGACACTGTATATTAATAAACTCAAGCAGCAGACGCTGCTGAGGCACATCAAGAGCAGGTTGAGTTTGACAATGATGACAATAACTAAAATAATGACAACTAAGGCGAGAACGAGTCTGACGCAGAAACCCACGACTGTAAGCTTTCTCTCTCTCTCTCTCTCTCTCTCTCTCTCTCTCTCTCTCTCTCTCTCTCTCTCTCTCTCTCTCTCTCTCTCTCTCTCTCTCTCTCTCTCTCTCTCTCTCTCTCTCTCTCTCTCTCTCTCTCTCTCTCTCTCTCTCTCTCTCTCTCTCTCTCTCTCTCTCTCTCTCTCTCTCTCTCTCTCTCTCTCTCTCTCTCTCTCTCTCTCTCTCTCTCTCTCTCTCTCTCTCTCTCTCTCTCTCTCTCTCTCTCTCTCTCTGCTACACTCAATNACGTGAAGCTTACAGCTGTGCTTGTTCCAGGGTTGACCATTAAAATTGAGACAGGCAAGGGATGGAAGAAAGCTGCTGGTTGTGAAGATTTGCGCGATCTCTTCGAAGACTCTGTTGTGAAACCACATGTAGCAAAATGGGAAGTCAAGAAAGTGAAGAAAAACAAAGATGACCTTCTGCGCTATATGCTGACAACTACACAAGACAGTGCCAAACAAGCAAGTCAGGTAGATTATGTCTATCTTGATGATGCTCAACAAATAGTATTATGATGTAACAACACTAACACTGCCTGTGTTGTAGGAGGACGTCAAGTATAGAGTACCGTTTGATATAGGCTTGGGCCTTACTAAACTTCAAAGACCTTAGAGTGTTGGTCAATCCTACAAGCAGCGTAGGCTCTGCCGACCAGCATCTACTCACTAAAAATGCATACCTGTTTGATCTGCTTGTAAACAGAGCGCATTAGACGCTTGTTTTAGGTAAAAGGCAGAAAATGGTCAGCTTGGACGAACTGGATGACCTTGTTGACATGCTGGTCAAAGATGTTAAGAAGCCAAGCTATCCAGCATCGCTTATCAACTTATACCAGTGTTTGTGAGGTATGACTGTTACAGCATGTTCTTCTGCATGTGTGCAAATTGCGGAACATATGTTTGTATCAGCTCTTAGCGCCAAGTCAGTAGCGTTGGGAGCTACGCTGCCGCAGATATCTCCCAAAAAGCGAAGCAAGCAAGCCATAACTTTGTCCATTCCAGCAAACACAGCTGGCACCACAAATAAACATGCATGCATACAGCTTATGGCATCTGCTCGACACAAAATTGTTGGTACAATTCTGCCAACATTGCAGGCGATGTGCTTCCACCAATCAGCCTTCCACCTGTTTTTAAGAAAACCTACAAGGTATATCTGCACAGGGTGCGGCCTGCGCAGGGTTCACGACAAGCACGTATAATTGAAAAGTCTACACTGAAAGAGCTTGAGAAGTCAATGAGAGAGTAAAATAGTGACCTCCCAAGGCACAAGCCTTGGCTCGTGCTTGTTTTTGGAAAAGTCAATGGCAAAGAGGTGTCTGTATCACGAGAGTACTTTAATCAATGGCACATTGCTCGTGCGGACGAGTTTAGTATGAGGTGCTTGGCGGAAACCACTCGCTGTTGGCTAAGATCAAGTTAGCCAAAGAGGATTCCACCAATGAAAATTTGCAGTTTGAATGGGTCGAGGTGAGGGACCCAAGAGCAAGTACACACCTGCTGTGTAGATATGTGCATCAGCAAGTGTGTTGACAAGTTTGTCAACATGTGATACAGGTGGTGTCAGGCATCTCCAATGAGCAAGCACTGCTGTGGCCCAAGCAACGTAACCATTAAGACGATAAAAAAAGACCATCAACCCTGTTGACGCTGCTTGCCACCTTCCGCGACAAGTACCCTGTGCGCAGCGAGCTCGAGATGCCTATGCAGGGAAAGAAGTCAAACAAGTTTGTGGAGGGCTGAAAAGTCTGCTTGGTTGATCTTGCGTTGCTTATGAACAGCACGGTGGCGATGCGACAAAAGAGCTGTCAAAAAATAACTAAAGAATACGGCATTCACATATGATAAGGTTGTTTCCATCTTATGCACGTTTCATTGTGATCGGCATATCTCATTGCTGTATTCTGCAGGCTTGCATAGAAGCTGAAGCTCGACAGCAAGCAATATCAAGTTTTTCAATGTGCTGAGCGAGCATGATGACATTATCGATGCTTTACCGTGCCACACGCTGGAATTGTTTTAGTCCTTGTCTACAGAGCAGATCATATCTGTGCTCAAAGACATTAAGAGCAACAAAGCCAATGTCAAGGTCAACCGCGCATTCAAAGACTATGTGCAAAAAGTTCAGCGCAAAGGTCGCTTTGTGTCATTTTTAGCATGCAAGGCAATTGATGGCGCAGTCTTTATCGATTCCGAGTAAGCACAGGCTTGTTGCAATGCAGCTTGTCATAGTGTGTGCTTTAACACGTGCAATGCTCGAATTAGAACAAACGATTGCGCAAGAAGGTATCTGGTCTCTACAATGCCATAGAGAAGCTGTTTCAAGAGCTGCTCCGCGAACATCATGAAGATTGGTGGAAAAGTTTAAAGAATGTGAAGGACAGCCCCAAGTCCAAGTTCCCTGTCAAAAATTTGCAATTTCTTTATTTCATCAAGCCCGAGGTTCATGAACTTGGCAATATCCCTTTCCCAGAAGCGTGCAAGGCTGGCATGCTGCCAAGCTCCATCACTATGCCCATGTAGGCGCCATTGTGTTGTCAAAATTTTGCCATCACTACTGGCTACCACTGCATTGATGTTAGGGTGTTGGCAGAATTTAGCCAACAGCATGAGTACACAATGTAAGCCGCATCCACTTTGTAGCAATGTATGCCGTGTTACCTAGCCGTGCCGTTGTCAACATGCAGTTGAACTTGCATATCTGTACACGAGATTTCCAACCGATGCTCAGGGCACACGCAAGCTAGAGTTCCACAACGTTAAGCAATGTTTGATGCCGCACTTCCAGCCTGTGCAGCTGCTCATTAACAACCTGCCCGCATTTAACGCATACCCCTCTTTCCCGCTTGTTTACTTTTACATACCCTTTGATGAGCCAGCCAGCGAGCACCCTTTCATTATGGCACACTTCAAGGACTTGGTAGAGGCGCTGGCCCGTCACAACAATGCCTTGGACTACTGGACGCTTTTGGCTTTTGTGCCGTTGAACAGCATTGCCGAATGCAAGACAGTACTAGAAAGCAACGCCTTTGTCATTGAGTTCACCACCTATGTGCCGCAACAAGTAGTTAAATTAAATGCAATAGATATGTACATTTTGTCGGTACACTTATAGCAATGTGTGCAAAGCTGCAGTCATTCCCGGGTCATCTCGAAGGCCAAAGCAGAACCGAGCCTTTGCTTATAGCCCTGTATAAAAGCGTGGATGACTCATTTAAGGAAGCCAACCCACATACCTGGTTTGAGTTGCGCTGTGAAGATCAGATGGTGTGGCATGATTCCTTGCGGCCCAAGTTTTGTCAGTTAGGGCCTTATGAAAAAAGACTCACCGTCTCGTTAAGATGTCCTTAACGCTGCAAATGACGATGACGACTCAGCTGGTGAAGATGTAGAGGGAGTAGAGAAGACAATCAGCTTGCTCACAACCAAGGTCAAGCAGATGTGAAAGCAGTTCGGAAATGGTGGGCAACCAAATATCTGAGCAGTGAGAGCAAGCAGCAAGTCTGCTGGCAGCAAAGGCTTTGCAGCAGTCTTGCACAAGACTTCTTGCCCATGTGAGCTTCGAATGAGGACATCTAGATCCTCGACCTTGGCGCTGGTGCTGGAGGTCTAACTGAAGGAGCTCTCAGGTCTAGCTACAGCATAATTGCTGTAGACAACAATTCCACGTACATGACGCGGCTTGCAGATCATTATTACCTTCCGCACGGAGTTCAAGGAAGCGGTAAGCTACTGTTAACAAAATGTTGACGTCATAAAAGTCTTAATCAACTACTTAAGGCACCTTTCGTTTGTAAGCGTGATTGCAAGCTCATGTTACGTGTTCAATGCAGCAGAAACGCCACACCACTCTGCGTTCAGCTGCGCAAAAAGAAACAACCTATCGCTTTACCGAAAATTAAAACCAAGCAGCAGTTGATGGAGGAGCGATTGCTCTTCTTGTTTCCCAAGCCGAGTTTCGGGGACACTCTGCACATGGCCTTTCTTGTGCGCTGGGTTAATCTTTCAGGTTTGCAAGCTATCGTGAAGGATGAGCCTGAGATGTACAAAGATATTCAGGACTACCTCAACAGTCGACGCGATACCATTCAAACAATGAATTTGCGTTGCTTGATTCTAAGCTTCTGCAAGGTTAAGCATAGCATAACATAACCCACCTTGTGTTTGACAGTGGATGACTACGGTGAAGTGAGAGCTAGCTTGGCTAGCAAGTACGTTAAGCTGGAGCATCATCTGCAAAGTCCCTCAGAACCAGCAGAGGGTCAGCTCACCCAGGTGACAGGGCTCACACATGGACCATCAGCATCGCGAACAGCGTCGCATACAACAGTAGAGAACCAGTCCGGAGGGGAGCCAGACAGCCAACAGCATAAGTAAGAACCCAACAGAGTGCTGGTGAAAGAGCCCGATAGCCAGCCAGCGAGCCAGCCAGCCAGCTAGCAGAGCAGGGCAAACTCATCACACATACCTACTGATGCGTTCCCCTTTGCAACGTGCTCTTGAACCTGAAAGAGGAAAAGCCCACAGTGTGCGATAAAGAAGTGTGTTGCTGCCGTATTCAACATCTGTGCTACACGCGATGTTTAGGTGTTGAAGAGGCCAAAGGAGCTCTCTGCCCAGACTACTTTGACAAGGCACACAAGGGAGGCTTGCAGCAATCTTGGGTTCAATCCGTGTAGAAGGCAGGGAAAACGGTGGGATTGTTGAATGTTTGGGGCTGCAGCAAGTGCAAGATTGCCAATGGTTGCTCTGAGTGCGCGGGTCCACTGAAGTTTTGGGCAGACCAGTCTCCTCTCAAGAATATGTCGCTCAGTCAGTAAAGCAAAGCTGCATACAAGACAGAACATGTAGGTTAAGGTAGCTTTCTTGCAGCCTTGTACATAGCTACATTCTATGTGTAGATGCGCCGTTAACATGCATTATACATGTGATAGACCATAGCTTATGTGACCTTGTTGTATAGCATGTTGCCACTGGCTTTCTCTCTGTAATGTTTGAGCTCAGCCAACACTCAACGCATTATGCAAATTCAACGCACGAAGACTGTTGTTCTGTAAATTACCTTTCACAAGTATGATACAAATCACAATTGCATCTCCTATTGGCAAAAATCTAACAACTAATTGATGATAAATGTGACACAGTGATGGCCACAGTCGCATCTTATGTGAATGTAAACCCTTGCCCCAAGTACGCTTGATTACTGCATGAGCAGTGTATACGTAAGTATTGTGCTTTACGAGACACAGCAGGTCTCTTCTGTCTTGTTTGTGACATGACTACACACCGCTTGACGTTAAAGGACCATGAATGGTCTGTGCCTTCGGGCCGGGATTTTGCCCTGCTTAGTAAAATCGGTGGATCATGTACGGTCCGGCTATCATTGACAGTCGGACCATGCATGGTCCAAACCTCACGTGAACGGTCCCATCGCACCATGTCTGGTCCGGCCGATTTACGGTCGCGTCAGGACCAGGTACGAGCCAGCCAGCGGACCAGGGACTCCATCAATCATGCAAATGTCATGCCTGGTCCGGCCAGCGGACCATCGACTGCATTATTGATCATAAGCATCAGATGTTATTGTAAATGACGGAAAATTTGCTATCTTGAGCCGACGGTACCGGCCACGCCCGGCCTGCGGGGCCGCAGGTTGCAGCGCACGACGCCGCGGCGTCGTGGAAATGATTAGTCAAGAACACATGCGTCCACCGAGAATCGAACCCAAGACCTTTGGAGTATAAAACACAACACCCTAACCACTTAGCTACATGTGCACGTAGCGGGAAGGACATTGTAGTACTTGCGTTATAGACTGTACCGACGGCCGCTTGGCGACTGTCGGCAGCGGAAATTGCACAGGAAGTCGGCGTTGTGAATTGACAGGCCCATAGGCAGTGCATGCGCTATCAATGTGCCCCGCCAACGGTATTACAGTATTTTAGGTCATTATTAATGACACAGAGCCGCAACTCGGCGGCTGCCAAGGTTTGTAAACTACAGTGCTTTGTTGGGGGCTGTCCATGAGTATGTAACCTTGTTAGGGGTTGTCAACATCCTGCTTGCGTGCGCATACATCTACATGTGTATATATGTAAGCATTCGTATATGTAGTATTTATATCATTTAAACGTGTATATACGTTTACATGATATAAATTAATAAACCGCATTGCAGCACCAACGTAGGTATTTACTGGCTGGTTGGACATGCTTGGTCGGGGCTGTCAATCATTCTGCGGTCTCATAAGAGGCTATTATAATAAGTGACGTCTTTTATATATATTTTTTGTACGTATTTTGTATGAGACATACATTGTATACGGCTCAACCTAAATACTATTATTATAACCATTTAAACCTGCGTATCTATGCGTATATGATTAGATTCATTTGTGCACACGCTAACATATATATATATATACTATAATATATATATAATGCATTAACGTATACACATAAACATGTACTATGTTTATATATACGTAGATGCTTAGATGAACGCATAGAACATGTTAGTGGTGCATGTCCACAAATGCATGTCCACAATATTTGCAAATATACGTACGGTACTATCAAGTATGTTGATTGCATAGACAGCCCCTTACAGCTTGATTGACAGCCGGCCGGCTGTCAATCAGCCGCCGACCACTTGCGGCTATCCACTTGCGGCTGTCCACGGGTGTATAGCCGACAGTCGGTGCGGCTTGTCAAGTAACACGTTAAGTGCACTTGTGCAATCAGGCATTTAGGCAATCTATTGTACCTTACGTAGGTTGTTGCTACCTACTCATGATAGCGGCAGGGCCGCGGTCACTGGTCCGTGCTGCACCGTACATATTGCGGCGTGGACCGTGCGGCACCATGTACGGTGCGTGCTAGTAGGGCCACAGGACTGCGGGACCGCACCTGGTCCGCATGCAAGGGCCAGCGTACATTACTGGTCCGTGCCGCACCATGGATGGTGCGGCACGGACCATGCGTGGTGCGCGTCGCCGCGCCAGCCATTCATGGGCCGCGGGGCCCCGAATGGACCAGGAACGGTCCGTCCCAACGGACCAGGCAGTCCTGGCCCGCAAAGTACGAATCATGCATGGTCCGCGGGGTCCGTGAAAGGACCATGCATGGTCCTTTTACGTCAAGCCGTGTGTCAAGGAAAAGGGCCAAAAACCAATTCGGGCCAGTCAAATGGTTGAGTTGGTGGTGGTGTACAAGGGTTGGTTCCTTGGACGAGGCCAAGATACTTTCTAACGGTGAAGCTGCTGATTATTTGGATGCCATTCATGATGCAGACCCTAACCACGAAAAGCCAACAACTCCACTCTGGATGACATATGTAATGACTTTCATGTAGGCACAATATCTGATTACAAGTCAATCATTATATCAAGAGTTTAACTATAGGTGGCGGATGAGGTGCGTGAATTACTCATCAATAGCCGCATGAGCACTACTTTGGCTCTGCCCGCAACACGCTGACTCAAAGCTACACGCAGCAACCGTGCCGGAATGTGACGGTTATCGTGCCTTGTCACCATGAGTTGGTCCTATCAACAACCCTCTCACAAAGACACGGTATTCATAGCAGAACCTTGCCCCCTCTGCCAAGCACACACGCGCGCCCCGCCACTCGCGTGCACACGCGCATGCGCTCGAAGCTACACACCGACTTGTGTAGCGCCTTGAAAAGGCATACAAATAAGCACACACCAGTGGACACACGCTAACAACCCCTCCTAACCACTACCAAGCTTGCACACAAGAGACTAGGGATTTAAGGTTGTATTGCACAAAGTGAAATGTCCTTTTATACCTACCAGTCTGCATATGCTACTGTCCAGACTTTTCTTGAGCTAGACGGAATCAGAAGCTAAGGTATTTTTATGAAACCTTGTAGTACACTTTTAGACCTTTTCGATGCACCAAGGAACTCCTCAAAAGATGCCCATATGGCAACATTAAACTATTTGGCGCCAGGCCCTTATGAAAATCTGGTTGAGTCCTTTTAGACTCGTCTTTGGGCCGGTCGATATCTGCGGCAGACTCACAATTCACCGATATCCGCCACAAGTTGTGAAAACATGATACTTGACAAATAAGGCTTAAAAGGGCATGAAATCATGAAATTTGACGTCGACTGTTGCACGGATGCGCAAGACCTTGAAGACCACTCACGGTTTTGTACTTACTCCGTCATATCCTGTCCAGGTTTGAATTAGGTCAGTCGGGACACAAAAGGGGGAAACCTGAGTCGGGACGCTAAGAACGAGTGAAAATTGTTGCGTTGAGACGCAAAACAAGCGGTGCGGTTGATTGGGCGGGGCGGCCGGCATTAGGGCACACGCAAACCTCACCCCGAGGGCATCACATGCGGCACCCGCTGCCGGGCTGCGCGCCGCTCATTGGCTAGGCGGCGTTTATCAACTATCGATCGTTGAATCTTTTTTGTATCGATATCGATCGTCCAAAGCACATCCCCACTTCATGCAATTGCTCAAATTATATGCGAATAAATATCCAAAATGAGCACAACGTGCACGATGCACATGCCGGCATATTATTTCATATGGCCCATATGATTTGTGACACACTTAAGGTGGCAAAACAGTATCTCTGATGTGTTGCAATATGAGGCACATATGTTGCGATATGAATACATATGCTGCAATATGCTGCAATATAATGCAATTTGGTTAGCAACCTGCGGTTAAGTGTTTCAAAACTTAAGAGTGAACGTAACGTTCACGCCACGGGACGTGCTGCGATACTCCGTAAATAATGACGAGGTTACAACCATCAAAATAATGATAACCTGAATTACCTTAACGTTAAGATTCAACCAAACGAAAAATCGCATCGTTACGCCACCATTTGGTCACGCATGAGATTGATTAGATGGGATCGCAACGGTGACAACAGCCGTTGCTGAAAAAGGCAGCGAAGTGGCCAATCATTGCAAAGTTGCGTAGAAGATGCTGAAAACTATCTTAACGGCAACTGCTTACCAACGGCGACCTAAAATCGCTGGGGATTCGGTGCAATTGCAGCACAGTTAGTGGTTAAATTGGCCGCGTTTTTGGCGGTACGAGGTCGGGACAGGCCCCATGCCTCAAAGACATGCCGCCACTACTCACCCTCTTTCTAACAGATCCACTCTACCCTTCAACGCTAATTGATTACACGCTATAATTACCGCGTCATCCAACATGGTCAACAGCCGAGATAAGGCCATGAAATGCCGCGTCGGGACACCGGCGTGGCGGACGACCCGATATAATGATATACACACGGATTGACGTTCGGGGACCATGCATGGTCCTTCCACGGACCCCGCGGGCCATACATGGTCCGTCCCCGCGGACCACGAGTGTCTGGTCCGCGAGGGACGGACCGTCCATGGTCCTTTTGGGGCCCCAACACCTGGCGCGCAGTCGCGCACCACATATGGTCCGTGCCGCACCTTGTATGGTGCGGCACGGACCAGTACTCTACGCTGGTTCCTGGATGCGGACCAGGAGTGGGCCCGCGGCTCAGCGGCCCGGCAGCCGCGCACCGTACATGGTCCGTGCCGCACCATGTATGGGGCGGCATGGACCAGCACTGTTGTACCATGACTGTAGTATCGTTATTGCATGTACGAGTACATAGGTACATTGTGTGTATCATCATCTAATAAATGACAGGCCGCACCGACTGTCGCCGCTTACCATAAAGTGGACAGTCGCAAATGGTCGGCGGCTGTCAATGTATATTGACAGCCGGCTGTCCATGTACATTTTAACTTGACAGCCGCCGACCAGTTGCGGCTGTCCACTTGTGGCCTATATATGTATAAATGGATATGTGTATACATATAAATATATGTGTATATATACACATATATATATGTATACATGCATTTGTATATATATGTTGATAAATATACGTGTGTGCATGTAGGAATAGGCTTAAGGTATACAAGCAAAAATTGTTGACGTATTGCGGCCGCAATTTGCAGCCGTGCAATCACTTCATATCTATTATTTCATGTACACACATTTTGTAGATATATTGATGCGCGTACACATGTGCATTAGACCTTTCATATGCAAAATTATATACATCTTAAATAATGTTTAAGAATATGATTGTACAGAGTGTTATGATTATTGTACAAGTACATAGTTTAAAAATATCATTATATCAAATTTACATCCATGCGTTGCGCGTATTAATTACATTATATATAGTTCGTTGGTTATTACATTATCATGATGTTGACAACCGTTAACATCATACCGTAAATACATATGTTGATGTTGTTCGCATGTTGCATTGCTAGGCGTAGTTTATGGTATGTTTTGAATGATCTGTACGAAACGAAAGCGCAAGCAGTGTCAGATGTTATGACTTGTAGCCTTACTTGTATAACCTCATAAATGGCCTATAAAAGCCTCATGCGACCACAAAATCATCGACAGCCCGATAAGGTACACTGGCTGCATTGACAGTCGCAATTTGGCTACTATCGCTAAGAATTGTCACAATGACAGCCCCTAACAAGTCTACAAATTGTACTGGCGTATTGACAACCGCCGAGTTCGCGGCTACCGGTATGTAGTTTGCCACCGTCCATGTAACTGGTACAGCCTATGAATGCTACAGTTGCATGGGCTCAGCCTATGGGCCTATCAAAGTGACAATCTTCGACTGTCCATCGGCAATTACTGCCGCCGGCCGACAGTCGCCAAGCGGCGCATGCAATACACTAAATGATATAGGTTGCCATGCGACCCTACCGGTACGTGCACTTGTAGCTTAGTGGTTAGGGCGTCGTCTTTGATATGCTAAAGGTACTGGGTTCGAATCCGGCCGATGCGTGTGTTCTTGACTAATCATTCCACTAACGCCGCGGAGCTGGCCGCGGCCTTGTGCGCCGCAGGTTGGGCGCAGCCGGTGCCGCCGGCAAAGATGTCTCAACTTTTACTGCATTTGCACTCATATCTACATTGTTCCATAATAAAATTCGGTCCATGGTCCGCTAGCCGGACCAGGTATGATTGAAACATTGTAATGATATGATTGTGTCCCTGGTCTGATGGCCGGACCACACCTGGTCCTGACGCAACAGTAATCGGCCGGACCTTCAATGGTCCGTATCAAGGGACAATGGTACCATTCATGTGAAATTCGGACCATGCATGGTCCGACTGTCCATGAAAGCCGGACCATACATGGTCCGTTAATTACACTTAGCAGGGGAAAATCCCGGTCCTGCGTCACGGACCATTCATGGTCCTTGAACGTCAATCCGTGTGATAGATTATGCAAGGTGGGGAATGCGATTAGAGGTAATCCCAATTTTGGTCGCCGCGTCCCTGCTCAGCCAGTTCGCACCAACCACGTCTCGTATCTCCGTCGACTGCTTTCGTCGGCGTCGGCGTGCCCGCTCACGTGAGCCAGCCTACTGACAACGAAACTATTTTGAACGACGTTGACTACATTGAAACTTTTTGTACAGCCGCCAATTGGCACCCGTCTAATATATGTACATTCAATTAGGCAGGTGTTTTGGTTCACGGTCAGTGTGCTTTGTCCAAACGTGTCCAACCATACTTTCTATACTTTGCACAAGGGTGTTTATCTTACGTCACTATAATTGATAGGTATGTGGATAAAGATGAATTCGCACAGAATTACTATTACATGCATGCTGTGCTATACCCTATGCATATATACTCAGGTTAGCCTATACACATACACGCACAACGCTGCCTTCCCTTGCAAATTGGTCTATGTGTTGTATCTTGCACAGATTGGTCCATGTGTAAAATACAACACATCGACCAATATGCGATGGTCCATGTGTAGACTTGACCATCGCATGTGTGGACTGCAATTGTAACAATTGTGGCCCGACCACTAGGCTATGGTTGCAAAAGACACTACCATGAGTGAGGTCTGTCAAAATTTATCCCAATTCGTGACATTTCTCCCCAATTTAACTCATGAGTTCCTCATAATCCAATGAGGCACTAGCCCACGTCGCCGTGTTTGCGACCGTACCACGATTGGTCTGCCCGCGGCCTGTTGGATCCGGCCCACGAACGGTCTTGACCGACCGACCGAACGAACGAACGGCCATCCTCACCGCGTGACCTGCCATCCCAGCGCGACCGCTCACGCGGCCTTAGGTTGACCTGGCTCGGCGCGCAGGTCGTGATCCCGCGTCCAGCCTAGGGCAAGCCGCCCCAAATGTTTTTGTTTTTGCCTTCGATCTGCCTCAATCCCCTACAGGAATTGAACATGAGACGTCAAAATCCGTTACCATTGTAACAATTGGGGCCCGACCTCTAGGCTATGGTAGTAAAAGACACTACCATGAGTGAGGTCAATGTCACGAATTGGGATAAATTGTGACAGCGATGGTCCAATCAATGTAGGTAGAGTTGCAAGGCTGTAAGCTTTACCCCTGGTCAGATGAAGGGTTTCCACCGGTGTCTCCGTTATGCTTGATGTCTTGCATGTAAGTATTTCTTAGCTACGTTGTGCATAGTCCAGTATATACAGGGTCGGTACTTATGGGTTGGGTGGCGCGCTCGCACGCACTCTTGGGGGAGCACACCTATAAAGCTATCAACGCAAGTGTACAGTAAATACGGAAGGGAACTCGCGAATGCATAAGCCTCCACACAATCATCCACACGGCAAAAAGGCAAATAGATTGCAATAGATTACTCATACTTACACCATCACACACACATACAACACAAACACTAGCACATATATATGCAAACAACTATTGAAGCTGCTGTCGACGGTGGAATGACCATCACTCGCTTTAACACCGTCTTGACATGGCCCACATGTAGGTGTAAGCTCCTTGGATGTGTGCATGTGTTTGTATGGTGTGCGTGCGCGTGCGTGTGGGTGTGCTTGTAGGCACATGCATATGCGCGTGTGTGCGTGTGCATGTGTGCGTGTATATGTGAGGCCGTGTGTATGTGGCGTATGTTTGTTTGCTGTGCCGTATGTGAGGCTGTTTGTGAATGAGTTTAAGTGCGTGCGTGCGTGCGTGCGTGCGTGCGTGCGTACATGTGTAAGGTTGTGTACGTGAGGCTGTGTGTATGTGGCGTGTGTGTTTGCTGTGTATGCGTGCATGCGTGCGTGCGTTTGTGTATGCGTGTGGCTGTGTATGTGTGGAGCGCATGTGCATGCGTGTGTGCGCCTGCGTGTATGTGTGAGGCTGTGTGCTTGTGGCGTGCGTGTCTGTGTGCGTGTTGGCACGTGCATGTGCATGTGTGTATGTATGAGGCTGTATATGTGGCGTGTTTGTATGGTGTGCGTGTGTGCGGGTGTGTAAACGTGCTTGCGTGCGTGCGTGCGTGAGGATGCGTGGCGCGCACATGTGTGATCGTTGGCACAGGCATGTGCGGATGTGCGTGTGCGTGTATGTATGAGGCTGTGTATGTGGCTGGTTTGTGTGGTGTGTGTATGCGTGCGTGCGTGCGTGCATATATGCGTGAGGATGGATGTGCGTGTGCGTGTGCCAGTGTGTTTGTGGGTGTGGCGAGTGCGCTTGCGTGCATGTGTATGTGTGTGCGCGCACCTAGGTTATGTAGCTCAAGTGCGCTTGACACGCTGCTCCTTCAAGGCTTTGGGGTTGTCATGTGCTTTGTTGAAGCCGTCATGGCAGAACCATAGCTTTGTGTCTTCACGCACGTCCTTAGCGGTCTTGTATGCACTTTGAAAGTAGAAGTAGATTGTGTCCTTCCGACACACGCAACACTTACGGCGGGGGCGTGCTCGGGCTGAACAATCGAACGTTTTCCCTTCTGAATCCAATTCCAAACGCACTGCGTTGTGGTTCTGTACACACGCTGCTTATCATTCATACTGCAACCTAGACAGACATATTGCCACGTTTACTTACATAATCGACTACTGCGATAGAATGCCATCATTGTGGTACGCAACATGTTTGTGGTTATTTTCATGCCGCCTTCAATTAGAGTGATAACATCGTCCAATGCACGGACGCCGGCTTGAGTTGGAAATTTTTCCAGCTCTCCACGATGCTTTCGTCTCACATAGTTAGTTAGCGGAGGGGGCGTTCCCTCTGGCTCTCTCCAATTCCCTCGACCACTGGTACTGTGCAAGGGATTCTGCTTCCGCCCTCCCCAACCACCACCAGTCGCTCCTCCCTCGGGAAACGTTTGTTTTCGCCCTCTTCAACCACCTCCCCGACCATCAACGCTTGCACGTGGAGGAGGTACTTCCCCGCCCCCCCCC
>RHPI01003389.1:605169-662583 GCA_009103225.1 Chlorokybus atmophyticus
TTCCCCCCAACTACCGCAAAATTGCATTCGCAGTGTCCGGGCTTCCGCATCAAAAATGCGGCACCATTACAATTGCGGCGGGAAAAGCTTGGACACTGTGACATTAAATTTACGCATACATATACAAACTTGCTGCTCTCGACCGCCACCGCCCTTGCTGCCGCCTCCGCCGCCGCCCCTAAGCAAGGTCAGCAGAGAGCGACATGCACTTGCTGTTCTCCACCGCCGCCGTCCTTGCCACCGCCGCCGTCCACACTGACCACGCCGCTGCCTAGCCGACGCCGCGGCGGCCGCTCCTGTTTATTAGGCTATTAGGGTTTTTGAATTTTTGACCGTTCAAACGGAACGCCGTTATGAAATTGCAATTCACAGTTTGTTTTCTTTTTAATTGTAATGAACAATCACAGCGGTCATAGATAGCCCAAGTAGCTCAATCGGCGGTGAGGGATAGCTCCGAGTGGCTCGATCGGCGGTGAGCGATAGCTAGGCTCGGCTATCCCCGATCGTGCGTCGCTGTAAGGAGAGGGGGTGCTACCTCCTCCCTTTAATCCCCTACCCCAACACCACCACCAGCCACGCCGACCACACCGCCGCCGCCAGGGGCAACTGCCGAAGCAGAAGATCCCCTGGCTATGGCGGCTGCTGCGTTAGCAGTGCCGCCATACAGCTGATAGAGACATGAGACTCATGTCTCATGTCGATATCAGTGTTACAGTTAAGTAACACTACATTAGGGCCTTAACACGAGGTTAACGGCCCTAATACGGCTTAATTGGCTGTATATACCCGTTGGGACCCTTATCTAATCCTAAATAAGGGCGGGGAACTTCTATAGAGGTAGCACTCCGTTACATTCCCCCCCACTTAGGTTTCAATGTCCTCATTGAAGGGTTAGCAAAGCCCCACCATGAGCACCGAGAACCAAAGCAATGAGAGAACCAGGGCCGAAGCGGTAAAGATGTCCGCCAGCACCCTTTTACCGTCCGCGTGTGGACACAGCACTCCAGTACCCCCGAAGAATCTCTTGGCAGTTGGTAAGATTCCTTTCGGGCTCCCACGTGTTGTGCTCAACACCATACCCTTTCCATTTCACCAAGTAAGACGGCGCGCGTCCGCGTCGAGGCTTACGGTGACTCAGGATTGCTTCCACCTCATACTCGAAAGTATCGTCGCCATCCACTGCAACGGGGGGTGGAGGAGGTTGAACCCGACCGTCAGAACGGTATGGTTTCAGTACACTCACGTGAAACACATTGTGAATACGTATCGACTTTGGCAAGTCCAAACGATACGCGTGAGTGCCGACCCGATCAGTTATCTTGAAAGGGCCTATCCAGCGAGGGAAAAACTTGCGGGTACCCACTCCCTTGATGGATACGTTTTTGGTACTTAAAAGCACCGAACAGCCCACATCGTAGTTGGCCTCTCTACGATGCGCATCAGCTTGGGCTTTTTGTCTGTCTTGCGCTGCGCGCAGACAGTCTTTTGCCAACGCTAACCTATCCTGCATGGCCGAAGCCATCTCGCGCGCTGCAGGTACGCGAGTCACGTCAGTAGCGGGCAACTTAATGTTCGCAGGACTCAGTGGATGCACTCCGTAATTCAAGAAGAACGGAGTCTCCTGCACACTCTCTTGCCATGCATTATTGATCGCAAACTCAGCCATTGGGAGATAAATATCCCAATCACTCTGATTCGGGCTCACATAATGCCGGATGGTTTCCTCAATCACTTGATTGGCGCGTTCTGTCTGACCATCCGTCTGTGGATGGTAAGCAGTGCTCATGTTCTGCTGAATGTGTAAGAAGCTGCATAGCGACTTCCAAAACTGAGCCACAAATCGCGGATCGCGATCTGACACGAAGTTGCGGGGCAAGCCATGCAACTTGAACACAGACGCGACAAAAACCATCGCCAACTCACGGGAGCCTATCTCCATGCGACAAGGGACAATGTGGACCATTTTGGTCAAACGATCCACAAAAACTGCAACCGCAGTGTGACCTAATGCTGTCTCTGGGAGCTCAGTAACTAAGTCCATACTCACACTTTCCCATTTGCCATCAGGAATAGGCAATGGTCGCAGCAAACCAGCGGGTTTCTGACGTAACGGCTTATCACGCTGACATTTGTCACACGTGTCCACATACCGTTTTACGTCAACAGGCAACGATGGCCACCAATACAACTGTTGCGCTGCTTTAACAGTCTTGCGACTGCCAAAGTGCCCAGCGTACGGTGGATCGTGTACATCAGCTATGCATTTCGCACGCAATCCAGCATGGTCAGGTATTACCAAGCTGCTGCCCACATAATACAAGTTGTCTCGTTTGCTCGGTTTTTGCACGTTGTCCTCTGACGAGAACCATGGGTCAAAAGCATACCCTTGCACAACAGCTTGCACAAACTCATCATCCGGTGGCAATGTACCGCGCGTCGCAAGCAATTGCGCACGCATAGCTGCCAACAATGATGGACAACGACTCAGAGGATCAGCAACATTGGTTCTGCCTGGCCGGTATACCCACTCAAAGGTAAACCGAGACAGAAACTCATTCCAGCGGGCTTGCCTTCGTGACAAGTTTTGCTGTGTTGAGAAATACACCAATGGATTATGATCAGTCACCACTGTGAACTGAACCCCCTCCAAGTAACATCGCCATGTTTCCAGAGCATGTACTATACCAAGCAACTCTTGCTCGGTGGTAGTGTAATTCACCTCTGCTGGGATGAACTTCCTACTCTCATAAGCACATGGTCTGCCATCTTGCAACAGTACTGCACCACACCCAAGGGTGGACGCATCGCTAACCACAGTGAAATGCTTGTCCCAGTTTGGCAATGCCAACACTGGAGCAGCAAGTCAAAGTTAGCTTCACCTGTTGCATAGCAGCTTCTTGTTCAGCTGTCCATAAGAATTGAGCATCTTTTCGCAACAGTTTTGTCAAAGGCACCACTACTGTGGAGTACCCCATCATAAACTTGCGAAAGTAGTTTGCCAACCCCAAGAATGATCGCAGCTGATGGATATTCTTAGGTTGAGGCTAATCCTTTACAACTTGCACTTTGCGAGGGTCAGGTTTCACACCCGCACCGCTCACAATGTGCCCCAAGATTGGCAACTCCGTCTTGCAGAAGTCACACTTCGCAAGATTGGCAAACAAGCGATGTGTACGCAGCAAGGCGAACACCGCTTTCAAGTGCTGCTTATGCTCTTCCTTGGTTTTACTAAAGACAATGATGTCATCCAAGTAAACCATAACATACTTGCCAAGTATGCCACCAAAAATCTTATTCATTTCCTTCTAAAACACTGCGGGCGCATTAGTCAATCCAAAAGGTAACACTTTGTATTGATAATGGCCCGAAGGTGTTCTGAATGCTGTCTTGTAAACATCAGAAGATGAATCCGGATTTGATGATACCCACTTGTCAAGTCCAACGTACTAAAGTACGCATTTCTCGACAGGTTATCAAACACATCATCAATCCGGGGCAGCGGGTATCGATTCTTTACCGTGATCTTGTTCAAAGCACGGTAATCCACACACATGCGCAGCTTTCCATTCTTTTTCATCACAAACAAGATGAGCGCGCCAAAGGGTGAAGAACTCGGTTCAATCAATCCCTTTTCCAATAACTCTTTGATTTGAGTTTCCATTTCCCCCCCCTCTCGGGGGCTCAGCCTATTTATAGGCCGAAACGGAGGCTCACTATCAGGAATGAGTGATATTGTGTGTCCGACACCTCGATCAGGAGGTAAGCCTGGCAACTCATCTGAGAACACATCTTGATACTCCTCAATGATGTCTGCAACACCTTCTATATTTCCTGGCACAAAGTCGTCCGACGACGTCAAGTGTACCAGAAACGCCGGTGTAATTTTGCGCAACGCACGTTTCACTTGCAGTGCAGTGAGTAGCGCAGGGTCGGTCTGCTTGTGGTCCAAGCTATGTGACCCTTTCACAGACAATGTTACACGCTTACGACCTTTCTGTACTGTGCACAAGCGTGCGCCAGTATCTAATGTCATTTTGACATTTTTTCGCCATTCCTGTCCTAATACCACATCAACACCTGATATGTCGATGGATACCACTATGAAAGTAAGAGTGGCATGATAATTACCAATCTTTATTTTCAATTTTATATCCCCTTTCACTGGCAACGCACCCCCTGCACCGGCAGCTGAAAATGCTGAGGGTTTACACGCTATCTTGTTGCGCACAACCCATTGTTCCTCAACGAAGTTGTGTGTTGCACCAGTGTCAATCAAGAACGAACTGTTTACACCTTGCATTGTGCCACTAAATGTCCACAACAGAGGTACCACCCATCCTTGAAATGTAGCCAAGAGTCCGTGACTAATGCGAGGGTTGATCAATATGGCTGACAACCGTACTGTCCCTGTTTCACGCTTGCTGAATTGCTTCAACACAGACCCTCCGCGAGTATGTTTTAACCATGGGCCACGATACTTTGGCACCATCACCACCATACTCAAGGTTCTGTGCTTATTCTGCAACTCAGTCAATGCATGCAACACATCGGTAAGCATGTTGAACTCCACATGTACAAGCACACAAGCATACTCTTCCACTTTTTCAACATCAAAGAGTGGCAACTTGTCATGTGCTTGCCATGCGTGTGTCATTACATGCACTTGAGACAGATCATCAAACCAGTTTGCTGCTTGCATCTCAAGCAACTGGCTATCAACCGCATCTACATCAGTCACGGCGTAATCCTATTCAACCTTCTTGGCCTTGCCCTTCTTGGCGGGGCAGTTCTTCGCAATGTGGCCCGGCTGGTGACAGACGTAACAGGTGCGAACCGCAGCGGGTGTAGCACCACCAGCAGATGTGCCACCGGTTGGAGGCGTGAATGTCTTCGCCTTCTTTGCCGTATGCGCACTCGGCTGAGGGTAACGCTTTCCTCCCACCCCGTGCGGCTTGGCCGCAGCTGCCACATGTGCCTTTTCCTGCACCGCCGTGTCATCACTGTACAAATACACGCTCAGCTTCTGCAGCTGGGCCAAGTCCTCAGGAACTCAAGGAAGTCCCGTTGCCGTGTTGTACTGCAACTGATCGCGCACACGCGCATCCAAGCCGCGTTTGTACAACTCAAATTGCTCAGCCTTGTTCATGGGCATGAGGCCACTGTTCACGCGGCCCACCAACGCTTGGAACTCCTGCAGATAGACTGAAGCCGTCCTGCCATTCTGTCGCAGCTTGTTGAGCTTGTTGCGAGCCTGAGTAGCTGGATCCATGCCACCATAGCGCTCCACAAGGAACTTGAATAGTGCCTCCACTGTCTTAGCCGCACCATCCTCTGTCTGCCTCGCCCACTCGGCGAGAGCGTCAGATGGCATGAGCAACTCAGCAACAGCAATGTGCTCACCAACTGGGCGCTTCAGTGCTGTCAAATAGTGCTCAACAGTGACCACCCAATCATGGATGCTGACACTGCCGTTGAGCTTGAACTTCTCAGGCTTGTTCAGTGCTGTAACCGGCAGCCCCGCTGATGCACCAGCTGCTGAAGTAGCACCCGCCACCTGTTGGCGCTCGGCCACCAACTCAGACTACATAGCATCAAGGCGTGCCGTCAACTGCACCCGGCCAGTCAACTTGTCTTCCAAGTTAGGTCCCAAGTACCAGAACACGTCCTTGCAACGCTGTGAGGTTTCCACTCCCAAGTTGGCCAAAGCCTCAAACGCCATTCGCTTGCCTTGGTAAGGGAGAGGCTTATCATATACGGTCATGATAGCAGCCACCTTTGGATCACCTTGCACAAGTGGCGGGATGTTGTTCGTCAGCTCATGCTCGAGCACCATCTCCTTGCTTGCACGAGGGAGTGTGGCAAAGTCTGTCTCATAGCCATCACGAACCGTCTGCGCCCATGCATCCCACGTTTCCTGACGAAGCTGAGGGTGGGCAGCAAGTAGAGCCTTACGCTCTGACGCATACTTCTCAATGGCCCCGCCAATGACACTCTGTGTGTCCACTGCAGCTGGTCCACTTTGAGAAGACTGGTTGGGAGAAGCTTCGCTGTCTTGCTGAGCTCCTTCCTTCTCACTGTCAGTAAGCTTATAGCTTTCACTCGTGTCCGAGTCCTTCACTTCCTCATCACTAGATGGCTCATATGATGTTGACTTCTCAGGCACAGAAGCATAGCCCACACCGTCCTCTCCATGGTCAGACATCTGCCCAAGGATACACGCCGTCAATACTGGAAGTTTGCAAGTGCACAAACACACAAGTTGTGCACTTCAAAAGTGACAAAATCCACTGATTTTTCCTCGTCAAGTTTCAAGTGCTTAACGTGAAGTATTCAGCCCAAAGAAGAGCTCTCCACACACCTCTCAACTAGATACTTGCTTTGAAACAAACCGCACGCGAATCCACGCGGCGGTTCACAAGCTATAGCCACTCAAAGTTTTCACTTTGTACAACTCAGCTCAACTCACAATTGCAATTGACACACAAGGTGCCAAAATCTCGTTGAATCAGCCCTACAGGCCAATATCGACAAGTTGTGAGTCGTGAGTTTGATATCGGCCGCTCAGAATGACTCTGGCGGCCTCACCGCACTGACTGGCGGTCGGAATAGCCGATATTGCCACCGGACTGCCCCACAAAGGTTGATAATGTAAAAACCACTTCAAACCCTTCACACCACCACGAATCCACGTGGTGGCAATGTCCCAGGCACACACAAGTGTTTATAATAATATAAAGTACTATGTGATGTGCTGGATATGCAATGCCTAGAGGAGAAAGCCTGAATGGCCGCCTCCCCTAACAGCAAGCTAGGCTAGGCCAGGGCGACTAGGCTAGGCTAGGCCAAGCAAGCAAGTAAGCAAGGCTAAGCTAAGCTAAGCTACACCAGCAGCAGCGTTATGCACAACAACAACAACAACAACTAACACCACTACCCACCCTAACTTGTGGGTAGCTAAGCTAGCGCCGCCGCCGCCGTTGCCGCCGCTGCTGCGTCGCCTGCTGCGTCGCCTACTGCCAATAGTTGCCGCCGCTACTGCGCCGCCAGAGCCGCCGGCGCCTCCCACAGACCCCTCGCCGTCCTTGCTCCGATACCAATGTAAGGAGAGGGGGTGCTACCTCCTCCCTTTAATCCCCTACCCCGACACCACCACCAGCCACGCCAACCACACCGCCGCCGCCAGGGGCAACCGCCGAAGCAGAAGATCCCCTGGCTATGGCGGCTGCTGCGTTAGCAGTGCCGCCATACAGCTAATATCGACATGAGACCCATGTCTCATGTCGATATCAGTGTTACAGTTAAGTAACACTACATTAGGGCCTTAACACTAGGTTAACGGCCCTAATACGGCTTAATTGGCTGTATATACCCGTTGGGACCCTTATTTAATCCTAAATAAGGGCGGGGAACCTGTATAGAGGTAGCACTCCGTTACAGTCGCGTCCCAAGGAGTGCCAAGGTCTCCTGAAGGCAAGGTGTATATTGGGCAAACCAAAAACCTAATACGAAGGTTTCATGAGCATAGACGTCATCCACCACGCAAGATGCTCAAAGTTTTAGACTCACCCCAACCTTTTGCAAACCAAATCGAGATGCGCTCATAAGGGTGGGCCATTATCAAGGACCAGCTAAACACAATGAAAACCAAATTCATTCAGGAGTACGATTCACGTGGACCGAATGGTTACAATGTAGACCAAGGTAACCCATCTATGTTCAAGGCATTTTGGGCTCGATGGCGTAAAAACCCTCACTTTCGTAAACGTAAGCATTAACAAAGTATACATAGTAATAAACCGACATACTGCCGATACAAAACTTGCAACGTGTTGTACATGTGTGTAGTGCATGATGATCTTGTATGTAATGAACAAAATAATCTCCTTATACAAACACAAGAAGGCAAAATACCAGGATAAATGCATACAAATTTATGTAAATAACAAAGTATACATAGTAATAAACCGACATACTGCCGATACAAAACTTGCAACGTGTTGTACATGTGTGTAGTGCATGATGATCTTGTATGTAATGAACAAAATAATCTCCTTATACAAACACAAGAAGGCAAAATACCAGGATAAATGCATACAAATTTATGTAAATAAATCTCTTTATAAATATTAACATATACACACATAGATAGATCAAGACCATATTTTAAATAAAGATCATACCTATCTGCCTATCTATATATAAATATATAAATAGATAGATAAAGACCATATATATACATACATACATATATATATATATATATGCATCGCTCTTATATACATTTATATGTTTGTAAATGTATGTATTTACAATATATATAGCGCTTATTTAATATAGATATACCAGGTACATGGCTGTATATGTATTTTTTTAAGTTGTACATACACCCTTAGAAGTATATATGCTCCATCAAACCGACGTCGCACCACCACCGCACCTCAACGGCACCACCGTCGCACCTTTATCGTACTTCCATCGCACCGTCATCGCACCGAGATTGCACACCGCCGTCGCACTGCAATAGCCTTCACGTCGCAACAATTGCGACATTATTTACATAGGTTACTTTGAACGATAAACCAATGAACTACGTGAAACATATGTATGTATTAGAACATAAATTTATGAAAACATTCAGAGTTGATTATGTTAATATTTTGGCTTGTAAAAGAGCAGCATTGCAAAATGACCCAATCATAAGAGAAAATAAGCTCAATGCCCATACAATAGGTTGATTCATAACATCATATACAATACTTATTTCAAGAAATGAATTGACATGTAGCATGACAGGCACCACTAGCAACAAGCTACAGCTAAAACAAAAACAAAGTGACAACACCTAACAAATCCACACCACGTAAATTACCGTATCAACTTCACCATCATATGTAACAAGATACGCTTGATCTGCAGAAACAACATGACAAAATAGGCAAGCAATAGAATAGCAACCTTTTTATTTACAAACAATCAACAACACTCGCCAAAATACCTCAAGTTTGTATTTTTTATGGCCTTGCGGTAAGGCACGTAGCTCGTGTGTCAACTTCAAACATTGCTCAGCACTCACCGGAGCAACAAAATCTATGGCCATCTTGATACAAGGCTGTTAAGAAATATACTAGTAAACAATGAAATAATGGCCAATAATGCAACACAACGCTCATTAACCTTGAGGTTTCGCACTTGATGCGGACACCCAACAGGTATGAAGACAGCATCTCCCTCGTATTGGATAATTCGCCAAGGCACAACACCTTCAATTAATTAGCTTAACTATTGCACAGACACCAAGTAATACATGACTTACCATGCTGTTGTCAAAGATTTTGCATGTGTTCCACTTTTAAGTAGATCCTTTCATCGTAAAAAGATTAACCACCTAATAGATTAACGAACAAATTACACGCAATGCAAATCGCTGCTACACCAATTACATGAGTTCAATGATCAAATAAACAAGCATGATTCATGGGTGGTGGTGCTGAGGTCTCACCACTACACAATGCTACACACCTTCTCATAGAGCCATTCCATTACATTACATTGGTCCTGGAACTTGTGCAAGTTGTCCATCACGTAAGAATGCAACTTGTTCATGTCCTCTCCTTGAAAATGTCCCACGCAGCTCCTCCAATATCCACCTAACCAAGTAGCGCACTCAGGTGGAAACAAGCACGTGCAAACTCACATCACCATAACCACATACCTGATATTGCATTTTTTGTTTCCTCAACAATTGGGTAGGTGCTTTTGCAGTCTAGCCATAAGGATCGCAGGTAGACGATAAACATTCACCTGAACATAATTCTTTGCTTGCACGCAATACAAAGAACATATACCAATCAAGCTATACACTTACTGCATTAAACAAATCCATATAAAGATGAGTGACTGAATTGGCTAAGTCCAACTCTTCTGCACACCCCCGTAAGCGATATAAAAATTCGTGTCCAGGTTAGCAGGTATTTGATCCTGAAAGCAATAACATCCGTTCAAGCAACATTGACACATGTCAATAAACTTCAAGAACATAGCAAAGGCAAATTGTTTGCTATATTGTCATTGCCCTGGTTGGGGTGGGTGTACTCGTTGAAAGGCAACATCTGGATAAAATCCTTGATATGCTCTTGCAACATCCTTGAAGCAAGCCTGTAGCAATTACCAGCAACACACATGCATTCTTATTAACACACGTGTTTACAACATATACAATATCCCAATATAATGCACATGCAATCATCACACCACATTACCTTTGTGGGCCAGTCTTTCATTTTATGGAACGTGCGAACGCTGCCGTCATCCTTCCACCACCCGCCACAAAAAAACCACGAAAGAATTTAAAAGCTGTCACATGCATCAGAACATGACACATACACATGTACTGCAATGCTACATGGCTACACATATCACCACACATGCCAACACACATATACCTCACAAAAACCATCACAATCCAAGATTATGAGTTTAGGGGAAGTGCGACCAATCTCGCGACTCAGGCTACTGGCAATCCACTTCTCGTTGTCCACCACAATATTCTTAACCACAACAGGTTCACCTCGTCGCCAAAGGAACTGGAAGTTTTCTTAACCCTATTTATCTACATACACTGTTTAGAACATGGCCAACACCATCATGTGGAATTACACAACTCACTTTTATTGCTTCAAAGTGGGTTGCCAGACTTCGTATTCCCATGGATGGCATAAGTAGACCATAAATGCACTACACATGGAACACCCGCTAACAACACATTGACACACAAAAAGCACTTCACAACGCTTAAACAATGCTTCATAGTAACTGCAGCATGGTTGAAGGTCTAATACACAATAACACCCCTGCACATGCCCACGAAATGTCACCGATAATGGCCACAAGACACATGTATTAGCATCAACAACACATGATATACTTGTATGCACAGCGAAACACCCGGCCCTCCCATTCTTGAGTACACAAGCTGCAAGGCTACATTGCACACGCGCGATACTGTTATCAACAATAAATACCATGACACGACATGAACAACCTTAAGCACACCAATTCTCCTGCTCATTAATACTACCAAAGGCCGTAGGTGCAAATTAATTTGATCAATGACACTGGTCCGGTAAGTTGGGCCCAATATCATATGATTGGTCCACCGAAATATATGAAAGCAAGGCTAATATATGCGGTGTTTTAATACATGCTTGGGTTACCGTAAGTAGGGTATTATTGTTTACTGTGCTGCATGTTAGGTGTTGTGCGCTGTCAGCTCGCTGCGTCTTATTGCTGTGTATTGGTAGCCCTGCTTTTTAGTGACCTTCGCTCATTACATGGCGCCTTCCCGAGACAAGCAGCATGCTGTGCGCTGTGCAGCAATTATGGCGAAAAGCAATTTTGAACTAGGGTTCCTCAAAACCGAACCATGCCTGGTACGATCGGCCGCGCCAAGGAGGCCGTGCCGGAGCCCTGGTCCGAGAGTGTTCGCGCCAAGCATGGCGGATGTACGCCCGCACCATGGTGTATTCCTGGTGCGGCCGGTCACACTAGGTTACAGGCCTGGTGCGACTGGGCGCCAACGGCCTATAAGCCGTGCAATTACGGCGCACAATCAATCAAAATAAAAATGATGTATGCCTGTTTGCTGCAGTACATATCGTACCTTTATAAGGTACAAGCTGCGCATGGTGTACGCTTAGTTCACGTACACCGGCGGTCGCAACTGGTTAAGGGTGTGGTTAATATATATACTCAGTTATTCAATTAACTGGTTACCAACGGGTCGCACCTTGCTACGCGGCCAAAGGTGCGACCGGATGGTAGCTACTGGTCGCTCCTTTTGCTGCGCAGGAGGTGCGACCGGTCGCACCTTTTGCTTGCTGTGCAGCAAAATATCGTATCAGTCGACTTTGCCGCAAAAGTAATCGATATGATTGTTTCATTCATGTGTATTTGAATCGTATTGTTTCAACGGAAGTTGTATTGCTGCGAGAATGGCACATGTTTACTGATTACTAGCCGCGGATACACTTAGCATGTAGGCGCGTGGCGTGGTTGGAAGAACGGTACAGTTACATTCTTAACACGGGTTCGAAACTCACTGTAGCATACACACAAGTGGTGCATCAACCAAATCAAGATTTGAACTTGATTGAGCTAATCACACAATTAGACATTTTCTTGGTCACATGCCAACCGGTGGTTCGGTTCGGTGGTGCTTACCTTGATACTTCGTACCTCGTACACTATATTGTCTAGATGCCGCATACCCTGGTGCGGAGATATGTGCACCAGCGGTGACATTCGAGGAAATCGGGATCATGGTTGGATTTTGCGTTTAAGTGCTGGGTTTCGACCCTGATTTGCGGCTTCTACCGCCCGCTATTGCCCTCTGGTGCGGACGTCCGCACCATACATGGTTGTATACAGTTTTTCGCGGTGAATTGTGCAAGCGTTTGCGTCCGACTCTCACTACTGCTATTGCATGCTCTGCATACATTTTTAGCAGTCCACGGTGACCGTGTCGTCAACCGGAGTGATTGGTTGTGTCACACCTTGAGAGTAGTCTGCGGCATGGTGCACAGTTCAAGTCAGTGGTATGCTTTCTTGACCCATTTGCATATCATGTGTTGGCATTTATAAATATTTTTACCCCTTTTTGGTAAATGTGATATCATTTGGCTCATCGCGTCGGATAAGCTTTCCTAACTTGCGCTCTGTTAGGAAAGCCTTCCTAACATGCGCATGTGGACAAAGCTCGTGTGACGCGCAGTGTGTTGAGAAAGCTTTCCTCATAATCGACCAATGTTCGCGTCGCAAATTTTACACGGTGACTGACTAAGGACTGAGGGACTGACTGGTGCCTGAGCCTGCCTGAGCCTGCCTGTTGCTGCCTGAAATATTACTTTTGGACTGTTGGGTTTGCCGTTGGCTTAAGTGGACTGACGCAGACGGCCGTGGGCCGAAAGTGCTTGTCAGTGGCACTAACCGGCCGAGAGTTGTCAACCAGTTACCCTTTGGTCGATGTGCACAGACGGCCGTTAACCGGTAGTTACGGACAGCTGACAGCCATAGCCGGCAGTTTCTTTGCCGTTACACTGCTGTTAATATGTGACCCTTGCCATTTGACAAAAGTTGGCAATTCTTGCCGTAAGCCAACACTAACATGCCATGCAGCTTGTACAAACCTTGGACTGATTGTTTGGTCTTGCACCTAAAAGCCCACAATATATACAATGTACGGGCAGTGGTGAGAGTATGTCCACTCACAAATGAGCAGCCGACTTGCGCATGAAACTATCCTATAACATTGAGTCTAGCTGTCGGACTCATGCGCAGCTTGTCAACCCGTGGTGCCTGCCTAAGAACTCCTCCTCAAACCCCCTCCTCCTGTTCCTCCTCCGACGAGTCTTCTGCTTCAACGCCGGAGTCATCTTCATCCGCTGCCTCGCTCGCTGACAGTACAGCGGCTACTTCGTCCTTCAGCTTGAATGTCAGCGCCTCGCCGTGCACGCGCATGCGCTTGATGGTCGCTTTGAGAGTGACCACCTGCATTTGGTAATGCTGTAAGAGTGGCGTGCTGCCAGAGGACTAGCCCATCAGCATACACACGCTTACCTCGTCTTCCGCTTTGTTGCACTCCGCCAGGCAGACAGTCAGCCTGCCGCGCTGCTCTTGGTTCACTCTGACCAACATGGCAATCTGCAAGCATACTGCTTAATTACCGCTGGAAACATTAAACTAGGTCATAGATTACCCGTTCGTTTGACTCCGCAGCTTCTCTTTTGCGACTTGTGAGCTCCCGCAAGTAGAAATAGGCTGTGCATTTGCGAGATTGGTCATGCTGTTCATGTGCATGACACTGGAGGTTGTGCATGAGGGTGTGCATGTCGTATTGACAATGTATGTCAAGTGCAAGATACTTGAGGCTGTGCATGTGCAAGATAAAAGAACCCTAGCATGTGGCATTGACAGTGCATCGTAACCCACCTTGGTTATGCCAGTCTTGTTTGGTCCCTTCAATCATGTCGCCGTGGTCGCAGCTGCTGGTGGGTCGGATTTTCTTAGAGGCAGTATTGTGGTGTGCCTTTGCCCACTCGGAGGGGGAGCCCTGTAAGATATCGCCCGAGTCACTGTTGTCATTGGATGTGCCCTTGGTAGTCTTGGTGGGGTTTGACACCGAGGACACCCCTCCGGCACCCTGCCCGCCCTGTGCGAACATGGAATTCATCCCGGACCTCGACCACAATGCCCACTACGCCCCTGGCAGCGCCGCCAACGATCTTCCAAACGCCACATACCCTCGGCATCACGCCCCTGTAAGGGCATAGCTTGGCGGAGCTATCAATGGTGTTTTCATGCGCAGGGGGACTGACATTGCCAGAGTTGTCAATGGTACGAACTGCCATTGCCATTGTACAAAGGTACCATTTCAATGGTACCTTTGTACAATGCCTATACCTTTTGGCAAAGGCATCTTCGTACCATTGAAACGGTTCAATCAGAATATATATGTATATAAAAATATCCAGA
Organism: Chlorokybus atmophyticus; assembly: GCA_009103225.1. Classification (NCBI taxonomy): domain Eukaryota; kingdom Viridiplantae; phylum Streptophyta; class Chlorokybophyceae; order Chlorokybales; family Chlorokybaceae; genus Chlorokybus; species Chlorokybus atmophyticus. Next base: position 619,699 of record RHPI01003389.1, read on the forward strand.
GACTCACCCTGGACGTGCAATGGCTCGATCGTACCATTATAATGGTACGACGGAGCCAGTGACTGGCGGCCAAGTTTCCCGCCTCTGGCATGCAAGGGTAGCGGTAGCGGTGGCGGTGGCGGCGGCGGCGGCGGCGGCGGGTGTGCGTGTTGCTGGATATGATGCAGGTTACATTGGCGACACCTGTGTCGACGTTAGTAGTGAGATATGGGAGTCCTTTGTCCGTATTGCCACATGCGCTTCGCCACACGCAGCTCGGTCTACATGCACATTATTAGCAGCAGGGTGTGCAAGCAGATCAAGCTGTATGTCGGCCAGCGTCCATTACAGTACGATGCGGGTCATGTTGAACCGGGGAGTTCGATCCAGGATGCTCACATGCTTGATGCTGAAGGATTCCTCCAGGAGACACACGCACAGCAGCAACAGGAGGAGGAGGAAGTGAACGAGGGCTTTCGATGTGTGCGTGTGCCTGAGAAACCTGTGGCACGCCAACATGGAAGTGGAGGCGTCCCTTCGCACGCGTCGGAATCCAGGTGGTATGGCTCGGAGCATGCTCTTGCAGTGGCATTCGTGCAGTGCAACAACGGCCAAGGCCTGTCGGCCTCCGACATGGGGCGGATCATCAAGTGCATCCGAAATGCACACTTCCTGACGGAAGAGCTCCAGTGGGAGACCGGTGTGCATGCGGCCAGCTACCTCCGGACCACGATTGCTTTCTCTCAGTCTGAGGTGTGTTCACGGTGTGCGGTGCATGTGCTTCAACCATCAGAGCCATGTCACATATGCACATGCGAGTGTGCTGCCGTATCAGAACTACGTGACGGCTGACCTGCGCAAGCCTGGAGACCCTGAGGATCAGGACATCTGCGTCACATATATGCCGGCCAAGGTCTGTGAAATGCAGTACCTAATGCAGTATCGATGCAGTATCTATTCTGAGGCCAGCATAGTAAGTAATGCTCTTGGTCGGAGCAGGTATGGCTCGCGCGGTTGTATGGCAATCCACATGCCGCCAATGGCTTCAATCTCCAGTACACTAGTGACGAGCACAGCTTTGGCCATCCTTCCACGGGCGATTGGTGGAAGGATGTGGAGGTGGATTTGAGGAGAGAGGTGGGGGAAGCGTCCTACTTGGCGCCTGCCATTCTGTACAGTGACAAGACCACGCTGGACAGCGCGGGCAAGCGCTCTGGCTACCCTCTGATGGCATCGCTTGCCAACTACAGTTGGGACATGTATGCTAGCAACATGGGGGTTGTTATGATAGCGCTTCTGCCGGTGGTTCACGCAGTGGCCGGGCATCCCACCTGGGCGCAGGGCAAGGAATCGTTCTCCATTCGGAAACGTGAGATTTTTCATGACGCTTTGAATGTAGTGTTAGGGGATGTGAAGCGGGCGAGTTGGGAAGGTCTGCAGCTCATCGACCCGAATGGCATCGAGCGTCGTGTGTTTCCCGCGCTTGCCAACTACATCAGCGATTTGCAGGTAGTGGGCATGAATGGTTGTAACCGGATGCAGCCTGCCAGCAAACAGTGCATGGAGGATGTTGTCAGTAGAACATCTGAGTTTGTCGTGTTGTAGGAGACTGCCACACTCGCACGCACTGTGTCGGGCAACCAAACACGACATCCTTGCGATGTTTGTCTCGTCACCAAATCAGATCTGTTGGAGATGGATGAGGACCGGGAATTGAGAACCGAGGCCTTCTACACACCAGCAATACGTCAGCTGCGGGCGGACCTGCATAGCGGTGTTAGGAATGCACGCCAGACAGCCAAGGCTTTCAAAGAGCAGCACTCCATGCATGTCGAGGAGGTAATGGTCAAATTACCGGCATTCGTGAGGATGAATGGCTTTCCGTGAAACCAGGCAATGTGGTTTGGCAACAGAATGCACTGTGGGGTTGGCGACAGTCGCGGGTGCCGGGAGCTGACTGCTACTCTCGTCTTGCCCCTGACGCAATGCATGTGCTGGGAGGCATCATTGACCACCTGCTTGCTGCTGTGTACGACGCCGCGAAGGAACGAATGCGTCCATCCACGAGACAGATTCTGCAGGCCAGGCACGTCTTTGGTGTTGCTTTTGTGTTGAACACAAAAGCCAACAACACGTGCTCACGAGCAGATGTGCACAGGCTGAATGCATGCAAGGCGACTCTGCGGGTTTCGCACTTCAAGGCACCCACAAGCACAGTAGATTTCTTCCTGTCCGACCACTCCTTTCAGGTGGTGGAGAAAGTGGCGGTGCTGCAGCTGCTGCCGGTCCTCGCAGACGGTTTGCTGCTCGACAGTGAGGGCAACGATTTCTTCACCATTGCTGCCGCATCGCTTGCCCAGTGGAACAAGAAGTTGCTGAAGGCGCATGAACACACAAGAGAGACCCTGACCACAGCCGACAACGAGCTGGCTGCCTTCAAAGCTGCAGTGTTGCATCCGCTACTGTCGTCATATTCTGCACAGAAGTCAGGTTGGAAGATCGAGAAGATGCATCAGCTCACTCATTTTGGGCCGGCAATTGTCAGCAGTGGACACCCAGATTGGTTCAGCGCCAACCGCATGGAGCAGACGCACGCCCAAAATATCAAACGGTGGGCGCGTGGTGGCAACAACCGGGACTACCAGGCACGTATCCTGAAGGCATGGAGCTGTGCGGAATATGTGAGAAAGGATGGCATGGTCGTGGCTCCCGAGATGCGCTCGGTCATGGCGCAGGCGCGGCAGCAGTGCTGTAATGTCATGGAGAAGACGGACAAGTTGCTACGGATGGATGTGCTGACAAGGAGGGAGTCCAGCCCGTACTGGAGCGGATCTGCGCGTAGCCGCCAGGTCGCCTTGAAGACTCCATTTGCCGACAAGCTGCCTGCCACCCTGGACAGCTGGTTGAGGAGGGAACAACAGGAGTTGGCCGACGGGTGGCGTGCTGTTCGCGTGGTGAACGGAGGCGCAGCGGTGTACATGACATCAGGAGTCAGCATGGCGCGCGCAACTGGGATGTTCCATGGGCGGCCTTGGTTCTCTACACTTGAGTTGGAAGGTGATGAGGACGGTGTGAACGTGACTTGGTGGGCTCAGGCACTCCTTTTTGTGCGCGTGGTGGTGTGGGGTGGTAGCGGCGAGCGTGTGTGGAAGGAGGTCGTGTTTGTCCGCTGGTACACGAAGCTGGATGTGACGAGCGACACAAAGTGCATCGCTCTGGAATGGGAAAAGCGTCGAGGCGGTCCACATCTCGATGTCGTGACTCTGGAGCAAGTAAAAGGCATTGTCCAGCTGCTCCCCATGTTTGACAAGGACAGCGCCCGTGTACAAGAGGGCAAGTATTGGGTGAACGTTCACTGCACTTCCACGTGACACATGTACTTGTCTCACTACTCTCAGTTTGGAGCATATCAGTCAGTTAGGCATTGCTGATCGTATGCTAAGACTTTTGCATGTGGACGTGTACAATACCGGGCAGCTGTCACTGCACAACTGTCACCACAATCGAATGATCCATGCCGCATGTTGCGGCAACATTCAACAATCAGTCCGCCGTGTGGCATTAAGCATCAATACAGTGCACCACACTCAAGCCTCATAGTTCCATGACACAGGAGGGTAGTCACAGCGCATATCCATTGTTTCAAGCATGAGACGCCCTATGCACTCCGCCATTGCGGGAGGAACTGCATTCGCTATGGAAACGGCCGAGGTCATCCATGGCACTCCCAGCGCTGTTTGCCACGCAGCAATGCCGCCCCTGGTGCTTGGAAGGCCATAGACCGGGTACATCTGCTGTGGCGCGTTTGATGTCACGATTGTCTTCTTCGCGCTAGCGGACAGGTGCGGCGATAGCAGTCCAACTGCCTTGCCCGCGTGCGAGCAGCATGCTGGTGGGGTAGCTACCACTGGCTGTGTCTCAAACAGACGGTGTCGGAGAGTTGATAGGCCAAACATCGTGCCACAAAGGGACAGAATGGGTCGGAATGAGGAAGCTGCTCCTGGCACATTCTCAATCACAAACTTGACCTGGCTTGCAAGCAGCAGACGTCGGACGAGCGGTATCATATCCTGGTGTCTCCAGGATGTGCCATGTGCCGCCCGTTGAGGTGCCGGGATAGCACCTGAATAGGCCTGGCATGGTGGACTGGCCCAGATGAGCTCGTACTCGCTCAGCTCTCCTGCACTCAGGGTGCATACATCGCGGTGTATGAAGGGCAGCGGGTACTCAGAGGAGGGACTTATGTCCATCCCGGTCACGTCAAAGCCTGCGTGGTATAGACCGACACTGGCACCGCCACCGCCGCAGAATAGGTCGAGTGCCCTTGGTCTGCGTGTGCGTCCCAGCTTGTTGTCAAATGGCGTGTATGTGGTCAAGGCTGGCCGTGGTGCTGGCCAGGGACTAACAATGATGCCGTCCGGGCTTACTTTGCGACTGACGTTCTCCCCTCCGGCGCGCAGAACATGGCGTGCCCCGTCAACTGATGTGTACGCGAATACGTTGTGCCCTTTGAAGTTGATGGTTTGTGGTCGATCACCGTCATCGAATACTATACGGTGCTGCCCTGCAAAGACATTTTCCATTGCACCATGCATATATGATGCGTCCTCAATCTCGCACGCCACGAAGCGATGCTGACCTGACGCTTGCTTGAATGATTCCACAACGCCCGCATACCATTCCCCATCCAGCGGCCAATGCACCATGACACTCACACCGATCAGCTGCTCGCATCCCAACTTAACTGCGTTCCGCAGCCGATGCAGTGCGCTGTCCAACGGTCGATGGTCTGCCTCCTCTACAGTGGCCAGGGGATGGAACTGCCCACGCCCACACCGTGCAAGACTGCTCTGAATGTGACAACAGCTTCAACATGCATGAAATAAGCATACGCCCAACATAACATGCAGTGATACGTCGCGGTCCACTCTCGTGGATTACCTCCACAGCATCCACCACCTGTCCACTAACCACATGTCCCGGTGTTGTCCATGTGAAGAAGCGCATGGGTTCCCCTCGCCACTCGAAGCATGAGCGCGAGCACGATTCGCACACGCACTGCACGCAATGGAAAAACTCGGGTTCCTTGCACAGCACTTGGCCGAGGCGGCAGCCAAACACGTCGACATTGTGTGTGGTGTGATGCCAGCAAGCAGCACTAAAACCGTGGCACACTGTCTGCACTCGCTGGCATTCGGTCAAGTGTGCTCGCATTTGCTGCCTACGGCCATTGGCACATACGTACGCATTGCATTGTGGGCACACCAAGCATGGTCTCCTAGGTGAGGGTGATTCAACTGCTGCCGCCGACATCATGCAAAATAGGAATCGGCACGGCTGCCCACAAACTGAGCGAGACTTTAGGGTATGGGCATCAATTTAGGGTTGCCAGCTTACGAACCCTAAATGGGTCAAACTTCAAGTGAAGCACGACTGTACCTTATACGCTATTGCAGTACCATGCATGGTACTACATCAACATGAATAGTACTCTATCTGTTAATGGTACTACAGTACAAGGATACTCGCATACTACCACGATTGTAGAGTAATACTGTGCTGTCATGCCATGGAACCCAGAGCGCTGTCCGAGTTTGTTGCTGTCAACCACGCTCTAAACCAGCGAGGTATGCAAGCCATGCACTGACTCATGCGCCGGGCAGTCATCATACACATGTACAGCCAATGCTTCTAACAACAGCAGATCTCTGGTGCACCATGCACCATGCTGCAACTATACATGTACCTACATGGTTCACAGGAAGCCAACACAAAACTACAATACATGCACAATTGGCATCAAGGCGGGGGCCAAATCACCGCCGACACGTTGGCGTCTTGCATCAGGCGTGGCGACCAAAACGGTTGAGGTTGCTTGCAGAATGGACACGCTTGTAGATTCCTTGATTTATTTGCCACAGTCTTCTGATATGCTGTGATGCAGACATGGCACATCTCTTTCTTGCAACAGGGCGTCTCCCCATCCGCTGGGGGGGGTGGCTCTTCAATGCGACAGATCAGCACACATGGTGCACGCGGGTGTGCAAGCTGCCTCTGCCACCAAACTCTGTTATCGCGTCGCAGGCGTAGCGACTCCCATCTGAATGGCGCAGCATAACGCTCCACTGCCTGCTCGATCACCTGACGCCCATCTGCCGCCATACACCACCTGCTGGTCTTGGTGGTCTCGTCCAGCATGCGTTCATCCAGGCCCTCGACATGGCTGTCGTCACTCGTGTACTCCCCCGCATCGTCATTTTCTTCGAGCTTCCACAGAATCAGCTCGACGTGCCGTATGACATACAGCCACTGCCAGCCAAAGCATGCCAAGTACAGCTCGAATGGTTTTACTTGCCACCCAGTATGTTTGCTCAGGTAGTGGCACACATCTCGACCCGCATTAGTCGACATCGACAGGTACATCTGCTGCAGCAGGTCGAAGTTCTGCTCCGCAGATAGCTCTTGCACATTGCCGGGGTGCTGCGGCAGCAACAACACCATCATATCGAGGACGGCGAGGGGCAACAACGTACTACGGATGGCCATATCGTGTATGGGTTCCAACCACGGCCAATCCCCAGAGGTCTGTTTAGACCGCATTCTCCGCGTTTGCTCCCACTTATTGCAAACTTTCGTCACCCACCTCGAGGCATGCCGCATGCGGTGATGCAGCGCGTCTTGGGCGTACTGTAGGGTGATCAACTCCTTTGCACTACGAGTCAGCCCCCCAAAGCGTCTGCGCGTCGGTGCTTTGAGCTTAGGCAGCTCGTGCCGCACCGGCTGTCTCTCTGGACGATGCTGAGCAGCCACTTGACGCTGTAAACCCGCCTGTGCCTACTCAGGACACACAGTCAGCCCCAGTGAGGCTTCAAGGCGCTGCGCTTCTTCTAATGTTGTAACGATGCCTCACCTTTCCTTTTTTGGTCCTGTCAGCGTCCTTTGTTCCAACAACCTTCTTCTTTTTTTTGTGTCACCCTGCACATCCTGGCAGGCGCTCTCCGTGGCACTGTCACTCAGAGGAGGTAAGGCGTTATCTTCTTGCTCCACAGCCTTGCGCTTGTTGGTTGCCTCCCGTTCCTCCACGACCTCATGTTGCTTCATGAGGTCGAGCATGAAGCCTTTGTCTTTCAGCGCAGCTTTCAGGACACCTCGATCAATCTCTTTACCAACAAGACAGGCTGGGATCAATGTGGCAAGCTTAGAGGGAGAGGGCGAGCTACAGCTGCTTCTTGATGGGGATGCCTCCTGATGGTCAGAGTGCGGTGGCAAGTGAGTCTCCGCGGCAGGAAGGGAGGGTGCTGAATTGGGATTGCGAGCATGTGGCTGTGGTTGAGGGGAGGCAGGATGTGCAGAACACTCGGCTACTTCTTGCCTAGCACACGAAGGCGAGGCCTGAGGCGTTGGCGCAGCACTCTGGGTCACAGCCGGTGGTAGCGGGGAATTGGCAACGCCACGCCGCCACTCTCCGATCAGGTGTGTTACCTCCGATGGCACTTCATGCATAGGCTACGACCACTGTTCGGTGCTTGCAGGCTTGAGGAGCCAAAAGTGTGCTTCTGGCTCATCAGGAGCAGTGTTGCCCACCACCAGGACTGAGTTGGGGGCTTCTTTATTTCCAACCCAAACTGCGCTGCCGGGCCGTGGCACCCACTCCCCATGCTCGCGCTGAACGGTCACGCAGCCAATCAACAAGCCCAGCTTGTTGGCAAACATGGTCATCTGCAGGTGCTCGACGTACACATCTTTTCTCCGCACAATTTGTCGCACCTTGGCCATGGCTAGGTCAATGTTGCAGTTGATATCAGCCAACATGGTCGCAGGCAGTTTGTCGTAATTCTGCGCCATCTCTCCCGCGGCACCAGTGGCTCTGCAGAAGTCTAAGATTCTGCTCGCCACGCCTGCATCGACAGCCTTGGCGGTGATTTTGCGGAGAGTGTGCCCCCTGCCGTCGTCGTCCATGGTGTCCAGCATGGCCCAAAATCTGCTCGAGCTGGGGCACTTGTGATCATCCAGGACACTTTGCGCTATGGATGGCCTGGCGCGAAATACACAATGGTAGAAGCAGTTACCATCCGTTGGCGCATTGAAGTGGTCCCATGAGGCGAGCTGGCCACCTAGCATGACTGATGGCCGTATGCGGGTTGCGGCCAGCTCCTCTGATGACTCGCTGGCAGGTGGTGACCCCTGCTGCATGCGCATACAGCACTCACATGGTGTGTCCAACTGTGGACGGCAAGAGTCACAGTGACTGATAAAGTACCTGAATTTGGGGCAGATTGCCGGCTTCAACTTGCAGCGGGTGGGGTGAGGTAGGTGCAGAAGCCACATCGGTTGTTGCATTGTGCTGTGGTCTCGCCGGTGGCGGCAAGAAGGATTGTTGCCCCGCAATCCCCGGTGCTGCTCGTGGAGGAGATGGCAGTGCACGAAGGACTGGTGCCGCGGAAGGTGGTTGCGCTCTGGCTGGGAGGGGAGCAGGAGCTGCAGGTGAGACCACTTGTGCATGCAGCAAGGGGGGCTGTATACAGGACCCAGGATAAGATGGCTCACAATGTTGCAAAGGACGAATATAAGCTTATGCAGTGCCTGACGCATTGTTACCAAGGCACGAGCATAAAAGACAGCGACTTACCTCAATGGCCCGTGGGCTGCATGGAGCAGGGGAAGCCATGGGGGCTGACAAGGTGGTATTGGCTGCACTCTCCCCGCCACCCTCAATGGCAGACTCGTCACGGAGCTCTTGAGCCATGGGCACATCATGCGCCACTGCCCCAATGGACATGTCGGGATTCAACAGGCCAACATGCATGTTAAACTGATGCCGCATTGCCGCCGCGCCCATCAGCAAGTGGGATTGAAGGACCAGTTGATGGGATTGAATCCAGGCTTGCATAGGAGCTCCAACAGGACTTAGTGCACTGTGGTGCTGTCAACCAATCACATGTGGGTTAGCTGCATGCTTGCGACACTGCAATTGCAATAGTCAACTGCGTCACACCGTCATCAGTTGGTTGCTTCGAACAGTCACCTGCGGCATTGCTGGTTGATGCACGAATGATTGCATGGATTGCGTCATTGCCGGTTGATGCACTATTGGTTGAATGCCGGACAAATGGCCACGCGCTCCTGTGCTCAAACCCAGCCTACTTCGTTCGGCACGCGCGCGCGACTTCGCACGCTCACGCACATCCTAGCATGGAAAGGTAGGCATGCATTGGAGCCGACATTGCAGTCAACATGCACAGCGAGATTGGCAACAACATACCGCCGCCCAGCTCTGTCTATCTGCTCTTGCTTCCGCAATGTCGGCTTGACTGTAGGGTGGGTATGGGTGAATAGTGGAGGCCTGCAGCCACGCTACATATATCACATGGACTGCGCTAAAAAACAAATTGCTCTTGCAAGGAAATGCATGTGACTGTTGAGCGTACCTCTGCATTCCTTTGTGCTTGTTCCCACAGCCGCAACTGGTCCCGCATGGTTCTGACAAGGGGCTCCAAGGACTGCAGCTCCTGATCCACTCCCTGTTGCAGAAAGCGAGCCACCAAGCAGCTCTCTGTGTGAAGATGGTCTTTAATGGCTTGCCTGCTGGTTTGTCCAATGTTGGTGATGCATGTTGGACAGCCCCATTGCTGACGCCTGCCATGATCCATGACGTGGCGACCGGTAGTAGCTGGCTTCGCTGCTTGAACTCTTACGACCACAACTTCTCGCAAGATGTGCCACGCCGCCGCCGCCGCCGCCGCCGCCTCCTCCGACTCCTGGTCCTCCGCCTCCTAGTCGAACCCAGGCCCATCAAGCCTGACATTCAACCCGTCATCGACCTTGTGCCCCTGCGTGCCATCATCCGGCCATCAATGAAGCGTGTTTCGGTGAGTGCATGCTAACTCCCATTTGGGCTGATCGAGCAATGGCTCTGTCGTACCATGGATGGTACGACAGAGCCATTGTACGGCAATCGCTGGGGTTGGACGAGAGATGCCTCTGTCGTACCATAAATGTTACGACACAACCATTGGTAACAATGGTTGTACGAAGCATGCATGGCACGAATGCATAAGTCGTACCATTAATCATAGGAGCAAGAACGCACTACAAGTGCGACTCTAGTGCGGGACTCTAGACGTTCAAAACCGCCTCATTGTCGTTTTCGCGCCTCATACATTCGGGCGGGCCAACCGGCGGTGGCAGCGTTGGAGGCGGCAGCGCCACTTACAGCTAAACAGGCGGCACCCGACTATCAGTTGGAGAGATGCCTCGTAGTCCATCCGTAAGTGCACCTCGTCGTGGAGGTCGGCGCCAGTTGTCCACATTGCCCCCAGTGTTCAACTAGGCAACCGTCGCCAACCAATCGCAGCAAGACCCCGCGCTAACGCCCAGCACATCACAACAACTCCACCTGACACCGCAGTCGCAAGGGCAAGCTAGACTGCATGCGTTCTTGATGCACTGTGCACGTTGCTTCTTGCTCAACTTCTAACTTGGATGCTTGCTTCTATCATGACTAGCACAGTGACTCACTGCATGCGTTCTGGATACACTGTGCACGTTGTTCTTCTTTTGCAACTGTGAGGGTTGCATCTTTCATGGCTGGCAGCATGACTCATGTGGTTGTGCTTGCAGAGGGTCGATTGGAACCCCCAACCCAAACGCATTTGGCCGTGACGTGGCAACCTCGGCCGTCAGCAACCCTTCCCCAAGCAAGTGGAAGATTGGCAACGAGGTAAGCACTGTGTGACACTGTGACACTGTGTGTATGTGTGTAACAGATTATTCTTCTGTGGACAGCATTTGCGAGATGCCGTCGTTGAAATCATAAACGGCCACTGGGTAGAGAGCCACGTTTATCCCAAGGAGGACACTATTCGTACCGTCATGTGTCACGTGCTGTGAATGCTTCATGACCGCACTGCACCGTGACACTGACCAACCTGCCCGTGACAGGTAGTTGGCTTCGACCATGACGACGAGGCCGATGCGGCCAAGTTCTATGAGGTGTACTGGACTCCCAAGGAGTGCCCCTTCCACTGGAGTGTCGCCCTGAAGAAAGCTACGCAGGTCCGGTCTGAGAACGTCACCAAGATCAAGCATGTCCTTGAGAAGGAGTACAAGTGGACACTGTTTAACAGCAACAAGCGCAAGTGAGTTGGGTCCCTCACCACCATGTCTGCTATGCAACACTGCCTTCTTACTCAGCCTCCATACACACGTACTCATCTCGCCTATTGTAACCGATTCAATCAGGCACATCGACGCCCTAATGGACCCCGAGACCCAAAAAGCCCAGATGCGCAACGCGCTCCAAAGTAAGTCACAGGCACTATTCTAGCCTGGTGCAGGCTCAACTTGAACTATCTATTTCGTGACTAATGCCTTGTCGGTATGACTGTCGCAGACAAGTCATGGCGGAGATTTGAGGTGACCGACACTGCAGACCCGGAGCGGAGGAGATACATCCATGAATGGGGCAATCCCATAATCTGGCAAATGATCGTGCAATGCTGGTCTTACGCCGTCACTACACCTGGTCGCCGGCAGCTGACAGTCAACCACCTCGCATACCTGTTGCTTACGGTGAGCACTCTGAACTCCATCATTAGCAATTCAGGAATGCTGTAGCCCCAAACTACAGGCTTGCAGACGCGTTGCAGTGAATAGTGGCTTTCGATGCCACTAAGACATGCCTGTAAACTACGCAGGTGGAGCGCATCCTAAAGGGCAAGGATGGAGACCCTCTCCTAGCTGCCAGCATAGACACACATGAAGAGTACCTCAGCGAAATCAACACCATGATCATGTCAATGAAGCGGGAGATGAGGCAACGGTACGCAGCCCTCCAGCCATTCACCCTTGTGAAACGCCGCACTGCATCTTGTGTCGAATACCTGAAAGATCCCAATCGGCGCCGGCCGCAAGAGACAGCAGCTCGTGACCCGCTCGCTGAGGCAGAAGCGGCATTTGATTGGCTGGCACAACCGTTTGAGGAGGAAGAGCAAGCTCCGGCGTCTCCTCCACAGGCCCCAGCGCGTGGTGCTTTGTTCCGTAATGACGAGACCAGCGATGATGGAGAGGAGCTGTAGCGCAGTTGGTAGTCCGTTTAGCTGGTAGTGTACATAGCTACAAGGCTCTTGTGACTGAGTGTTGTGCATCTTAAACCAGCTCAGTCAATCGTCATTATGCTCATGCACATCAATACTTGCATCCCTATGATATACAACAGAACTGCATTCGAGTCACATAATCGAACTACAAGCCTTGGCAAGTGACTGAGAGACACTGTACACATTTCAGGTACATGTACACAGCACAGGCACATAACAATGCTGGAAGTCAGTGACAGTCGCGTGTAGTCAAGCTATGCAAATACATATGACGACAGTTAGGCATTGGTCACCTTCAGTTGTTAAAGAATGCCTTATTTTGTCGATAATTACCTAGTTGGTGCTTGTGAATTAGGCTTAGTCGCCTGCGCTGGACTGGTGTGTAACCTGCAGGTGCCTGTCACATAGGCTGAGTCACCTAGGTAAGACTGATGTGTAACTTACAGGTGCCCGTTGATTAGTTGTAGTCACCTAATAAGGCCTGATGTGTAACTAACAGTTGCCTGTAAATTACACAAAGTCATTTGTTAAGGCCTGGTGTGTGACTAACAGGTGCCTGTTCATTCTATAAAGTCACTTGATAGAGCCTGATAGGTAACTAACAGGCGCCTGTTAGTTAGGCAAAGTCAACTGTTAAAGACTAAATTGTAACAAAAAGGGCCTTACAGTAACGAAAGTTACTATTAGGTCCCTGTATCAAGATTACAGGTGGCCTGAGCCACGACAGTCTAAATTAGCGTCCTCAGGTGCACGGCCGTTGCCAATATTTCGTCGGCCGGCAGGGAAAACATATTGCGACGCGGTTAGCTTTTTCAATTGTGGAGCCCTACACCAAGATGCACATGCATTGCAACATGTCTGAAGGGAAGCATACCCGGCATTGGCACTGTGTTGGGCAAGCTCTTATACGTGTGTCTAAACGTTTCAAGTGGTGTCTTAAGTCCACGCTTTCGTGCAGGTCAAATAATGGCAATAGTCAAGCTCGCCAGCGAGCATTACAAAAACGTGTACACAAAATTGTTTGTAAAGCCCTCGATGTCGTTATATAAAGTAGCGAACGCAATGACAACTTCATCAGAAAAGTCCTTGCCTATATGATGACAGAAGAAAAAAATCACGACGCTGATCAGAAGCGACATTCTTTCAACCATCTATTATGCTCCCGCGTACACTGCTATCGCTGAGTTGGCCTATCAGAGCTTCAAGGCATCCCACTTTTGAGCTCATCGTGCTATACGTAAGGGTAATAAAAGCTGCAAAGTTTCGGCTTAATCAATCACACGGAATTTTTTCCACGGACCAGCCCTGGTCCGCACGCACGGACCAGGGCCAAAACGCCCGGGCGGCTTGGGTCCGGACCAGGGTCGCCCGCCTTGGTCTGCACGGACCAGGGCTGGTCCAAACAGTACGTACTTGTCCCACGGTCCCCCAAAAAACTGGGCCAGCCCTGGTCCCGGTTAGAAACCGGTTTAAGACGGACCATTTATGGTCCTTCATTTTACATCAAAGAACCATGTTTGGTTCGAGGTCTTTTGTTTTACGACCAGTACCTGTTGCCTGTGACAGCAGCCATGGTCCGTACCTACGGATCATGGCTGGTGCGTCTCGTAAGGTAGTTCAGACCATGTGTTTCACCGGCAATAGAAACTGATCGGCGATGTTAAAACGCTGCAAATTAACTGTGCTATGGCGGCATGCTACGGTCAGCTGCGGCAATTAAGCCGCAGCTGACCGCATTGGGCCGCCGCTGCTGGTGGCCTGGCGGGCGGCCTGGTGCTCCACACCAAGAGCACCAGGTCACGCCGCTGGCCTGGTGGCGACCAGGCCAGCATGGCCAAGGCCAAGGCTTGGAGGTCGCCAGGCCATAGCCATAGCCATGGCCATGGCTTCCACGAACGCCGCTGCAGTTGCAAGCCTGCACACCAAGCCAAAAGCACATGCAACCCCCCTAGGCGGATCCCTGATGCATGCATGAGGACGTTCAAAGCCACATACACACACAAACAGGCCATAGTCACCCACCGTTAAGCACGCAACCACGCATACATATGTCCAAGTAGCAGCAGATAGAGGCACAATGGTTAAAACTGAGAGTCACTCGACAAGTAGACAACACACCATCACCTTACCAGCTTTACAACCCTCCAGAACATACACTGCAACTTGTATTGCAATGCTATTTGCTAACTAACTCTAGCATATTCAATATACAGCCCGCACATACTGATGAGCACGCACGCACGTCCGCAACCACACCAACTCAGTTGGTAAGAAGGCTTCTTACTTGCCCCAGCCTTATGCCATCTTCACTGTCCTCTTTGAGTGCTGCGCTTCCATCCCCTTGCCCCGCTTCTGCTCTTTCTATCGCTGATTGACGCGCCATCCGGCACCGTCCTGTACGTGCTGCAGGAGGAGCAGGAGTGAGTAGAGGAGCAGACGCATGCGCATATGCACATGCTCGTATGTGTGTGCGCGTCTTTAGGGGGTGGACATACACCTGTTCACATGCATAGTGCAACTGTCTTTAACGCCGCACTGACCAGCGCATATGAGTTGAGAGAGAGAGAGAGAGAGAGAGAGAGAGAGAGAGAGACTCTAACTGAGGCAAACAGCGAGCGTGCGCGTGTGTGTGGTTGCGCAAGTGCCTGCCTGTGCGTGTCCGCGTGCGCTTGCTTGCGCATGGACCAACGCCCACGCGCACACTCGCGTGGGCGTTGGTTCATGCGCAAGCATGCGCACGCGGACACGCACAGGCAGTCATCCTCACACCCAACCATGCCAAGCTAAGCAGGCCTACCTGGAAGTTGAGCGGGGTGGTCTTCGCCACCATCCCCTCTGTGTCATTCCCACCAGCAGCTCGTTTCCGAAGTCGCCAGCATGTGCACAAGCACACTCATGCGCGTGCACAACAACACACGCAACACATCAGAGTGACTCGCACAGCAACGCACGCAGTTGCACATGTTGGTCAAGAACACGAATGCGCACGCACGCACGCTCATACGCGTGCGCACACACAACCGTTGTACCTTGAAGGTGGTGGAGGGCAGGACAACGGGGCCGGGGTAGTGCTTGCCCACGCGAAGCCGTGCGCTAACAACTCGTTCTCTCTTTTAGCAGCGGGCTGTTGTTGATCGCACCTTGCGGGAGGGCAAGCAGTTCGGGAAACTGCATGCGCGCGTGCGGGTGTGAGCATGCGCATGCCCGCATGCTTGTGCGTGTGCGTGGCTTGTTGAGAAAGGGGGGGAGGGGGGGGTGGGGGGTAAACCTGTTTACATGCATAGTGTACACGCCGAGCTGTCTCATGGGCTGCACCAGTCAGTGCAGTCTATGAGCCGCCTATAGCAACTGCCTCATAGGCTGCACTGTCCAGTGCCGCACTGTCCAGTGCAGCCTATCATGATGAGGCAGTCACTTAGCCTATGAGGCAGTCTGACCGGTTGCTTGGGCTGATCAACCACGGCGGTCTATCAGCCCATTATCAACAAGTGTGTGTTAATGTGTATGTGTGTAACAAAGAGCACATGTGTAGTATGCGTGTGTGCGCATGTCTCCCCCCCCGCCCCGTTCCTCCTCACACCCCTCCGCTCACCTTGAGGTCCAGCAAATGCATTTGATTGCAGCGCCCCCCGCTACCGGGGGCTCTAAGAAGAGCAGCAGCATCGGGCTCCCCGCCAACACTGTTGGCTGGCAGCCACGTCCCGGATCACATGTGCAGACATGTGCGAAAAGAATTGTGTGTGCAGTTGCATAGTCACGCCTGCACACGCCTAAGCACAGATGCACGCACATGTGTGTGGGAGCGCACAAGCACACATCGAGCGTATGTGACATATACGCATGCATCAACATGCACACGCACGCGCGAACCTTCAAGCACTGTGGGGTGTGGACCTCCCGCATCTATACATAAGTGCTCACATACAGCCGCCTATGACTTTTGGATTCTATAGCGTGGCAGCGCTGGCTCATAGGCCGCACTGGTCAGTGCGGCCTATGAGCCAGCGCTGCCAGGTCACACACAGCCGCCTATGACTTTTAATATCTATAACCTGGCAGCGCTGGCTTATAGGCCGCACTGACTAGTGCGGCCTATAAACCAGCCTCATATGCTGCACTTGATAGTGCGCTGCACTGCATCTTCTTGTTGAGCTATAGCCCAGAGGTCTATAGCCCAACAAGTGTGGGTATGTGTGCACGTGCATGCGAAAGAGCACTTGCATGCTTGTATAAATAGTGCGAATGGCTGTGTGGACAGTGCCGTCTACGAGCACAGTTGTAAGCGTGTACGTGCATTCACAAATGAGCAATGCCTCACAATCCACATACGCATGCACGCACATGAGCATGCACACAAGCGCCCACACATGCGCGGGCGCACACACACTTACCGCACCTTGAAGATGGTGAAGAGTGCGAGCAGCTGCGGCAAGGGAGTGCCTGCCGCCATGTACGCAAAGCTGTTCACTACAAACTCTTTTTCCAAAGCGAGTTGCTGATTGCCAGCTTTGGGACAATCCGCATATCTGCGCGTGCACGTAAGCGCATGCACGTGTGTGCGTTCACATGCGTCACGGTGTGCAGGCATACTTGTATGTGTGTGCGCATCTTTTTACCTCGAAGACCATGACAAGGAAGATCGTTACGAGAAAGATAGTGACGGGGAAGAGGTGGGCGGGAGGGGGGGGACACACCTGGTCATATGCATAGTGTACAAAACTAGCTCATAGGCCGCACTGCCCAGTGCGGGCTATGAGGCAGTTGGCGGCTCCAATAAGTGTGATTGCGTGTGTATGTGCGTGTGACAAAGAGCACATGCGAGCACACGCATGCCCAAGTGCGTGCGCTTGCGCGTGCGTATGCGCGCACATATGCTTTCCCATGATATCATTTGAGTGTCATTAGGCACACCACCGTACAATATACATGCATGCGCTTGTCAACAACACAAATGGGAAACAGCATTGATACCTGGTAGGATCGGAACTTGTGATGCGGACAGCTGCAAGCTGCTGATCTCTGTCTGAAAGGCAGTCGTATAAGGCGTGGACCCAGGGTAGATACTTGTTGGGCGCGTCTGATGGCGTGGTGAGGACACTGTGCTGCAAACCAGCACATAGGTGAACTGATCGCCTTTACCTTCACAGCCTGCATGAGAGACAGACACACATGTGAAGGAGGTATGCGTGACAGACATAACATCAATTACACAATTGCTCACCTCCGGATGCTATCTCGCACACGTCCCACACTTACTCCAGGCACCAACGCGAGGCGAGGTGGTCTAGAGTGCGAGGAGGACATGTTTTTGGAGTATACATACAGACGTGCACTTGTAGAACACAAGCATACGTGTGTCCATCCATGCGTGTGCCTGCAGGTGTGCCAGTGCGTGCGTGTGTGCGGCATGCAGGCACACTTGTCACAACAACCTAACATTTTGAACTTGCTCATCTACGTGCGTGCTGATGAAAGAGTGCAAGTGGCTGTGGCTATGACGGCTATAAGGCAACTGTAAAGAACAATCAAGGTGTATTCTATGTCAACAGTGTTGTAGACATGGAGGCTTTATGCCTCTATGTCTACAACACTCTACATAACAAAAGGAAATCAACCTTGCATGCTAATACCTGACGGGCACGGTCTAGGTTGTTCATCATGCCCTCCAATGCCTGCAGGCTTGCACTGTCCTGATGGCGCACATTGGCATTGCTGAGTTGAAGGACAAAAACAGGAGATGATACATCGGATGTAGTGTAGTCTCAAAAGCTAACGATCAGTCTTGCATATTGCCATGAGCATGCAATGCTTGAGCAGTACGCCGTACACGGTGTCGCCACATGCATCCACTCCTAATACAAACACACGCGCATGTGCATGCACGCACACACATGCGTGCGCGCACACCGCTGTCCAAGTAAGTGCATGTGCAGAATTGTTGACAATGCAGACAACCCAATTGTTTATCAATATTGTTACTTTTACTGCTGCTACAGCCACAACAGCTGCGGCTTGCTGCTGTAGCAGCTGCAGCGGCGGCGGCGGCTGTAGCTTGCCGTTCCTCTTGTTCGTTTGAGTGAAGCTACAGCAGCAGCAATAGGCGCAGCTGACAAGCACAACCACAACAACTTGTGTGGTTTGACAACAACACGTCATTGACTCAATTGTGTTGTTGTTGTTGGACAACAACAATACAATTAACGACAGAGCAGACAACGGCAGCGAGAGCCGCTACAACCGTAGCAACTACTGTTATACCAATGCCAACAGCAAGTGACTTAATGTAACTACCGTAACTTACAGTAGGCTTACAACAACTACTTACAGCAAGCACACAAAAGGCAACGAACATTCCACCACAAAGCTCTTACCTCAACGCAGTAAGCCCACCTCCAGCACCGCCGCCTGTGGCGCCGCTTCTAGTGCCTGCAGCATAAGCGAGCGACGCAAGGAGTGCCTCAGTACAACCCATCGATTAGGACTTCAGCACGGGATAAGGACAGTATCGTACTCATTGCTCTGCTGACGTGTGCAAGGCTGCGGCTCAATTTGTCATTGCAAGCCATTATCTCTGACGACGCGTGGTAAGTGACAGGCCTGGTGCTCACAATGTCTGCGTACGAACCGGACTTGGTTCTCGGCACCTGTACACCTGTACCAGTGCTGCCCTGGCTCATAGGCCGCAGGGCATGCGACCAGCCTTGGTCCTACTGCTCAGGCCGCGTGCTGACCAGTGCTATACCGGTCTACAACTTGAAGCCGCGGGACACGCCACCAGCCCCAGTCCGGTCATTCGGACCATATCGGCGGGCTAAGGGGCCGGACCACCGGTGGTCCGATCATGCCGGACCAGTAGCGGCACTGGTACGCTACAACGTACCAGACGTGGTCTACGGGCTGCGTACGACTGGTCCGCGCGTAAAAAGCCCTGTGCAAGAGCATGGCAAAATTATTTTAAGGGTCTTAATGTTGCTCAAGACCAATCGCAAACGCTTTTATCAAATGGTTACTTTTTATAAACTTTGGGGTACCAAGCGAAGACATTAAAGGAAGAATGCCTTGACCCCTGAGCTTTGTTCATAAGTAAGAGAATTTTGGCATTACAACACGCATGAACCGGCATGTAGACAAGTTGACAAGTTGATCGTTCGAGACGGCCTCGGCAGGCGATGTTGGGGGGACTACATCATCAAGAGCTTTGAAAAAGGTACTAAATAAACAAGCCTTCTCCTAAACATCCGCGCTACGAACGCCGACTTATAAACTTAGCGGGTCTTTATAAAGCTGAAGCCTTATTACATTCAACCCAAGTTGGCGGTCGAGACATTTAGCACTTTTGTGTATGCTCTCAGCATACACATTTGAAAGAGTTGACTATAGGCGCTTGCGGCTAATCGACACTAAAAACATGATAATTTTTGGTGCAATTGTGCTGCACACATTTGGTGCACACTGCTAGGTATGTGAGCTTTATACTGTGCTTAGCCTGTGGATAAGTGTACTCAACTTTGCTTGACCTTGTACTTGTCTCAGGTGCAAAAGGCCTGCTTGTGCAACAAAAAATGCCGGTGTTCCGTTCGCACAAAGTATGCAATGATGCAGTCAACCGCTTTTAATGCCTCCAATACAGATCTTCTCGACGCAACCTGCTGCCCAAAAGTTGAAGACGACAACGTATATCATAAAAAATACTGCATTACAAGTAGTTGTTTCTCTTTGTAAGAAAGAACTTGAAGACCAGCAGACTATGCTACTGCCCCGCCTTTACGCAAAGCGCCCACAAGAAGGCAAGGGCGAGAACGGCAAGGTCCGCACTTTTCATCATGTCATTGATTTTGTAAGGCAGCACTGGTTGTTCAAAGAATACCTCAGCTGTTTGCAGCGACGACTCAAACAGTTTAAACATTACGCTTTTTTGTCTTAGTGGCAAGACAAGCAACAAAAACGATGCATCCAGACGTTGCCTTCCGGTACAATCGTTAGCATCAGTGACTTCTTATAAAACTATGCATTACAGCCGAATCATGAGTTGACGCAGCAGCATTTGAACAGACGCTTAGTCACTATCTTGGTGCAATTTGTATATGGGCATGTGGGATGAGGACGATGGCGACGAATCAACGGAAGAGGTCGTAGTATAAATGAAAAAGGTATGTTGCATTCGGTCATTTTACCCTAGCCTGTACTATTAGGTAACCTTTCCTAACTATTACAGGTACACTTTTGAATATCGGACGACCTTCAGAAAGCAACAACAGCTTCTTTGTTTGTCATTGTATGCGACGGCTACTTAAACGTTACAAGCAGAGGGGCGTTACAGTCAATTGCGTGATAAGCTGGAGTGATAATTGTGCAGTTCAATTCAAATGTGCCAACCATTGCACAACTTGCAAAGTGCGCTTTGCCAGCGACAAATCATCACGATGATGGAGATCTAAGTTGCATCGAGATGGTGTGGCACTATCCATGCCCTCCACATGGTAAATGAGAACATAGTAGAGAAGGTGGCACCTATGGACGACATCTTGACCGGGCAAGTAAGCAGGGCATTGAATTGTTCGACACATATACAATATGCTAGCATGCGGCGGCGGTATACACCAAAGGTGCCCACTCTTCTTATGCTGGGCGCGAAGAGCAACACAAGTCAATGCATAGGTATGTCCACCTTGTAAAGACCAGCCATAGTAAAGCGAGAAGAAGTTACCGTACGGTCCCCAAAACTCAGTCATTTCAAAGCGTCATGGCGACTGATGAGGTTGATTTATGTCTCGCCAGTTGTCCTGCTTCTACAACGATTGCATGCACGAAGATTATCATCAGTGCTGCAACCTAGAATACGTGCCGCAATGGTATAGGCAAGCAATGATTGCCACCGAAGAGGACGGTGAAGACAACAAGCAGGAGGTGTGCACTTGCTCATAAGCTCTCAAATGCAATTGCCTTTTGTAATTGTGCTCCATCATGTCCTTTGCAAATGCTGCTGTCCAATCCAGAGGTATTGGCTATGACAATTTTGGTTGGAGAGACACTTGTCGTCAAGGCCGATAAAAGTCATTCGTATTATGATGCGTCATAGGTTACAGCTGGGGCTCTGCAGTAAAATCCCGCTGACACAATAAGCGATTGTTAAGACAGTCCCCAACACAAAGGAACCAGGTGCCAGAATAGGCCAAACCTACCTACATATGATCAACACGTTGTTGCCGGTAGGAGGTGTTTTATAACAAGACTTAGCATCAATCAAACAACAATCATGCATATGAGGTCAACTTTGAAACAACGGGTTCCCCAAGATGGGAAAGCTTTCCCAACATGGAAGACAGAAAAACAGAAACCATTGATCAACATAGGGTAGGGGCTGTTGTTCCCACAATTAAAAAATCTATGTAATATGGAAACAGCTGTTTTGTCCACAAATTGTCCCCCCTGACCTTGCAACACCCAATGATCGCATATACCGTAGTGTTGCAGAATCCTCGTATTTTGCGCATGCCAAAAAGTTAGTACTTTTTCTGTTAAAACCCTGCGTAGCTATGCATTTCAACATAATGCCATAAAACGCATGCAGATAGCTGTCGAGTACTTGGTACAAATTACGCAAAGTGCGTAATTACATTTTGTTCATTGAAACGAAGATGCCGCGGCATTACGATACTCGTATAGAGCCCTTAATTAAATAAAGCCTCCCCGGGGGCCCCCTCTTAATAATTGAATCTTCTAATTATAAACGGGGTGAGGTGTGCGTGTGTGTCTGTGAGAAAGAGGGGGCGNATCCATTGGTGATGTTGGGCATGCACATGTTGCAAGGGGGTCATTCATTGAGGGGGGCACTATTCAAACGCACATATAGGGGAAGCGCGTTGAATTGACCGGCGGGCATTTTCAATTCGTAATCGGGCTGTCGTCAGGCCCCGGGGGCATGCATTAATGGTATATAGTGCATGGACACCAGCTTACTACGCATAGGCAACGCATGTAAACGCTGCAATATTGCATTGCATGGTATTAATGCTGGGTAGGCGAACATCAGCGCTAGGTAAGCAGCACATTAGGCACGGGCGGGGGCTTGTATACGCGGGGGCAGGGGGGGGGGGGNCAAAATGCTCTCCGTACGTACGGATACGGTGACCAACGAGATGAAAAACGCGGCGGAATTCATAAAACCGCTTCAAATGCATAATTGTACATATGTGTTGATGACCAATTGTGCTTAATGAGATTTGACTTGAGACACAAATAGCCCTTCAAGCTAAAGCGTAACACACTCTTTATGATGTGAGTGATGTGTATGTCCCAAGTTAGCTTAGTATATGGAGGTATGCAATAAGGCAATAAGGCCATGTCCGGCATAGCTCTGCTGGGCCCGCAGATGAGACAAATTTACA
Organism: Chlorokybus atmophyticus; assembly: GCA_009103225.1. Taxonomy (NCBI): domain Eukaryota; kingdom Viridiplantae; phylum Streptophyta; class Chlorokybophyceae; order Chlorokybales; family Chlorokybaceae; genus Chlorokybus; species Chlorokybus atmophyticus. The sequence goes on from RHPI01003389.1 coordinate 642,164, forward strand.
TTAAAGTTATGTGAACAGTTTAACCAGGATAATTGCAAATACGATTAGTTCATATCCGCGTTTAATGCATAAATTCGGCCATCACCGACGTCTTCAAGGGGAAGACTTGTGCGTTAAGAGCATATGCATTTATTAATAAGTGCAAACTATGAGATGCGTAACTTTTGGTGTGTCTATTCACTCATCAAGGTAGCTTACGCTTGAGTTACAGATCGAGTACAATAAAAGTATGTTGTAGTTACGGTCGTACACGTTACAACGTAACTTCGGGTTAGGTTTACTTCATAAGTGCATAGGTTATGCATATATGCCAAGCCTAAGTGCGTAATATATGCACTTAAAGCGGGTGCATAAAATATGCACTTATCAAGATTACATAAACGCGATAAGTGCATACATATGCCCGTTCCCGATGGTATGCACTTATCGAGGTTAGACTGTACACGTATTGAGGTCTCGATTGCCTGTACGCAGTGCAGCGGCTGCACTGACATGACGAGTCACAGTCGTGAGCACGGCACGATACGGCAAGCCCATTGTCACAGGGTCCGACAGGTTTAGGGACTGTTCTCTGCCCACCCCAGTTCTGCGTGTGCAAAAGGCATTGAAAAGCAACCACTTGCCTCGCGGCTTGGGGACTGGGACCTACGAGCGGTAACAGCCAACCTTGTCGACGTGGACAATACGAGCGGCTGTCCGCGTGGAATTGTCATCGCAGCCTGTCCCACAGGGGCTGATCAGCTCGGTTCGTACCAACTTTTAGGACCCCGACCCACCTTACGGAACTGTGCGACCCGGCAGAGGAGCCCGCGGACCCGCGTTCCCACCACAAGTTCTAATGCATGGGACCGAAAAGCAAGTGGATGCTATGCGCGCTGAATTGTGCACCTCAAAAAGGCTGCCACGAAACCTAGAAAAGGCAGCGCTGCTGGTTGCAAAGCTGAATCGTAAGGAGATCACGTCGCCGATTCCTGTGCCACTTTGTACGGATTTGCAGATTGTGTCTCTGCAATAAAGAACAACGTGGGAGGCCGCCAGCACTGCTGGCCCAGCAGTACGCCAAGCGCATCTCGCCATCAGCACGGGCAGAAGCAGGTTCAGATCGGTTTGGCAACAGGCACTGAGCCCCGAGCGCGGATATCGCCAAGCGCGCCTCGAGTGCTCAGCTCCAAGCAACGCTAGCGCAGATATCTCCCAGTATTTGCGCTGCGTATAGGCGCGTAGTTATAGGTGTCGGACCGGTGATATTTTGGAAGACACGCGGTAGAACCGGACAGTGCATATGGACGCTATTGTCTGCTGACTTGTAACTATGTTTGTCTGGCAAATGCAAAGGCCTGGTGACCGTCTGAATTCACACAGGCGACCTGCTAAACAGAATATTGAAAAGAACCAACCGACGCGCAGATACCCACAATCCTTCTGCCCGTACCCATACCAGGTGCAGGTGGCTGTGTAATTCAAGCCAGCGCGCCGCACAGCGCCGCATACGGCGTACCGTTGCGGCGGCACACATGATGTCGGAGCCCAAGATGCACTGCCCAAGCGGGAGATCTTTGTGCTCACCCTCTCTCTCAGCTCACGTTGCTATCAAATAATGCATTGCTGGTTATGAAGATGAAGAGCACAGCAGGATCACCGAACAGAGGTGCCAAGCTCCGTCAGAAAAATGCCGGTGCGCCAAACCGGCCGACCGGTAGCACGCACCAAAAAATCGTAAAATCTCATGCGCCCGTTATGAATTATAACCACGAACTGACTTACTGAACCCGCCGAGATAGGAGCATTACTTTTGACTTTAGGGGACTTGCATCAAATCAACGGTGTTGTCATGCTGATGTCATAACACGAGGATTCGGCGTTTTCGGAAACCGATCGCCGGCTTTTGCACGTTTCCCCCCGGTCCTCGCAAAAGCAACACAACAAAACTGTCAAACAATATCATATTCATAACGATTTTGTGCGTGCCGCTCTGCGCAAATGATCACCACGGCGCCAGGCTGAGACACCTGGTGCTTATATTGCATTGTGCCGCGATATCCAACGCCACTGCACAACCTAGTTTTGCTGTGGCTTCAGTCAGCTTGGTTGTACAGCTTTCGTGTGCAGTAGCTGGTGTTGAGTGACACTTGCTTGTAAGGCAGCGTTTAGTCGGCGGCGTTGTGGGTGTGGGAGTGGGTGTCGGTAGCGCTTTCGTGGACTTTTGGTGGAGGCGGTGGTTTTGTGTTGTTGGCTGGAGGCGGCAGCAATTGCTGGGTGGTGGCTGGCGGCGATAGAAGTGGCACTGTGAGTGGGACGGTGGGAGACAACCTGCTCGAGAGAAAGCCAGTGACAGGGGGAGGGTTGGTGGGCAGCAAGGGTTTGTATGCGATTGACTTCTCCTGCACAACGGCATGGCTAGCACCAACATGAATGCAATGGTGGATAGCGCCACGGCGGCTGCTGCGGCTGCCGGGGCCGCTTTTATGGCCAGTAGCCATCAAGGCGGCTCTAGCTTGGACTGCGTCCCTTCCACTTCCGGTCGTGTCGGTTTCATCACATCCGATCAGCTCAATGCCCTGCGCTTGCGCCAGGAGGAGTTTGCCATCGTGGATGTTAGGTACCAGCCCTGCGAAGCGTACATTTGCGTGCGTGTATGCTTCTATGTGCCTTAAGAACCCGGCTTCCTTAGCTCACGTAACGTATGCAATGCTGACCTGCTTTTCTACGCTTGCTTTGCTGGCTTGAAGAGTTGCGCAGCTCTTTGTGTGTGCGATGGTATATCTGAGTGTGCGGCTGACTCTGCTGCTGCTGCCAGGGATGACGAGCGGATGCTGTGGCCACACATACCAGGCTCATTACACTGTCCTTCGGTCCGTTTTGAGCAAGAAGTGTGCAAGGTTGCGGAGCGAGTTAAGAACAAGAAGCATGTGGTGTTTCACTGCGCTCTCTCACAGGTAAATCTCAAGAGTTGAGTCCAGTCTCATTGTCACAGCAGGATGTCTTGTAGTGCAAGGTGCAGTCTGCACTTGCTGCAGAGACAAATGCTGTACTTGACAGTTTCAGCATCTGAGCAGGCTCTTATCACTTGTTGTGTGCAATCAGGTCCGAGGTCCTCGATGCGCGCAAAAATTTGCAGACATAGTTGCCTTAGACCCAACTGCCACGTGCGAAGTGCATGTGCTGCAGCACGGTTTCCAAGATTGGTTCAAGGCGGGTTGCGAGGTGTGTCGATGCAGGAACCCCTACTGCGTGCGCGAGTCACACCAGCTCAACCGCTCGCAGTGCCGCCCCGCGCAGCAGCAGCAGCTCAGTGGTGCTGCATGCTGAACACACAATGGCCTACATACAGCAGTAGTCCCAAGGTGTGAACTCCCAGTCGCATAGTTGGCATTACTATGTAGTCAGTGGGCGTGACACAGTGACGACCTTCTGACCTTCCCTTCCTCGCTGAAGTGTCCATCCAGCATTCTTCTGGCCAATCGACACGTTCTCGGGGTGTAGACTACTTTGCCTACGATTGTTGGCAATGTTCACAAGACAGCAGCAATGCTTTCCCGAAGTAAGGTGTCACTTGGTTGTAAGGTAGATAATAAATTATGCAGGCGTTTGTGCAGTGAGCAGTAGTTCTAGGTTAGACTTCATTATGTTGCTCGCCAGTGGGTAGTCTAGCCGAGCTCAACGAAGTCCCCAAAACTGAATCAACATTAATCAACAATTGCTGTGATGTTCATGAATATATCTGATCAGGTTGACATTGCTTGTTCAAGTGGGATAAATTCCTGGTTGTTTTGATGTAAGGTAAGGTGCTCTTGGATATGTATTGAACCTTGCATGCAACCTAACTCATATATGGTGCCAAATTTCTGGTGGCATTTTTTTATGACAGGCGTGGTACTGTTGATTATACTCCTACCAGCTTTGAAGTTCAAATGCGAAAATGCCATAGCAGCTCTAAACATATTAGGCTGATAAATGCAGCTTAACATCGTCGCGACCAACCTTTGCACCAACAATTGTTTCCGTCATAAGTAGCACTCTGCTCTCGGATTGGGGAGTTTTGTACTAACGCTTGTGCTCAGCCCAGATGACAACGTCAGTACAACTAACACACTTCCTTGCACTCTATTTATTAAACAGTCACTTGCAGTTGCACACGCATGCACATACGTATTTGTTGGGCACTTGTACACACAGCACTTCACATACCCTATACACACACTTGCAGGCACTTGCACCCACCCACGCTTTGGGATTGGGAAGTTTTGTATTAACGCTTGTGCTCAGCCCAGCTGACAACGTCAGTACAGCCAACGCACACACGCACTTGCTGTTGCACACGCATGCACACACGTAATTGTTGGGGCACCTTTACACACGCACTTGCAGGCACTTGCACCCACCCACCCGCCTACGCGCACACGCGCAAGCACACACATGCATGCACTACCGCACACACATGCAAACTGAATACTGTGTGCCCCACAGTTGCAGCAATTGTGCTAGCGTGTGACCGGGAGCGTGTCAAAGAGTCAAAACTGAGAGCAAACGAGTGACCAAGCGCGAGGGCGAGGGCGAGGGCGAGAGAGGGAGAGGGAGAGGGAGAGGGAGAGGGAGTGGGACATATNAGAGAGAGAGAGAGAGAGAGAGAGAGAGAGAGAGAGAGAGAGAGAGAGAGAGAGAGAGAGAGAGAGAGAGAGAGAGAGAGAGAGAGAGAGAGAGAGAGAGAGAGAGAGAGAGAGAGAGAGAGAGAGAGAGAGAGAGAGAGAGAGAGAGAGAGAGAGAGAGAGAGAGAGAGAGAGAGAGAGAGAGAGAGAGAGAGAGAGAGAGAGAGAGAGAGAGAGAGAGAGAGAGAGAGAGAGAGAGAGAGAGAGAGAGAGAGAGAGAGAGAGAGAGAGAGAGAGAGAGAGAGAGAGAGAGAGAGAGAGAGAGAGAGAGAGAGAGAGAGAGAGAGAGAGAGAGAGAGAGAGAGAGAGAGAGAGAGAGAGAGAGAGAGAGAGAGAGAGAGAGAGAGAGAGAGAGAGAGAGAGAGAGAGAGAGAGAGAGAGAGAGAGAGAGAGAGAGAGAGAGAGAGAGAGAGAGAGAGAGAGAGAGAGAGAGAGAGAGAGAGAGAGAGAGAGAGAGAGAGAGAGAGAGAGAGAGAGAGAGAGAGAGAGAGAGAGAGAGAGAGAGAGAGAGAGAGAGAGAGAGAGAGACTCCCCATTCAACCCTACTCATAACAAACTTGCACTACGCATATGTAATCCCAGCTTGATTGCAACCCAATCCATGTGCAATAATTCATGTGAAAGTGTGGAGGCAATACGCACTGGTACCACGGTTGTATGTCCTGCGTAGCGGTATACTGTGTAATTACAGTGCTTGCACCAGACGTGCAATTGAGCACAACAACCGCTGTGCATGTCTACGTGTGCTTCATTGCTAAGTACAGATCATACCAGCATTGCCACCCTCCCTAGCTCATTGTGATTTAGTTCCTACAGCGAGAAGATGTCTGGCAACAAGCAAGGACTGCTTCCTGCTTGTCCTCGATACACAAACTACACATCTTGACCATGTGCCATTCATCTGCCAACCAATAGTCTAACAAGACCCTGCGCATTTAGCACACATCTGCCTAAGTATACTTACATACCTGCAGCATGGCACAACACCCAACTCCTAGCTGTGCGGGTTTCTGCAGTTACCATACACAGACAACTAACTCCAACACAATCTACCAAGCACCGACACTGCAACAAACTCCACAACATCCCGCATTGTTGCGGGTAACTGGCACAGATGCGTACGACGCATACCTCTGCAGCATCACAACCCATGGCTAGCTGAGGTTGTGACAGATTCTGCACTGGTGTTATCGCTTGTAGAAAACTTGGGACGCGACAGTGCCGACGGAACTTCCGCAATCTTGCTAGCCCAGTAGAATGCCTGCTCTCTTTTGCCCAGCTGCGCGTTCGCTATGCTCAACATCCTCATCATCCTTATCTGCATCAAGGCCACACTTGCGACCTCACTTGCAAGCACGCTGTGTGATTGAAGAGGCGATATGCAGTTGTTGCTAAAATTAACATGCATATTGCTCATTGCCATACAATGTCAAGCCTTTGGCCGCATATAGACTAACCACCAAGGCGCTTACCCACACGTCTCGTGGCGAGGCCGGTTTAAGGAGCTCTTCGTGACGCACGCTGTCAAAGCCAGCCTGAATGCATACAGGCTTAACTCGTATATGCAGCAAATGTAGCATGATGTGTGTAAACCAAGGGCTGAACATGGGCATCAAGCAAGGAAAGGCCGCAACAAGATTCGCTGATGGGCAGTCTCATGCCGACCTGGCATAGCAATCGTGTGCATTCGGGCTTTGTCATCAGTGTGCCTCGGTTGTACGCATCAACTGGAACAAAAACATTTAGTGTCGTTGCTCTGGAAAAGAACGCAACTGGCGAGTACAGCTGTACCGTAGAGTGCCGCCTTCATGTTTGAATCTGATGACGGTTGAATTCTGGACAGGAAATAGCCAGGCAGATTCAGGGGCTGTATGTTAAGTCCAAGGCGAGCGCCTATGAGCGTGTACACAATGCCAATGCCAAGCGGTGCGCCCAACTTCTCGCGAAACACTCCTTGGAGAGTGATGGGTTCATGCTGTAGTAACCCGCAAATAGTCAGTTCAGAACAGCAGCATGCATGCATGGTGAGGCCACGCACCACATACACCAGGCCAGCTGTTCACCTGACCATCTTTGGAACTGTCTTGGAAGCCTAGCTCTTGAAACAGGACGTAGTTCAGGAGGTCAAGCTTCTCATGAACGCCTGAACTGCGTATGTACCGCCTTCCTGCCAAAATGACGACATCAATGCAGCTTGCACACTACTTGATCTCAAACTCATCACTTTCAAACACGCATGCTTGTTCCTGCCGCGTGTCCAGGTAGTGCAGACGCTACAAAACCGTCTGCTGACTACCTGCCAGCCTGCCTGCATATCATGTTCAGCAATTGCAGTACAGCAGTGCTGCCGCAACAGTCAACTTCATAACAACTGAGTGACTCCTGGTGGCAGCTGCGTCACAAATACCTGCTGTTTCAAACCTTGAGTGGGTTGTTCTCTGCCTGCCCTGCAGCATCAGCGCACTCTGGAATTCCTCAGCAGCTGCCAGCTCTTGCTGTGAGGCGAGTAAACGATTCACATGCGCTGCGATAGAGTCCAACTGCTGTCGTACACTGCACCATGTTGAATCAGCAACTACACATTGTGACAGCCTCCACCCTTGCTGGTGCAGCACGCAATTGTGTGGTAAATGCATGTGTTGTTTATCAATGGTCGCGTTGTTGCATGCTGATGACCTGGCAGAAGTGTCTTCGGCACCTGGATTGGCCAAACGTCCAACAAGAATGACACCATCTTCAAGAACACGCCATCCCTGATCGCTGCTCTCCATCCCTATTCGCATTGGTACATCACCCCCTCGCTTCATTAGTTCTGTCCATTGCTTGCTGACCTTCAACGACTGCACGCATACCGACCATCAGTCAATTGTTATTGCAGCGAGAAGATAGCTTGAACATTCAGAAATAGACCATTTACCTGCAAGTGATGCTTCGCTTCCCGGATGGATGCAAACCCAAAGTCCACGTCATTGCATGTCCTAAAACCTGCTCTAACCGCTGCGTTGAAAGTAGACGTGCTTGCCTGTAGATAAAACCAAGTGTTGCTGACCACAAAACTACTATAATATGCAGAACACAACACGAAGGTGACAGATGACATGTGATGCCACAACATAATGGCGTGCCTGCGCCGCTTGGCTGCCTGCTGCTTGGTCTAACTCGTTGAACCTGTTGAAGGCCGCAGCTGCGCATGCGTCAAACCGCTCCCGCGACTCAACCGCAGGCCAGCACAACTGGGCCGCTTCCTGTTTCAGCAGCCATCTCTGATTAAGCGTGCAGCCATACATGAACTTACGGAGACAGAACAATTGTCATGAAGACACTGACATGCGTCTACTTTTTTTTTGGCTTCGAGTCTCTGAACAGCAAGATGGACCTCACAAACAAAGCATCATTAGGCTCTTGGCTCCTACATGGTACAACAGCACAGCTCTCACAGAGTATGCAACACAAGCCCAGTCCGCAACCACAGGTGCAGCTTTTGCCATATTGGATGAGTCAGGAGCAAAGAAAGACAGACTGAATGTACAGACTTGTGAACTCTCGACCTAAACCGATCATTAACTACTGCATGCAGCGTGCGATGAGACTCACAGTGCGCACTGCTCAAGGAGAATGACGCTGGTCATCCAGCAGGTTCATCCACTAATTGCTCTTGGGAGCCCGTCCGTCGTCTACTTAAAGCCTACTTGTTCAAAAGCCCTGAACTGAGTCACCAGCGCCCGGGTTGTGATGTCCCTTCATTTCTAGTCAGGATAACAGCTTAAGACTGAACCACATCATGTGTGCTTGCATAGGAGGTTATATGTCCTGATGTGATCTGTCAGCATGCATGGCTTAATAAAGCACTGAGGGAATGCGGCTGAAGGCGGGCTAGCTGTCAGCATCCAAACACTGCAAGATTCATGCCCAACAGCTGACTGGTTTCAATCTATTGGTTGTGCATCAAGCTGGCACCATTGAGGATTACAAGCTTTTAACAAAAATACACCAACAGCTTACGTTGGTGCAGCTCATATTTCAATTTGATTGTGCAGGAGACCGCTGAAACCACAAGCTGGCATGAGAGCTGCAAGCGGTCAAGCCAGAGAGTACTTCCAATTGGCTTGGCTGTTCGCAACCTCCAGACTCACCTCAACCTGCCTAGACAAGCGCAGCAACGTCCTGTACAACGTCCTCGCGATCGCCGCAGACGACACTGACGACGACGACGACGACGACCTGGACGCCGCCATGCCGCCCACGTCCTCCCCCTCCCCCTCCTCCTCCGCGGCAGCACACGCTGCCGGCGCACAGCTCAAGCGTCAGCTTTAGCACAGCTGCTAGCAGGTAAGCTTGTCGGCGGCCAGGGAGGCGGCGGAAGACGACGAGGAGGTGGGGAAGGACGTGAAGGGTGGAGGGTGGACGTTGACGCACATCCGCAGCGACATGAACGGCAGCCACGGCGACGGCGGCAATGACGCCGCCGTCGTCGTCGTCGTCGTCGTCGCTGCGGAGGTGGAGGCCTCCAGGGTCAGCGTGCTTGCGGGGAAGGGGGAGGGTGGCAATGCCGTCCAGGCGGCGGCGGAGCTACGAAACAATGGCGTACTGACCGTCCGCAGGTCCGCCGACGGCGCCGTGCTGCTCTCTGCGCCTGTCGCTGATACAGAGGTGAGTTTGTTGGCCATCAGTTGGCCATCATCGCAGCTGTGCGTGGTGTCCTCATGCTTAGGGATTCGGTTGCGTCTTGCGGTTGTGCTGGAGGATAGAAGGATATTGCAGGAGGCACTGTTGCTTAGCTGTGTGGAGTTCATTTCTCATGCCTATGGTTTGCCATGTGATAGACAACGTCTTTGTTCGTCGGAGCGTGTGCACTTGCCCATACTTGCTCAAAGCGTCGAGCATTGTGTGCGCTTGCATGCCAGCTCAGATTGAGACCAGCCTGGTGTGTGGAATAGCCTGTGTTGCCATGGCAGTCCGTGCACAGTTGCAGTCGTTTGCAGAGAGCTTTTGCAGCCAAACTCTCAGTGGCTATGCATTGACTCCATATTCTGTGCTGCAGTTCATGCTTGCGCCGCAACATTGTGGCATACATCAACGTCTGGTCAACGGCTTCCTTGTGACTAAAGCTTGCCGTGACTGCCACTCATCCTTTTGCTTTGCAGTGGATGCGATTGGGCCCCTCGATGCAACTATGGAACAATCCGTCAGCTGCTGATGTAAGTTTGCAAAATGTGTTTTGGTGATGATGTTGCGTTGTCAGGCTTGGGCCATCGCTCCAGCTATCATACTTTTCTGTGTCCAATGCAGCAGCTGCATGCAGTTGATGTTTGTTCATGCTGTTTGTAGCTGTGCCTACATGCGAGCGGCTGCCCCTCATGTGGTTCCTACAGCAACTGTGCCAACAATTATGATCTCGTCGTGTTTGTGTCCAACATGTAGTGCCCTACACTGCTGCGGCGTATCTGGCTCTAGTATCTCTATAATGAGTGCACAGTGTTTCAACAAGAAGCTCGCATAAGCAAGCGGACAACACTTTAGTCTAATTGTTATTGTTATCCATGGTTGATTGTTGGCGCTGCGCTCTACAGATGCAAGTTGCATTGAAGTTTCATTCTGAGGAATCGGCTGAACTGATGGACACTGCAGTGCGAAGACTGCGTCGAAGGAATCATGCAGGTGCCAGGTTTGACATTCGTGTTTGGTGAGTAGCCCATCTTGTAGCTACTCCAACAGTACCACATAGTGTATGTATCCATTGGTGATGTTGGGCATGCACATGTTGCAAAGAACAGTACGAAACATACCTGGCTCCTTCATGCTCAGGAACCCAGCAAGGTGACTCCAGTGATACGTTTGATGCACGAACCGAGGCTTCATGCGCGGAGCAGTACTTCCAGTACTATGGCCAGCTCATGCATCAACAAAACATGCTGCAAGACTTTGTTCGCACAGGTGAAGGGCACAATCATACGCACCTGCCAGTGAAGGCAGTGTGATGGCAATTGCAATTCATGGGACTCAATCTTTGCCAAGCATGTTGCATTCACATTCGTGGTATCTCATACAACATGTTCACGGCATTCTGTGCTACTGAAGTGTCTTGCTGTAGCACATCACACATACAGCGCGTCGATAAAAGTACTTTGTGCAGGCGCGGAGTGGGTAGTCTAACATAGTGCTCATTGCGACAGGCACCTACTACTCTGCTGTGCTTGAGAACCCTCAGGATTTTGCGGGCAAGCTTGTGCTTGACGTTGGTGCTGGCTCCGGTATTCTGTCGTTCTTCGCGGCTCAAGCGGGTGCGAAGAAAGTCTATGCAGTGGAGGCATCGGACATGGCACAGTACGCGAAGACACTTGCCATGTCCAATGGAGACGTGGGCTCAAAGATAGAGGTGCTTCACAAACGGGTTGAAGCCGTTGAGTTACCACAAAAGGTGGATGTTATCATCTCAGAGCCTATGGGCATTCTGCTATTCAATGAGCGCATGCTGGAGTCATATCTGGTAGCGCGAGACAAGCACTTGAAGCCTGGAGGTCTAATGTTTCCGGCCATTGGACGAATACACCTTGCTCCCTTTTCCGATGATGCCCTATTTGCAGAAGTGGCAGCCAAGGCACAGTTCTGGCAGACTTCAAACTTTTACGGGGTTGATCTTACACCGCTGTACAATGAAGCAAGTGAGGGCTACTTCTCACAGCCAGTTGTCGATGCCTTCGACCCTGCGCTGCTTATCGCGCAACCAATTGCCCACACAACAGACTTTCGTACGGCTTCACTGGAAGACCTTCAAGAGATTCGCGTTCCCTTCTCATTCATTGCGCAGGCGAACAGTTGGGTACATGGCCTGGCTTGCTGGTTTGACGTGCTGTTTGATGGAAGGTCAGTGCATTTGTGCACTGCATCAGCTTTGCATTGCGCTGATCCTTCTAGTGCATGTCATGGCTTATGCATGACGATGAGAGATGTTGTGTCTGTAGATGCAGGCAGCACGTTGGTTGCGTGTCTGACCTTGTTTATTTTGGCGAACAGCCAGGCCCAAAGATGCCTTTCAACAGCACCGGGACTACCGACGACGCATTGGTTCCAGCTGCGATGCCTGCTTATGAGGCCATTGACGGTCGCAGAAGGGCAAGCCATCACCGGAACAATGGTGCTTAAAGCCCACAGCCGTCAAAGCTATGACATTCAGCTTGAGATGGCAACAGCCCAAGGAGCACAAACAGCGTACGGGACGTACAACCTCAAGGAGCCATATTACCGACAGGCCATGTCTTACTACAACCAATTGCTGCAACAGCAGCAGCAGCAGTGGCAGCAGCAGTATCAAGGTTACCAGCAACAGTTGCAGCAGCTGCAGCAGCCTGTAGCAGCAGTCAACGCCGCTTGGCAGCAACCCAGAACACAACCGCAGCAGTTCAAACAGCACGCGCAACAACATTCATTTGAAGGCGGCTATACCGCCACCGAGTATAGCAATGACCAAAGATGGTAGAGCAACCCTTAGGAGCCAAATAGGTAAAGGCGTACAGGTTTGCTACCTGATACTGGCATGGCAGTTTCAGAGAAGCTGGTCAGATTGGAGCCGCATGTTGAGACAGGCAGCTGGAAGCGTGTCCGGTCTAATTTAGCACGACTGCTTCCGCATGCAGGTTGTTTCACTGAGGCTGTCTCATTGCAATCAACAACATTGGCAGAGCTTGCACAGAACGATGCTACCGTTCAAATGGCTCAAACAACAACAGCCCCGCGCATATCCTGTACGCCTTATGACAGCAAAGTTGTTACAGCACACAATGGCAGAAAGGTCGTGTGGTCATCGCCGTCATCTTGTCTATCAGTGGGTGCACGCAAGTTATATGTCACTTATATTATTATCACGCATGCAATGGGTTGGAGTGTGAGACGCGAGTAGGCGGGGCTGACACGGCGGCTGACTTGCAGGTATATAGGCTTAGCTGAGAGGCAAAGCATGCAAAGCAATACGCATAGCACCCACGGCGGCTGATTTGCGGGTACATGGTAGAATAGAGAAAGGGGCCACAAAGCAAGGACACGCATACCACACATTGCATAAACCACAGCCATAACCAATCACTATAACAATTACACTCTACCTATACTTAGCTATGGGGGCTGGTGCCTACATGCAAAATGCAGCAGGCAGGTAGCAGCATGTCAGCAAGGCATGGGATGTGTAGCCTGTCTGCTGCGTGTCCCGCCACAACTGCAATTGCATGAATGTCAGTATTGATAGAGTTAATGGCGTTTGGAGCCTACCACTGCTGCCACTGGTGACACTTGGTCGGTTGGTTGCATTGGGTTTACTAACCTTCTGACGGGTTGATACAGTGTTTGCTGTTCAATCTTTAACTCACAGCAAAATTCCTGTTGGGTATGGGCTTTGTGTAGTGCAAGATATGCACCAGAGTGTGTTGCACAGAATGGCTTGCATTCGTGGCATTGTTCAGATATGCTGACTCCAATAACGGCAATTTGGAAAGGCCCTAGCCACTGCGTAACATGGTGGCCTACGCTCATGGTGTTCACTGAGATCAACAGGCACAGGCTCATGCAACCTCCATATGCAGTTGAAGCCAAGAGTTGAATTAAGACAACTGTGATACCGCATGGCAACAACTTTGATGAGCAAAGGCACACGAGACTGCAGCTGAACAAGATATGGCAGCCCAATTCATCGCAGGTAAATATGCTACCAATTAGCAGCATGCAGCGATGACTGCACAGGATAGCTACGCAACCAGTTTGTACAATACATATGTATATATATGGCCTAATGGTTTCTTGCAGCATTTACGCTTCTCAAACCAAGTCAAGAATCTTGATGTTCCCCAGAGAATTGGCAGCTACCAGACTGCTGTTGCCCTTGAAGCACACACTGGAAACAAACTGGCCAGCATCATCCTCGGTCTCCAGGCCAGTGACTGGGTCAGCATTGCGAAAGCGATAGGAGGTGACAGGCATTGGCAATGACTTGTAATACACAAAAACCTGCAGAAACCCTTGATGTTAATAGAACAGAATCGTGTAGGCGGCAGAGGATACAAGCCAAGTACGCTTACCCCATTGCTCTCTGACCCGCAAGCAATGTAGCCATCTGAGTTGGCAGCAAGCCCCACAAAGTTCTGCAACAGGGTACCAGTCAGGACCAGAAGAAAGGAGCGCAAGGACGTGATTGTTGTCGGACTTCTTACCTTCTCATTGGTATGGCCTGTGAACGTGCGCTCACACTCCACATGCCCTTCCATTGAAGCTTTGTGCACATCCCACAACTTCAATGTGTTGTCGGTGGACGCACTGACCAGGGTGTGTCCATCTAGCCATTTCACGTAGGACACTGCCTTTTGATGACCCCCAAGCACTGACAACGGCCTTCCAAGGCAACGCAGGTCATAGACAAACACCTGCAGAGACAGCGGGTCAGGACAGCTTACAACATGACGAAACAGCTGAAGCGCTCACGTGTCACATGTCAAACCTTATAGTCAGCAGAACCGAAGGCCACTACATTCGTGGAGTCAGGTGCAAAGTTGACACAGCACAAATTGGCCTTGCCCTCAATAGTTGCGCAGCTGGACTCCTGGGATATACTCCATATTTTGACTCGCCCATCATCACTTGCACTTGCCAAGCGGGTAGGATCCACTCTGGAAAAGTCCACACTCCACACGCGCTTGCTATGCTCTGACAACTCCATCAGCGACGTTCCTACTGTTGCATCCCAAAGCTGCACGACAGGCACAATGTTTGCATGAAGTCGCATTCAGAGTGCAATGACTGCATCATTGCCAGGTGCAACTCTGCAAGGTAACTTGTGACCACCAACCTGGACAACTCCTTCATAATCGCTCGAAGCTACATGAGACTTGATGTAGCTGTTCCAGCAAAGTGAGGCCAGCTTTGCCCTTGTGCTCATCTCCAGCACAGGGTAGTGGATGTCAACACGCTCACTAACTACACTCTTGTAGTCAAAAATCTTGATGCGCCGGCACACACCGGCAGTGGCAAAGTACTCTTCATCCCGATCAAAACCAATTGAACACACCATGTTGGCGGAGTTCAGCAAATCACCATGTTTGAGTGCAGCACGAACTTCCAGAGAGGTGTGTTTGGAAAACTTGCGTAGATCTTCCGAGAAGGCGCCGAGCCGATCAAATCCGCCATCTTGAAGGGAGAAACCTGATGCATCCCCCACAAGGGAATGAGACTGTCCTCCACTAGTTGCTGTTAGCGTGCGGACATAATCCGAATCCGAGCTCCTTGAACTGTGAGAGAGGCGCTGCCTGAACTGCTGCTTTGAACCGCCATGATGGCTTGACTGCTGCTGCAACCTGCGGTAGATGCCCTCAAAATACGCTGCCTCCAGCTGCTTGAAATTGCGGCTGATGTGGGCAGCTTGCGGGTCTTTAAGGTCCAGATGAGAAGAGCTGGCAGTTGATGTACCGTCCTGCAATTTCCGACGTTTTCCTAATGGCTGAGGCTCAGAATTGCTGGCACGCGCTCGCTTGGCTGCCTGCAAAGCAGCTTTTCTCCGCTCAATCTCCGCCATGTCTGCACTGAGGAAGGCTATGTCTCGCTTGATGGCCTCAATCTGCTTCACCTTCTGCATATGCATGTGCTGCAAAAACTCGCGCAGAACCTGCATCATTGCATACCGCATCAGTACCACAAATACCACAAGCAACATCTGCGCAATGAATTGTCGTACATACCTCACACTCTTCTTCACGCTCTTCAACATCAAGCAACTGCTGTCGCTCTTTCAACTGCGGCTCAATGCTTCTGATAAGATCTCCATTTAGAACAGCAAAGGCCGTGGGCCGAGAAGTAGGCTCTGGGTGCAGGAGCCAGAGTACAAGAGTCACTTCTTTGTGGAAGCTGCGAAGGAGCGCGGGAGGCACAATCCGATATCGCAGTTCTCCCATCAACCGGACCCAATCTGCATCGCTCTGGGCGGGGCAGATCAACTCGAAAAACAGTACACCAGCACTATACATATTTGACATAGACGTCACGCTCTGCCCGGCAAGCTCCTCAGGGCTGCAATAAGATGTCTCTATTGAGGGCAGGGACCCTTCTGGCAGCTTGCTCACACTCTTGAAGGTTGCGCGATGCGACGGTGATAACTCAATTAGAGAGGGGTTGAGGTGCCGAATGACATTGCCTTTGCAGTGCTCTTGCTCCATCACTTGCAACACCTGGTAAAAAATGTACAGCGACTGTACCCGGTCAACGGTTTGTCGTCTCTGCGACAGCCACTGCCGAAGAGTTCCTCCTGTAGCAGGATTGGGAGAACCTGCTGCCCGCATAAACAAACTAGATCAGTGTAAGAACTGGACAGCGCACCAGGCAATTCTACATATCATGCTGCACCAAAAGCAGAAAAGAACCGAGTGGAGCGGCATGTGTCCTTGCACTAACGGGCAGTTTACCAACAGAAACTCGCCCCGGAACAAACAAGATGACCCGCCAAGTGCAACCAGAAGGACAAAGCATGGAGAGCAACACGACACCTCACTGCGCAGGCGCAGAAGCACAAGTGCCCGCACCTTGATAGCCACATTTTCGCAGAAGATTTCCAACGAGCAGCCTAGAGACGCGCTTCTCATCTACCAAGCGTTCACTGGCGTCTGCCGGATGGGGGGCAGGGGGAGCGCCTTGGATGCAACACGCTTCTTCTACAGAGCTCTCTAAGCTTTGGGGCTGTGCGGCTGCGACGGCTGCAGCAGGCGGCACGGAGGCCACAGCTGCAGCCGTCGCAGACGCCTCAGGCGACCGCACGCTGGGCGACGACGGCGAATCCGCCGGTAACGACGCCAACACTACCGTTGAGGCGTCCATTCTGACAGCTCTCATTCCAAACCGGCATTCCCGACCCGCATCCCTGGCGGCGGCTCTCAAAGTCAAGCCGCACGACCATGCGGTGGGCACCGCCAACCCCGTCGGCGCCACCACGCCAGCCCACGCCAGAAACCCCAGCTCCCAACTTTGCCGCCGCTGCTCCTCCTCCGCCCGGCGCCTATCCTTTCAGTAAAGCCCCGTAAGGTTTTCAAGGCATCGACGTCGCCAACCCTAATGCCCCCGCCAACCCCGCCACCGCCGCCGCCGCCGCCGATGCCACCACCTTCACCTTTGCTAACCAGCAGTATCGTGCTCTAAAAGTTGCGTTATTCGGTACTTCAAATACTTGAAACTTAAGACTTTCATGCGAGACGCTGCCGTCCACCACCCTGGCGCCGAGATTGCAAACCGCGCTGACATGTTTGGTAGAGGTCAGTGACCGACATGGTTAGGGTTTAGATAGGCCTGGTTAACTAGGTAAGGCCAAACATGGCCTGATCATTAAATGTACAAGCTAGAGTCTTGCCTGGATTAGCTGGTCCACAATGTGGACTCCACATGCCGCCACCTACGAGAGCATGTTTTGCACACTACATGTAACATGAGAGCTGCGTATTTAAATACCGGTACATCTATGCTAGGGGTAGTACTGGTATTCATGTTGATGCACGATATATATGTATATAGTATAATGTTGTATATGTATAGCATGCATGATTTGTTCATTTTATTGCGTGATGCTGAAAATCACATAATGCGTATGCAAGCAAAAGTGTCAATACGTAATATTATTGATTAACACATACGTTGGCGCACATATACGCCCATTACGTGCTACAAAATTTGTATAAGCTAACATAACCTATCGTTTGTGTCATAAACATATTATACTGCCATGCATCCGGAGCAATTAACTCACCGGCCTCGCTATTCATGCATGTTTAATCGCAAGCAAAAATTGAGGTCTCAACAAGTATAAAATTCTTTTTAACAATAATTTCATCGACCTTAAGACACGAGCCGTAAAGCATGACGTGCGTGTGCGTAACCTCAACCGTTGTTGACTTTGACTACTACTTGCATTGATGCGAGCTTCACTATTACCTGTTTTTAAAACTATTCAACAGTTTAAACTTCAACTTCAACTTCAACTCGTATCAATACTACCTTCCATATAAAGGGTGGGTATGTTGTGACAGCGATGTATTCATAGCGTTTAATATTAGTAGGACTCGTGACCCACTTGTAATAATAAGAGCACTGATAAGTTATGGAAACAAGGCTCGGCCTGTACATGTTGTACTTTACCGTGTATGGTTCATGTTGGTGTGGCCAACGACACCTAACGAGCAAGACATGTTCAATGCGCGTTTTGTTTGTCCATGCGTATTCATAACTGATTGTGTGTGTATCTGCTTGTTGGACGCGAGTTGAGTGGCAGCGGTCAACGCTAAGTAGCGCGAATGATACGACGTGCCCGGCCTGCGGCCAGCTGGGGCAATTGTCGGCTTGCCGGCTTTTAGGCAGCTTTTCGACAAAAAGTTTCTGACGGTTTCGCCACAGTTACGATAACATGCGCCACGACGTCGGTGTGCGTGGCGGCCACGCACACCATATCGCTACAGGCTACTTACAGCCGCTGGATGAACTATTATAATCAAGGCCTGGATGGCAGCCACGCAGCTAGGTAACCGGCAGTTGACCACTGAAAGCGTCTCATCATCAGCAACAGCTTGGCAGCTTGGCAACGGCAGTCGTGGCCGCCTAAGGTATTCGCAATCGATCCAGTTGGGCAGAATCAAGACCTGCGCGGCGCCAAACTTACGTGCAAACTTTCCGCCAGGCCTTTTTGGGGCGCGAAAGTCCGCTTGCTGTCAGCAACGCGCAGCGACGTGGCGCGCGGACGGCGCAGCAGTTTGTCAGCAGCCGTGTTGCATTTTGCCGTGCGGTAAGTTTGGGCCTCGCGCTTGGAAGTTTAGGCCTCGCATGCCTACACGCGAGCAGCCATGAGGTAGGGTCCCTAACTGAGAGGCGGTAAAGTAACAGGTTTTGGACTACCAGTGCTGTATCAAAGACAGCACATTACATGATACAGTGAGGCTGCGTGAGCAAGTGTAGTTTAGCATGTCAATGCGGCATCCGCAAGATTCAATCACATCAACACATGATACTGTTATTATTCAAGTTGTGCCATTAAGATTGAAGATACATCGACACGAGCTATATCCTTTTAAACTATTTCATTATAATATTAAACTAAAAAAATAAGCAAAAAATGTGATTTCTTATGTATTGAATACACTATCATCATAATTATTGATACAATATTCGAGTCTAATTACATCGACCTTTCGTTGATTAAGCTTTTCTACATTGTTCAACATGAATTCATGTTAAATAAGCACTGCGCAATGACTGCACACATGTAGTACTCATACTTTATGTTAAACATAACCATTAACCTAAAACAAGGTAGACAATGGTGATGAGCAGCTATATTCAAGCTATGATATGTTAGGCCAAATTTACATATCATTTGTACACATTGTTGCGTCAACTTGTCATTTGCAACAAGGAGTTGAAGTAATTCCCTCACTCGTTGATAGACACACGAAAACCTATAGTATTTGATATCATATGATAGCTGTTTTGCGCATGGAAGCAAATATCTGACAGTAAGTAAACAACAAATATTCCATACATCATGTTAAAATATGTCTTGCATACATAACGCATTGCACCAATGTTTATTGTTGACGACCAAATGGTATTTAAGTGCTCCACTAATTGTACATTGCAAACATTACGCATGGCAACTCATGTTATCGCATTATCCTTCTTTCACAAATCTGTGATGTTCGTACACATATGCATGTTGACATCATGCGCAACCATAACATTGCATGTCATTTGGATGACAGGTGCAATGTTGACTGGTGCAACGCGCTAACATGTGCATGGGGGACGGCTGCCTAGATGGGGCCAACCTCTACCTTCTGATATGCTGCGCTTTGCATATTAAAACCCGATGCCCGCTTGCCACACACTGCGGCCGAATCTACTTAACGTATCCAATCTACGTTCTGCAGCTAATATTATAAGTCTGATCTTGTTTGATTTGTTGGGTGTGATTGCGAATTGGGATGAATTGTGACAAACCTCACTCATGGTAGTGTCTTTTACTACCATAGCCTACTGGTCCGGCCCCAATTGTTACAATGGTAACGGAGCTTGACGTCTCAGCCTCAATTCCCGTAGGGACTTGAGGCGGATCCAAGGCAAAAACAAAAACATTTGGGGGGGCTTGCCCTAGGCTGGGCGCGGGATCACGACTTGCGCGCCGAGCCAGTTCAACATAGGCCGCGTGAGCGGTCGCGCTGCGATGGCAGGTCGCGCGTTGAGGATGGCCGTTCGGTCGGTCAGGACCGTTCGTGGGCTGGATTTAATAGGCCGCGAGCAGACCGATCGTAATACGGCCGCGAACACGGCGACATGGGCTAGTGCCTCATTGGATTATCAGGACCTCATGGGTTAAATTGGGGAGGAATGTCACAAATTGGGATAAATTGTGACAGACCTCACTCATGGTATTGTCTTTTACTACCATAGCCTAGTGGTCAGGCCCCAATTGTTACAGGTGTTAAGTGTTTTAACTCTTTGTCGGCCCCCACTTAATCTTATGCGTTGGCCTTGATGCCTTGCTCTTGCACTGCTACCTCGTTTTACTAT
The DNA here is from genome assembly GCA_009103225.1 of Chlorokybus atmophyticus. Lineage (NCBI taxonomy): Eukaryota > Viridiplantae > Streptophyta > Chlorokybophyceae > Chlorokybales > Chlorokybaceae > Chlorokybus > Chlorokybus atmophyticus. Next base: position 662,383 of record RHPI01003389.1, read on the forward strand.
AGAGTTTGATATACGTAACTCTTGTGTGTTACGTATGACACCGTAAGTGGATCAAGCCGGTAGCCATTCCGCTATAAATGGCTTGCAGTACAGCTCTGCTGCCGGCGGGTCTCACAAAACGACGCACAGGACCGGTACAAGACATGCCGGCCGCTATAGCTGCGCCATTTTCACACAGCATACCTGCCACACCTCCCCTCC